>CM057451.1:742895000-743460000 GCA_016271365.2 Neoceratodus forsteri
CCCTCCTTGCCCCATCTAGAACCCATCACTGCCAGCTTTATACTGACCTGGGAGTACTCTCCCTGGATAATCGTTTAAAATGTATGTTGGCAAATTATGTTTTCCAGATTAGAAGTTCAGGAGTTCCTCTTGTTTTGTCAAAATCAATAGCTGCTAAAAAACATGGTTGGAGCACAAGACAAAATTGTCTGAATCATTACACTGTTCCTGTTTTTAAACTACAAATGAGTAGGGAAGCATTTACTTGTTATGCATCTTCTATTTTAAATGAAACAAAGAAACATAGACTTTGTCGGCAGATGAGGACCGCTTGGCCCACCTAGTCTGCCCATTTCCCTACCTACTGGATAAGCTGCAGATCATAGTTAACCAATAGCCTATTTCTTCTTACCCCCCACAAGAATTGCCTTATGTCTGTCCCATGCATTCTTGAATTCTCCCACAGTTTTAGACCCCACAACCTCCTCAGGAAGGCTGTTCCATGCGTCCACCACCCTCTCTGTGAAAAAATACTTCCTCACATTGCCCCTGAGCCGTCCCCCCATCTTCAAATTGTGTCCCCTTGTTCTTGCACATCTCTTTTTCTGAAAGATGCTACCCTCTTGGACTTTGTTGATTCCACTGAGGTACTTAAACGTTTCTATCATGTCCCCCTTACCTCCTTTCCTCAAGGGTATACATATTAAGCTCCTTTAGTCTCTCCTCGTATGGCTTCTCTTGCAGACCCTGCACCATTTTAGTTGCCCTCCTCTGACCTGCCTCCATCCTGTCTATGTCCTTGTGGAGATGGGGTCTCCAGAACTGGATGCAGTACTCCAGATGGGGTCTCACCAATTGTCTGTACAGGGGGATAACAACTTCTTGTTTTCTGCTGGTGATGAGTATGGAGAGTTGACTCAGAAAGCACAATCTGTATCACATTTTAAACATTTAGTGTTAAAAATGTTGTGCTGTGATAATGGTTGTAAATGTGAATAATAGTTTGGTATGTGAGTTTAATGTGAATTGTAACGTAATGTTTTGTGTCAGGCGTGGCTGAAAAAGGCATTGCCCAGTCCACTTCCTGGTTAAAAATAAAACAAACTAACAGACAAGAATGTAAACATATTACAATTAAGAACAATCCCTGTGATAGGGCATATAACCCAGAACTTAGTGCACAGGTCTAAAAAGGAAAATTCTCAAGTCACTGAACTGAAAATGTAAAAATTACACCATTGGTCCCCCAGCATGAATAACCAGCATAATCACTGACAGCTAAAGAGGGAAAGGATGTGTGCTTATATCCTTAGCATCATGTAGTACCATAGGCCTGCTTTTTAGATCTATGCACTAAGTCTTGGGTTATATGTCCTATCACAGGGATGGTTCTTAATTGTAATAAGTTTACATTCTTGTTATGCCTGATATGAATTAATATACTATCCCCGGGGTGCTTATACCTAGAATGCATGACTAATAGTGTAGTTTCAAAAAGAAAAAAGAATAAATAAAACAGAATAGATAAAACGAAATAGAATATCAATTAAATGTTTTTTACATCTCCTTTGTGGGTATAGCCATCAGATAGGTACATTTATGTATCAAATTTTTCTTTAAAAAAAATGTAAAGTCCCTTGTGTCAATTAGAAGAGGGAACAATGTCACAGTCTCCTCACACATAGTTTTGTGTATGGGTTTATAACACTTTCTTAATCACTCTTGTTTTATTTATTTTTTGTATCGCTACACAGTTATACATTTACATGTGCGTATGTATTTATGTCATGTGCATTTGTACAAATTAGTGGTTGTTGTCCAATCACTATTCAGCACTGTCACTTTAAGAGTTGGGTTTAAAATGAGGGTGGATATACCAGTGGGATACTTCCTGAAGAAGCTCTGTTGAAACCGGTTGAAGTTTAGTGGGGTCCTGCCTGTTTGTTCTCTTGTCTGTGCATTTGCACTTTGGAGGTTTACACTTTACTATCTGCCTTAATAAACTGCTGGGTGTTTACACATTTTCTGCCTACTGGTCTGTTTTTGGTGGTTGTGCTGGAATTTTGTGCTTTGGTTTATGCTTTTTCTAATAGCACACCTGGCTGGAGGGTGATTTTCCGTGAGTTTTGGTTCTTTAAAGTTAGGCCATCTATGTTGGAACAGATTAAAGCACGAAGTGCATTAGCCCCCCTCGTATTTAAATGAAGCCCATCATGTTCCCACATGAGATTTTGACCTGAAAAAGCATCCCATAGCCGGCCCAGTGGTGCTGAGAGTTGAGGCACTGGACACTACACCTCGTGCCACTCTGGCAACCTGGGATCAGGAGTGACCTCGGGTTGCAGGGGATCAACGGGGGGGGAGAGGATTGAGCATCTGATGGACTGCTCTCCTCTCCTGGGAAGGGGAAGGTTGTCATCTTGCTCCTCGGCTACCCCCAGTAGAGGCCAGAGGGCAGCGCCAGAGTCAGAGAGGCACAGGAGTGTGGGTATATGGCATGTGCATGCCTCCACATGCACACATTCATGCCATGGGTGGAGGGGCCAGGGAGAAAACCCGAAAAAGTAGTGACTGGCAGGCTTCATGATGGCCAGCTATGTCCCAATCCTGACTCGCCCCAGCATCTTGATTGTGCTCTTGGGGGGGGGAGATGGCACTCCTCCCTCTGGCCATGCCATGGGGGGTAATCCATGGGGGGAGCCACCGGGGCAGGGCTTGATCGGGACTACCGGACTTTGAAAGATGAGCCCTCTGAGAGGGGGCCGGAGCCACCTGCCAGCCCCAAGAAGGCAAAGAAGTACAATAATAAAAAAAAGAAAAAGCATCCCATGTGTTGATGTACCTAATATTTTCTTGTGTGCACCAATTTGATAATCAACAGCTGATTCTCTGTATTGTCCCATTCTTTTCCTTAAGTGCTCTGGGTACTGGTAGAATAGCGCTAATTAAAACTTCACACCCCTTATCTTTTAAATCATGTACCATTTCAATTAATTTGTAGCAAATGTCTTTTTTATGATCTGTGCAGACATTATTTGTCCCAGCATGTAGCATGACGACTGGGTTAGGTCCAACACTTTTTAGAAGGCGGGGTAGTCTGGTCTTAATATCTTGCATTTTTCCACCTGGTAAGCTAGTCAGCATAGTATTGAACTTGTCATCTTTACAAATGGTTGTGTCACAATGTTTAATGATGGAATCACCTATAATTAATTTAGATCTTGTTCTTTCACTTGGAGTGATTACTGTTGTGAAATCCAATTGGTGCAAACCATCATCATCATTTTGCAATAGGCCAAATCTATTAGTAACAGGTATAGGTGTAGGTACAAACATCTCAGCTATCCTATTGTTTTGTACTTCCTTTTATGTGACTAGACAATACACCAGCCATTATCTGTGTTTTCATCCTCCTCTCTTGTACGTTTTGTTTGTTTAACATTTCTCTCAGTCCCAGACAAGCCCCACCTCCCGCTTATATAGGATCTTATTCTCTGTTTCTAAAGTTCGAACAAATGTTTCAATCTGAGTTACCACCATAGCATTTTTAATTCAGTTTTAACATTATTGAACATTATTAGTAATGAGTTGTATGTGAGATACTTTATGCAGAGATAAGTCAGCCACATCATTCTCTGATTTCTCAGCATACATTTTACCTTTTGTGCATTGAGTTAATGACCCCTTTTTATACATGAGGACCAATATTTCATTGTTGGGATCCATCAAGTAAAATATAAAAACTTTGATCAGTAAATAGATAATAGAGCAGGACAGCAGAGGTGCAGTTAACTTCCTACTCAATTTTTTGAGAACAAATAGTATACCTCTACTTGAACAGGATTCCAGTGGTGCAGCAGTTAAATACCTACTCAATATTTTAAGAATGAAAAGGTATGTCTTCTACTAGAGCAGGACAACAGTAGTGCAGAGAGTTTAATACATATACCGTATTTTGAACAACAATGGTATGACCTAGCTAGACCAGGATAGCAGTGATGTAAGTAGTTTTAATGTCAAGTCAAGGTTTCTGAGACAACTCTGCATCATGTGGACTGCCATGGGAGCTAGTGTTGGACTATGGTCCCAAGATTTCTTCATGAGAGTTCAAACTGTTCTTAAAGTGGAATGGGGTCTGACATATCCTCTGGCAGTATAACTAGAGGTTAACGTAACAAGCTGTGAATGAGCTTAGTACAAACAGCAGACCTGGGTTTGATTCCCACAATCTCCACTTGCATACTGTGTGACTCTGAGCAAGTCACTTAACCTCCCCAGTGCTCCTGGGTTGCCTGTGAAAACAGGCACTTATGCCTAGTGGGCCTTACCTGATTAACAAAGAATGAAGAATAAAAAAAATGTTGTCTCCACCTTACTATCTAGCATCAAATGATGCAGCTGAATGGGCTGTACTGACATTCAAGAAAGCCTGGATCAAACAAGGTTTTCAGTCAATAACTGCAACCCAAAGGTTAACTCATTTCTTGTTCACTTATAGGAACACTCCTCACACCTTCTCAGAGTGAACACCTGCTGAACTGTTCCTCAGGCATTAGTCACATACCCATTTGGCATTGCTCAAGACAGACCTATCCCATACCACAATGAAACATCAACTGCAACAGTAGAGGTGTCATGACAAGTCGACCAAACCAGTTCGGATCTTTCATCCTGGGAGTCAGCGATGGTTCAAGACTTCAGACATCCCAAGAGCCTTTGGATTCCTGGGGTGGTGATTGAAAATGTTGACCTTTGACTTGCAGTGTCCATGTGGGACACTGCATTGTTCATATGCATGGGGATCACCTGTTACCTTCAACTGTTCCAGTTCATTCAGCAGAAGACGTCACTCCAGAAGAGAAGAGTAGTACTGAGGTCTATGCTCCTGCCCATGAAACTCCATTGGAGACTGTGCTGAATAATACTGGAATTCACGCTTCACCACCACCACCAGCAGTGGCTCTAGCCCAGAGATACCCCATGTGGCAACTAAGAGCACCACATAGACTTGACCTTTAAGTCAAGAAGGAACCTTGTTTCTGTACAACTGGACTGCTTACCTGATGTGCTAGTTAGTAATAATTCTACCAGTGGGCAGAATGATCCCTCGAGCTGGTTCCTGGATACCAAATAGTCTACTTTGACCCGTATGTTAGAAATGTTAATATTGGGTATTTGTAGGCTATGTTTTGTCTAAGGTGGAGGAGTATAGTATACATATATGTACATACCATAGGAAGTGCTCTAGGTGCCATGTTTACTATAGTCTGTGACAGCAGCATTGTAATCATGTTGTAGTCCTATGGGCACCCTCATTGGTTGTTCTGCTCTAACAGAGCTCTGATGAAGGCATAGTTCAAAACATCAGCAACATGCAGGTGCATGATGCAAGCACATACACAGCTTCCTCCCTAGCCAACCATGATGTGACACCTGTCTGAGATAAAGTTTGGAAATAGTTGTACCAGTACCTGTTGAACCTCTGTGGTTTTTGGAGCAAAAAGCAAGATTTTCACTGATGGACAAAGAATAATGAGACCTACAGAATACATTATGCAAAGATAATATATTACTGCCACAGTGAAATTTTATTAGTGAGTGTACACCGTAAGTGAACCACTGCTGTGTGGTTGTTTGGACAGAAAACTGGTTTACTGTGGGGGCAAGTTGCATGTCTGAATTAATCTCACAAACACATAGAGTGCTGATAACTCTATGGATTTTGATGAGCTTTCTATGTTCCTTTCATATATCAGTAAGTACAGTACAGTAGAGTGATCCTTGATACTTCATAGGTAGTCTTACCAACGTATTTACCCTTCTTTTTTTATTCTGGCACTCTGTATCATACCAAGGGTGATTTGCAGAAACCATTAACTTTTTATCGCTTAATCTGTTCTCTGAAACAGCCTCCAGTGAGGCCATATTAATTATTTGGTCAAAAAGTCTAAATTTCTCTTGTGGGGCTATGTTATTATTTATAATTTCTATTTTTATTAATATTGTTTCTGCCTCCCCCCAACCTTTATTTTGTTCATGGTGACTGGGTCCCACTTTATTTTCCTACTTCTTACAACCGCCATGTGTTCGTCTGCATCCCTCTCTGTACTGAACTGTTTTATTGTTGCATTTCTTTACAGACACTTTTTCATCTCATACAATTTGTAAATTTATGTGTAAGTGATCACTACTAAAATCTGATATGATTGAAAAGTCTTCAATACAGTTAAATGAAAAAAAATGCTTAAAACTGCATAATTTATTGAACCTCCCCATTTTCTGGGGAATGCTATTTCTCCCTCCCAATCTCCCTTGGTTCTTCCATTTACAATTCTTAAGTTGTTTTAAAATATATAATTTAAGAGGCTGTTCCCATTATTATTATTTGTTTTCACATCCCTATATTTCCAGTCCAGTACTTTAAAATTACTATCAAAACCACAAAAATCCATTAAGTATGAACTCTCAGTACTTTTCCCCATTCATACCATTTAGATCTCCCATAACAATGATAGTTACTTTTTCATAATATCCTGTATGCTCCAAATACTAGCATTTAACAGCTCTATATCTGAAAAGGAATAATCCTCTGTAGTGCCTGGCAGAACAGAAAAATATTACTTACTATAGTAATCTTGTTTCTTCCAAGGGAGTCATACTGTATTCTGACTTATGCAGTTAGCCCTTCCAGTTGAACTGCTCCGGAGAGAAAAAAGTTAAAGCCTATATGCTAATAAAGGAATGTTCAATAGGCTCGAGCTCGGTTTTCAAACCACTGTCCCCGGTACATTCTATGTAACTGCTAGATTCTTACGAGCAACTATAATAGCAACAATAACTAAGCCATGCTAAACAACAACCTACTAACTAACATAGCCATAATGACTATAGAACCCATAAATAGGGCATATAAAAAGACTCAAGTCACAGATGCCCAAGAATTACCACCCCAGTGGCTCAGTATCATTAGAAAGAACAGCTGGAGTGCAGTGCCCCCCCCAAGTTCTAGTAGGGGAGGCTGGGTGGGAGGTCAGAATACAGTAAGATTCCCTTGGAAGAAACAAGATTAGCATGGTAAGTAATTTTTCTTCAAACCCCAGGAAGTCTTACTGTGTTCTGACTTGTGCAGACTACCAAGCAGTGCCCCTTGGAGGTGGGCACAGAACCTACTTGGGAAATAGGCTCTGCAATACTGCTGTGCCAAACTTGGCATCACTTCTGGCCTGAGTGTCTAGGCAGTAGTGCTTGGTGAATGTATGAACAGTTCTCCAGGTAGCTGCTTTACAGATTTCAAGCAAAGGGACATCTCTAGCAGCTGCTATGGAAGCAGTTGTTCCCCTAGTGGAGTGAGACCTTATTCCCACTGGTGACTCCTTACCCAGTTTACCATAGCAGAACTGAATGCAGGCCACAATCTATCTTGCAATGGTCCTTTCTGTGGCTGCCTTGCCCTTTCCCACTTCTCCATAAGTGAGGAACAGCTGGGTACAGTCATTTCTATGGCCCTTTTCTGTTCCAGATAGTAGCTGATAGCCCTCTTCACATCTAAGTTATGCAGCCTGTGTTCTCCTGAACTAGAATGTTCAGTAAAGAAAACAGGCAATGTAATGGACTGTTTCAAGTAGAAGTCCAAGACCACTTTAGTGAGGAGGTTCCTATTTGTTCTGAGAACAACCTTGTCTCTGTGGAGAGCAATGTAGTTAGGCTCCACAGACTATGCCTGTAGCTCACTGATCCTTCTTGCCGAAGTGATAGCTACCAAACAGACAGTTTTCCATGTCAGATACTTAAGCTCTGCTGAAGATATGGGTTCAAAAAGGTTCTGCATCAACTGTGCTATGCAGATGTTCAGGTCCCAAGAAGGGGTAGGCACTCTATGAGGAGGGTGCAAGTGGAGCAACCCCTTAAAACATTTCTTGAAAATAGCATTACAAGCCAGGGATGGGCCCTTCCCTTCTGAGAGGTAGGCAGAGACAGCTGCCAGGTGTACCTTGAGGGTAGAAGGCTGGAGGCCTAGAGAATGAAGGTGAGCCAAATAGTCCAAACAGAACTGCCAAGTCGGCTTCCTGTGGATCTGTGCCCCTTTGGGAACACCAGATAGAGAACCTTTTCCATTTTGAAGTGCAAGTCTTCCTGGTAGAAGGTTTTCTGAAGACCCTTAGGATATCCATCACCCCTTCAGAGAGAGGTTCAAGCCTGCATACTCTAGGTCTTCAAGAGCCAGGTCTTGAGCCTGAGGGACTTGAGGTTGGGGCACAGGATCCTCTCCTGGAAGGACATCAGCAGGTTGTGCGTCTTGGGGAGACAAATTGGACTGGTTATTGACAGGATCAGCAACATTGCATACCAAGGCTGTCTGGCCCAGTCTGGAGCTATCAGGATCATTGTAACTGACTGACATCTGAGTTTGATTAGAATTCTGAAGATCAGAGGAAATGAAGGAAAGGCATACAGAAACTTCCTTGTCCAGTCCAGAAGCCGTGCATCCAGAGGCACTGAATCAAGTGCTGGTGGCCTGCAACAAAACTGGGGTGGTTGATGATTGTCTGGGGCTGCAAAGAGGTCTATTTCTGGAGTGCCCCATCTCCTGAGTACTGCTAGCAGAACTTGTCTGTTCAGAGTCCATTCATGATGGCTCTAGCTGATTCTGCTGAGTGTATCTGCCAGGACATTGTCCTTCCTTGGCAAGTTGACCACTGTCAGGGAGATACTAAGGGAGTATGCCAAACTCCAAATCCTCATTGTCTCCATGCACAGTACAGAGGACCTTGTTCCTCCCTGTTTGCTTATGTAGTACATGGTAGTGGTGTTGTCTGTCCTGACCTTTACGACTTTCCCCTGCACCAGTGTAGCAAAAGACTGAAGCACTATAAGCACTGTCCTGAGCTCCAGCAGGTTTATGTGAAGGAAAGACTCCTGCTTGAGCCATGTGCTATGAGCAGTGTGGCCCCCCTAGGTGGGCTTCCCATCCTAGGAGAGAGGCATCTGTGGTCAGCACCACCATAGGAGACTGCTGTAGGAAGGGGACACCCATCCTGAGGTTATCCCTGTCTTGCCACCACTGCAGGGCTTGCAGCAAGGTGGCTGCCACTGGCACAAGCTTGGAAAGGGAATCCCTCCTCTGTGATCAGACAGACCAGAGGTGAAACTGAATGTCCCTCATTTGAAACCTGGCCCCTGGTACCACTGCTGTGGCTG
Organism: Neoceratodus forsteri; assembly: GCA_016271365.2. Taxonomy (NCBI): domain Eukaryota; kingdom Metazoa; phylum Chordata; order Ceratodontiformes; family Ceratodontidae; genus Neoceratodus; species Neoceratodus forsteri. The sequence goes on from CM057451.1 coordinate 742,904,178, forward strand.
CAGCCATGAGGCCCAGGAGTTGAAGAAAATGCATTGCTGGCTGAGGAACGTGCAGGCAAAAGGAGCCTGCCAACTGAACTAGGCTGTCCACCCTTGCTGGTGGTAGGACAGCCTTTGCCTGAACTGTGTCCAGCTCTGCCCCTAAGAAATCCAGCAGCTGGACCGGTTCCAAGACTGATTTCTTGCGGTTCACCAGGAATCCTAGGGACTGCAGGGTGTTCTGTGTAATGGCCAGGCCTTCCTTTACCTGCTATGGGGAATGTCCTACGACTAGCCAGTCAACCAGGTAGGGAAACACAGCAATCCCTTGCCTTCTCAGATGTGCCACAACCACTGCCAGGCATTTTGTGAAGGCCCTTGGAGCTGAGGTCAGACCAAAGGGCAGAGCCCTGAACTGGTAATGGCTTGATGGAAACTTGAACCTCAGATATTTTCAGTGAGATTGCCTGATGGGGACGTGAAAGTAAGCATCATTGAGGTCTAAGGATGCCAGCCAGTCCCCTTGCCTTAGAGTGGGAAGAATCATAGCCAGAGTGACCATTTTGAACTTTGGTTTTGTTACATGCTTGTTGAGGTATCTTAAATCCAAGATGGCCCGCCATTCCCCATTTTTCTTTAAGGTTAGAAAGTACCTTGAATATAACCCTTTTCCCCTATGATGGAATAGAACAGTTTCCACTGCCTTGTTTTGCAGTAAAGTTGACACTTCTGCTTCCAACAGAGCTGTTTCTGAATTGGTGGCAGGTTTGAATGACCTTGCTCTTATTTTTGAGAATAACTTGAAGCTTAGAACAAGGCCCTGGCTTATTACTTCCAGGACCCACTTGTCTGTGGTAATGGCTTGCAATGCCTGGAAGTTATAAGTCAACCTGCCCCCTACTGGGGTTGAGGAGGTGGCCCTGACAATCACCTCAGGAGTTCTGCTTGGCAGAAGTCTTGGGCTGGGGACTGGGGCCAGAACGGCCAGCACCCCTTCTGCCCCTACACCTAAATTAGCCTCTTTGCAGCTAGTAGGCAGGGAAGGCCTGAGCCTGGTAGAAAGGCCTTTGGAAAGGTCTGCCCTACCTCCCCTACTCTGTTGTTTCTGTGGAGTAGCAACCTTCTCCTTGGCTGCAGCACTCTTATAAGCTACCCTGTACTCATCCATTTCTTTCATGTAGACCTCTGTCTGCTCCCCAGACAGTGAGTTCTGCACTAGGGGAAAGTTCAGTGCCTTTGTCTGGGTGTTCTGAGATAGGTTTGTGCATCTTAGCCAGGCAAAACTTCTTAGGTAGACAGCACTGGCCATAACTCGAGAGGCACTGTCATTGGCATCTACAGCCACATGGAATTGGTACTTGGATGCCTCTATACCATTTTTTTCAGCCTTCTCCAAGTCTGTTGCTAGCTGAGGAGCTCCCTTCTTAGTCAAGTCCTAAACAGATTCCCAGAGTGACGTCTGGTACCTGGACACGTAGGCCATGTAAGATGCTTGCCTAAAGCTCAGGGTACTCTGATCAGGAGAGACTTCTGGTTCAATAGGTTCATCAAAGTCCTCCTCTTCTCCTTCATCACCTTCCCACTCTTGATCATAAAATTCCTCAGTGTCATATGAACCGGTGGGAAACGAAGTACCAGGCATTTGAACCGAAGTGTGAGCCAAGGTACGTTGAACTGGTTCGCCCGGACTGGTTTGAATAGATTGAATAATGTGAATAGCCTTTGCAATTTCATCAGTGGTTGGAGCCACAACTGCATGCTTCCACGGTTCAAAACCAGTGTTTTTCCTTTTATTTTATTTTTTGCAGAAGCCATTTCAAGGGCTGTCTCTGCGCTCCTTTTAGTTGAGGTCTTGCCTTTGTCAGAGGGCACCCCTCGGTTTCCACCAGTTTATCCATCGAAGTGGAACTGGATCGGCCATTCGTGTCAGTGGACTTTACGGCCATTTTTTCCCGCCGTCTATTTAAGCGCCTATCAAGTGTAGACTGAGGGAAGTTTTTGCAAATTTCACAGTCTGCCTTCAGGTGGTCAAACCCTAGGCAGAATACACAAACTAAGTGTGGATCAGCTTTTGCAAACAGCTCACCACACTCAGTACAATGCTGAAGCCCAGTGAGACTGGTTCTCTTCTTGGGTTTCTGTGACATAACCTCAAACACTTAGATTCAGTACTATCCACAGTTGGTGGTCAGGCCTGGATAAGAAAATAAAGAATAGTGTTGGTTAATGGCCGGATTAGCAACCGAGGGAAAAACTGAGCAGATGCTCAGCTCAAACGGAAAAAACCTTAAACTTTACCTCAAAAAAGTAAATAAAGGTCTTTGGTTTCCTCCCGGTTGTGAAAAACGATCAGAAACCAAAAAACTTACCGCAATGGAGTAACCTAGTCTAGTCTAACTTGTAACTGAAGGACAGAGGTTTGAAAAATAAAATGAAATAAATGGTAGTTTGAAAAAACATCAAACTTTTACTTCAACTGAAGGAAGCTGAGAGAAATCTCCAAGACGACTTCACAGGCAGGCGGAGTAAAGAATCTGGCAGTTACATAGAGTGTGCCAGGGATAGTGGTTTGAAAACCGTGCTCAAGGCTATTGAACATTTCACTATTAGCATATAGGCTTTAACTCTTTCCTCTCTGGGGCAGTTCAACCGGAAGGGCTAACTGCATAAATCAGAATACAGTAAGACTTCCTGGGGTTTGAATATATGTCTACCAAGCATAACTTGTCTTGCGCAGACTCACGTAAGTAAAATAGCCAAAAAGTAATCGGAGTCAGTCTCCATAACTCTAGCTTCAAGGTCCAGTTTTCTTGATATGAAGGTTTGCAGCCCACATTCATTTCAGCCCAGTATGAGGGGATTTCCTTTTTCCCTAGAATTTCATATTTAACATGGCCTTGAAACCCTGTGTTTGCACTCACTAATAGCTAGGTCTCAGTTGTAGCATAATAACTGGACACTTCTTAGTAATACTAATCCAGTTTTTATCATGAACTTTATTTTTCATCCCAGTTATGTTCTGTGAAAGAACACTTGTTTCTGCAGGCTGATTGGTGATGTCCTGTTTACTCTCTTTACAAATCAATCAGAGTCTGAGCTTTCTGTGCAAGCAAATCTATAATAGGTAGAAACCTCTAAACTCTAGTCACTGCTAGTCTCATTATCTGTCGTCTCACTATCAGAAAGCAAAACACAATTGCTGTTAATTCACTCACCTCTTTTTTGCCTTCCTCTAACATATTCCTCTAGGTCAATTGAACCCCACAAGATATGTTCTTTCTCTGTTGACTGAGAAACTGTCACATTCTGTTGTTTACCTGACAATGTTTTATCGTTATAATCTGTTTCTTTTCATTTTTCATTCCTTGTTATACTACAGATCAGTGTTGGATTAACAGGCTCTTCTTTTAAGGTGTCATTAAAGGGAATGTCTGACTAGGCCTGTGCCAAACAATCCTTTAAAATTCCTTTTCCTACCCTCATTCAAGTTGAGAACCAAACAGGTTATACCCTTAACTTGGGCTATCTTGTATCTATATGTGGATCTGATTTCTTCCCAAGTTAATTTAACTTTTAGTATGGATTTCAACAGACTGTAGACAGTGATTTTCAGGGTAAACGAGGCTTTATTTCTTGGCTTAGGAATACCCTCAACATAGTGTGTTGGTAGTTTGTTCAAAGTTTGAAAGAAAATGCAACAAAAAACATACTTGCTAGTGAATATTTATTTCAGCAGGCAACCTGCTACAAAGCAGATTAGCCCGATACCAGATTAGAGGCTAAGCTGATTTGTAGCAGGTCAGCTGCCGAAATAGATTTTCACTGGCAAGTTTGCTGTTTGCTGCATTTGTTCTTTGTTTGTTGTTTTCCGAATATATCTCATTTTGCCCCTTTGGTGCTAGTGTTTTGTTCTGCTCTATGATGGAAGTGTCTTCTTCTTGACCAGCACCTAACCCGGTTCCAGGAGGCACTGCAAACGCTTTGTCTTTACTCAAAGTGTGTCCTTGAGGGTTTGATTTTATTTCTACCAGCAACCATTTATTCTCATGGCCTCACTGATATTTTTCCAATGGTACACCTTTCTTTTTTATATCACTGGAAATGGGGGAGGCCACTAAAGGGGGCAGGAGATGAACAGCAAAAAGAATAAATTATCTAGGTATACTATGGTTCCTTGCTAGCTTTATTCACTCTTTGCTTGCTATGCCTCTATACTGGCATATGTGTTTCAGGGTCTGATCCATGCAGGAGGGTGACATGTGCACAAAATGTGTTTAACTGTGGTGCGGAGCTGCACAGGGTGTAAGTGCTTTGCATCGGTAGGCATCCCCAGTGGTGGTGCGCAGTGCAGCTCATGCTTAGGTGCATGCACAGAGCCACACATGGAGAAGTGTGTGTACCTGTCCATGCAGGTGTAACCCCCCTACAAATGAGGGTTCCCGAAAAGTCTTCCTCAAGCTTGCCTAAATGCTCACTGCCAGGCTGGTGTCCTGCGTTTTAGCAGTTTAAATGTGATTGCCAGAGAGTGCCTGTATAGCCTCTGTGTACTGTCTTATTAAGAGCTGCCTGGATTGCAGTCATAAGTAATCTGAGAGGGAGCTCTGTTGAAAGATGTAACCTTACTTCTCAAGTGTCCCTGATTTTCAGGGATGTCCCTGATTTTGCCTCAAAATTTTATTTTGACCGGCCTAAAATTAGTGTTTTTGTGGCTAAACAGTGGAGACTGTAAGCACAAAATAATGCCAATCATTAAAGTTACAGACTTGTTCTTCTTTAGAAAATGCATTTTGCACTAAGCCCCATATTCTGCCAGCTTTCTGGGTGGATATCTCTAATTTTGAAGATGTGTCCCTGATTTTGGTCCATTGTCCCTTATTATTTTAAGCCTTGTCCCTGATTTATAAGGCAGGAGGTTGAGAGGTATGGATGTAACTATTTGCTGAAAATCATTTAGAGTGATAATGATAATGTAATTTGTCTAACCTGCCTTTTTTGCAGCAAGGACTGTTTTGTTTATCTCTACTATCTTGGTCCTGGACTGCTGAATTGGACCAGTCAGTTCTGTTGGGACCTAAAATGGAGCCGGATTACAGGAGCTGTCTGGAGTCAAGGTCTGTGGGAGTTGTGGTTTTGGGCTTTTTGCACCTTTTTGCATCTAAAGGGGGAGCCTTTGTTGTGACTTGACAGGAGGATCAGCCAACCAAACCTTTTGGATCTTGGGGAAATTCCCAAGCTGCTTGCTGTTAGAGGCAGATCTAAGCTGGGAGCTGAAGAAGCAAGAACTCAATACAGTCTCTGTGAAAAGGCCTGAGTTTTGGCCTGCATGTCTGCCTGCTGCCCCTGAGAGGAAGAGAAGATAATTATTTTGGACTAAATCCAAGTTTGTGAGAACGAAGTAAGCCACTGATTTTTTACCAGGCTCATACCTGAAGAAGACTGAAGATTTTGTTGAATGCGATCGGCCTGTCAGGATTTCCGGCTGCTTTTGAATCCCTGGTTTGTGCAGAGACTTTGCGATCATGACCGGAGAGCGGTTTGCCTGGTACAGTAGAATTTTCTTACACGTAAATGTGCTGTGAGTTGTTAGTGGGTCATGATTTGGTTCCCCACTGTGCGAACTGTGTTCTGCTCGCTGGAAGCTGTACCCAGCCCAAAACGGATTGTATCCGAATTTGTCTCCATTTGGCCAGGGCCTTGCCATACTGGCCCAGCCAGACTACCTGCTGCACAGAGAAAGCCATTGATGAGAGACCTGCCTGGGGATTAGCCCCCTGCTCCACGCTTGAACAAGAATGATGCCTCAGCGATTCGTGTGGGCCCTACTTCTCCTGGCACTCCAGATTAACCACCTGCTGTCTCAATTTTTGTCCAGCCTGTGTCCAGTCTTGGGTATCATGAGTAATCATCAGGATAACTCCCTACAACAACAGCTTAATCTAAAAGTGTGTCATCTGATTGTCTTATTGTTTTCTTTTCATGAACTTAGCCCTCCAGCTCCGTATTACAAATAGTAAGTAAGTAAAATGTATTTTTTAAGCGCTTTTCAAAAACCAAAGCACTGTACAAGTGAACAGACATTAAATTACAAACTATAACAATAATAACAATAAAATCACAGTAAAAATCACTCTCCATATGCTTTCAGGAATAAATAAGTTTTTAACTCTGACTTAAAACTCTCGACGGTCAGGCAGCTTCTTATCCGACGAGGTAGAGAATTCCACAGGGTGGGGGCAGCGTAAGAAAATGCACGTGCCCCAGATGTTTTTAAACGAACCCTGGTAATCTCTAGCAATCCCTCGTCAGCAGATCGGAGTGAATGAGAGGGACAGTAGGGAGTAAGGAGATCTTGTAGGTACTGCGGTCCCTGTTCATGTAGGGCTTTGTAGGCCAGTAACCCGACCTTGAAGGTGATCTGCCACTGAACCGGCAGCCAGTGCAGTCCGCGCAGCACAGGCATAATATGACTGCTTCTGGATGTCCCAGTCAAAAGCCTGGCTGCTGCGTTCTGCACCAGCTGCAAGCAGCGGATATCAACCCCCGGTAGCCCTAGGTACAGGGCATTGCAGTAATCAAGGCTAGAGGTCACAGAGGCATGGACCAATGTAGAAAGGTCATCCGGAGGAACTAGGTGTTTCACCTGGGTGATATTCCTAAGATGGTAAAAGGAAGATTTGACAACGGATGACACCTGCAATTTTAGGGTCAAACCGTCGTCAATAATAACGCCCAGATTACGCACCCAGTCTGAGGTTGGGAGCTGGGCACCATCGAGCCATATGCCCGATGGAAGCCCAGCCCTAGCAACCCACCTCAAGGTGACCTGGGTCCACCGCCAACACCTCAGTCTTATCCGGGTTTAACCTCAGCCAGCTGGCACTCATCCAATCCTTAATCTCGGATAGACAGCTGTTAAGCATAGAGACTGCATCTTCCTGTCCAGGATTAAAGGACAAATACAGCTGGGTATCATCTGCATAGCAGTGAAAACCCAAACTGTATCGCCTAATAATGTCTCCCAATGGCAGCATATAGATAGCGAACAACATGGGTGCCAAAATGGAGCCCTGCGGTACCCCACAGGACAGGAAGATGGCATCAGAGGAATAAATTCCGGTGACAACCCTCTGTCTCCGTCCCGTGAGGAAAGATCGAAACCAATGCAGAACTGTACCAGACAGTCGGCAATAAAGCCGCAGGTGTTCCAAAAGCACACCATGGTCCACAGTATCAAATGCAGAGAGATCAAGAAGGACTAAAAAATGCAGAGCCTTCGATCTATCGCAATCAGGAGATCATTTAAAACCCGGACAAGGGCAGTCTCAGTGCTATGTCTTTTCCTAAATCCTGATTGAAGAGTATCATAGATACTGTGATTTGTAAGATGGTCATCCAGTTGTAGCACAACCACCTTTTCAATAACCTTACCCACAAAGGGCAGGTTAGAGACAGGTCTGTACTTAGCTAGACAGTCCGGATTCAGTGAAGGCTTTTTCAGGAGTGGTCTAACGACTGCCTCCTTTAGGGGATCAGGAAAGACCCCCTGCTCCAAAGATTTCCAGACAATTTCAGCAAGGATCGGGCAGGTAGTATCTACGCAACCTAATAATAGTGACGTAGGGCCCGAATCCAAACTACAGCTGGTTGGGCGTACAGTCTGGACAATCCTCACAATATCCATGAATTCCGGCTTACCAAAGTCAGACCAGGTGACACAGGTGTTTGTTTCCCCTCGCCGATCACCGCAAACCCTTAAAGATTGAGCCTGGCTGGTATCCGACCTAATGCTAGCAATCTTATCAGTGAAGAACCGAGCAAGCTCATCACACTTTATTTGTGAAAAATCTCTTCCAGACTGTAGACAGAGTGGATTGCACAGTCTGTTGACAGTCCGAAAGAGTTGAGCTGGTCGGTTCCGCGCAGCAGCAATCTCCCTGAACAGGAATTCTGCCTTCTTACAGGTGATTGCTGATTGATAGATACCATAATGATCCATCAACCTAAGTCTGTCAGCATCCAGGCCGGATTTCCGCCAGGCCCTCTCTAGCCTTCACCCCACTCTCCTCAGTTCCTTCAAAGACTCATCAAACCATGGAGTCCTTGGGCGCTGAGTGAGTGGGCGAACATGGACAGGAGCAACTAGGTCCAGGGCCTCACTCACCACCTTATTATAGGCAAGAACGAGGTCCCCTGGACCCATGCTCTCACCTGAAATACCCGATAGGTCCAGTACCGCTAGTAGACCCTCTGGGGTAACTCCCCTTAAAGGGCGATACTGGACCATCTCCGTAGAGGCAGGCCTATTAGGGGGTGCCCCAAAGCTGAATCTTATTGTGTGATGGTCCGTCCACACATTCGGTTCCACCCCAAATCGTAGCCTCCAAATCCAGTAGGAACACTAGGTCCAATGGTGACCCCCTATGGGTAGCAGAGGTAACTACCTGTGACAGGCCCAACATAGTCATAAGTTGGAGAAGTTCCTTCAAAGTCGCGAGGTTCATCATCGACCCAGGCATTGAAGTCACCCAGTATTAACCATCTGGGCGACCCCATGCCATGTCGGACACGAAGTCCCGAACTCCTTCAAATTCTCCACCATCACCGGGTGGACGGTAGATGAGGAGAATCCTGAACCCTACACCTCTGACCAGGATACACTCAAAGGATCTAGTGTTACCCACTGGCACATCCACAAGATTCAGATCTGTTCTAAAAAAGATGGCTACTCCCCCGCCCCTATGATCCAATCTCAGGCGGTGTATCACCGAGAACCCAGCCAGAGCAGCAGAGTCTAATATAGGACCTGCATTCTCATCCAGCCAGGTCTCGATGATACATGCCAGGTCAGATGTTGCAACAAGATCTGCAATAATTGCAGTCTTGTTCCTAATGGACCTGACATTACATAACACTGCCCGGGTTGGATGGGTTTTTGGAGAGGAGCGCAGTACCTGCCCACAATCTGCAGAGCCCTTGGGTATGGGAATCAGGCATGGAGGACCCCTCTCCTGATCCCATTTTGCCCCAGGGCGTCTCCTCGTCCCAACTACCCCTATCTGCCCACTCCTTTCCAGTCTCCCACTCTGTCCAGTCCAGCCATCCTTCAAGTGCCTTCTCACTATCCCCGCTGCACGACACCTATTAAAGACATCAGCAGACAGGTGGGGACAGTAAAAAGGACGGAGGCTCCGGAGCAGAGCGGGAGAATAGCGCCTGACCGTCGTAAAACCTATCTGACACATCTTAAACAATCAGTGTCTAACAAAACTATCTCAACTTAAAAACCAACCTACCCTCAAACAAAAGATAATATTATGCTAAAACAAACAGAACCTACAATAAAAATAAAATAAGAATAAATGAATTAATAAAAATATATTAAAATTTAAACTATTAAACCAGCATCAAAGTTTGACTCAAATAGCATCATAAAGAGTCAATGTAAACATAAAGAGGTGGATAATGAGTCTTCAAACTAAAAAACCAGAGAATATAAATTTGAACTCAGCAAAGACTCTCACTAAGGTATGAGAGTAAGTGCAAACAGTCCAGGTCTTTTAAACCCCTCACTCAAGGTCTTTTAATCTCCATAGACTCCTGCTGCTAGGAGAGATAGGGCATATTCAGGGCCAAAACATAAAGAACTAAAGGCATCCAATATTGCAAGTCTAAGAATTCCAGGCTCTCTCACAACCCGGACGATCAAAGTCAGGCTGCCTTGTGAGCAGGGTAAAACTTAGGCAGTTCTAATCAAAGAGCATAGGTATCGGAGCGATCGTGTGAGGGAGAATAGCTGCCCCAGAGTGGACTACTGACCCAAGCCGGGCCCACAGCAATGACCCCGGAGCGGTCTCCACCCACCAGTAGACCCCCTCCGGTAGGTCCAGGAGATACCGGCAGTTTGCACCCGCCCTCTAGCAGGTTCAAGCCGGCGTCACCCGCCCTGAGCCCAGCCAGCATCAACCACCCCAGGCAACCATCTCACAACACACCCCCAAACTCCGATCACAGTAAGAATCCACAAGCACGAAATCCTCTTTGAATCTCCTCACAGTCACAGGCAACAAGACCGGGGGGCCAGCACAATCACACTCTCCTCCCCAAACTCCACCTGCCTCAAATGCCCCGATGCAACATACAATTCAGTGCTATAGTCATTCACTCTAATAATCCAGTGGTTCCACTTGCTGTCCATTCGTGGCTCAGAGGGCAGCCCAGCCCAACTCCCAAATGCCCCAATACAACTCACAGTTTGATGCAGTAGTCGTTACTTCCAAAAGCCGAAAATGTTCCACTTGTTATCCGCTCGTGGCACAGAGAGCAACCAGCCCAAACTCCACCAACATCAACATCAAACAAATCCTCATCTGACCACAGCCGATGCGCTCATCTGATCCAAGCGGCTTTTCTTACAAACACATACAGGGTTGTAACACCACCTCAGTCCACCTCGAACTCCGGAACGGAGAAGCGGAAAAAAAAACTTAATCCGCCGGCTAAAACGCTCAAAAGCACACAGGAGAGCGATCGAAAATTACAAAAAACGACTCAAGAGTGAACATACGGTGCAGTGGCTAGCCCAGCGTGGCCGCCATCTTGCGCAGAAGTACCTTCTTAGTGTGTGTTGTACTGTACATGTGTAACCCCTCGGTGGTGCTATCCCAAGCGCTACTACCCCTGCCTGCTTAACTACTAACAGGTTGAGGGGCCTAGGTCCAATGGTGGGTGCCTCCACCCAGAGGTCAGGGTTTGCAGTAGTTAAACTAACTTGGTCACAGCCCTCTGGGACACTGTAACCCCCCTTTCTTCCCACTAGTGGCCCACACAATGCATTAGGAATATCTTCACAATGTACGTACCCCCAGGACTGGCTCTGTCGACTGGACTCTGGGGACCCCCTATAAAACAAGATGATACAGTGCAAAAACCACAGTACAATACTTTAACATAAACGAATACCTCAGTCAGTGTAACTTTGCTGAAAACCAACAGATCTGATTTATTTAAGGAGCTGTAACAAGGAAGGGGGAAATCAGGTTAATTAGGTTAAACACATTAATAATCACAGTACTGTGCGCATATTCAGAGTCCCAAATTGTCACTTTCACTGGGTACCCAGGATGGGGGGGGGCTAGCCAGGATCGGTGCAGCTGGCTGGGGCCCTGTGATGGAAAAAACAGTTGCACAATACCCAATTGTAATCTGGAGCCAGAGGGCTCAGTTCATGAAGAAATGAAAAAAGCAACAATCAGATGACACACTTGCAATTCGATAAACAGATGGCAGGGAGCTACCCTGCTTTGTACTCACAAACTCAATGCTTGGAACTGGATGGAAGGCAGATTGTCCTAGATTGTCAGGAGGAGCAGACCATGTGGACAAGGTCCTTGTGACCGGACCCCACTGCAGTTTAGAGCAAATGGATGTAGTCTGGATTAAGCTGGGGTTTACTTCCAGCTTCATGCACTCAATTCACTGTACAGGGGATTTGAAATGCGATTCCCCACAAGCACTACACACATTTATATGTAAAAGGAAAGTACTATACCAGGCAGGCTGCTTCTCGATCCTGATCGCAATTACTGCACAATACCCGGGAGAACACACAGCAGATTCAGTTCCTGACAGACCAAGCACGATTCAGCAATTTCTCCTGTCTTCTACAGGGTGAGCCTGGTTTCTGCTCTTCAGATCTCCTTGATTCTCTTCACAGGCCAGATTCAGTCTGAACAGGCGCTTGCACAGGCTGCAGACTGAAACTCAGGGCCTTACACGTGCTTACCGTGCTATAACTATACACCACAGAAGCACAAAGCTCCTTTTCTCTTCACTGTCTCACCCCATCTCATCTTTCCAGTAGACAGAGCCGGGCATTTCCTTTGAGTTCCTCCCAGTTCATTTGGCTGGTTTGGCTGTCACTCACAATCAGACTCCCCCTGTTGGTGTAAAAGGTGCGAAGTCCAAACTACAAGTCCAAAACTACAATTACAGTACATTGGTGGCTGGCTGTACAATGAGAGTCCAAGTTCTGATTTGCCAGCAGCAGACTCTTTCAAAGGTCCCCAACACTGATTGGTCCAGTTCAGCAGTTCAAAATCAGAATGGAGGCTAGACAAACACAATTCTGACTGCAAAGAAAAGCAGGTTAGACAAACTGTATTTTCGTTATTACTCTAAATGATTTCTGGCAAACAGTTACATCTTTGAAAAGTGCTCCTCTGCCCATAGCGGCGGCAGAAAGCGGAGGCGATTTGGCAGCAACTCAAGTGGGACTCAAGCAGGAAACACACAGTCCCCCATAGAAACTAATTATGTCTGCAAGCAGACAGCTCTTAAAGTGACAGTACCAGAGGCTCTAAAAGCACTCACAGATAAACGGCTTAAACGACAAACACCATTCAGGCTTGGAGCATTCAGGCAAGTTCCTGGAAGACTTTTTGGGAACCTCCATTTGCAGGGGGGTTACACCTGTTGTTTTCTTCCATCACAGGGCCCCAATCAGCTTCAACGTTCCTGGCTAGCCCTCTATTCTCCATCTGGGTACCCAGAGTGTGTGACTGTTTATGGACCCTGAAGTGCATGCATAACTGTTTGAATGATACAGTCTTTAAGCAAATTAACCTGATTACGCCCCTCCCTTGTTCAAGTCCCTTAAATAAATCAGATCTCTTTTTTGCATTTACCCTGACTGTGGTTCCAGTTTGTGCAAGAGTACTGTACTGCTGTTATTTGCTGTGTATAACCTTGTTTTACAGGGGGTCCCAAGGGCAGGCCAGAGGAAAGCCCTGGTGGTAAGTGCAAACAGTGTGGGTACTTGTGTGGTGTATCAGGGTATTGTGAAAGTGATTATAGTAGTATTGTTCTGGCCACTAGTAAGGAAAGAGGGGGGTTACAGTATCCCGGAGGGCTGTGCCCAGGTTAGCTTGACTACTACCAACCCTGACCTCCGGGTGGAGGCACCCATTTCAGAACTCAGGCCCCTTAACCTGCTACTAGCCAAGCAGGCAGGGGTAGTAGCCCTTGGGATAGCACCACCTAGGGGTTACACAGGTATCCTACCTAGGCCTGCCACTTGACTCCACCATAAAAGGAGTAGGCCATACATGGCATACCAATGCATGGTGCCATGTATTGTGAATACCGGCAGTACGTAATCCATGGACAAATGTGGAAGTGATACGGGGTTAGAAAACCAAAACGGTGACAGACACCCCCACTAAACCAGAAACCTCAATGCAAGCAGCAGGCAGCTCCTGGGCATGGCAGAGCAATGTGCCATAGTTTCCTCGGAGGTGCAGAAAAAGAACAGTTGCTTACTGTAACATTAGATATTCGAAAAAATCTCTTTCATTGGGCAACACTTTTGGAACTGTACACCACTGGTGTTGGGACCACTTGGAAACATTTGCTAGCTGGGGACCACCCCCAGTGATGTATGAAGTCAATGCCTATTGTAACCCCCCATCAGGGGCTTACCTGTTAGCCCCCATAGGTTGCTCCCTTTTTGCCCATTTTTCCCCCATTCTTCCCTCCGTCCTGGTTGGTCCCTGTGGTGTTCCTAGGTCCTCCGCCCCAACCCCCAAGCATCTGCATAATGTTTTGAAAATTGAAAGAGCGGGGCAGAGGAAGCTGATTTGTGGAGTTGCTGCCCAGTTTTGCACTCCGGTGCCGGGCGACTCTCCGCACATGCACAGAAGGCGCATTTTCATTTGGCCATTTCAGCAGCTGCTAGAGTTGCTTCTCTGGTGGTCCCAGTCCCATTGGGCAGCAAAAGAGACAACCGGAGAGGCAACAGAAAGGCAAAGAGAGCAATTTTGGTGAGCACCAATCAAACTCCAGTATTGGGAGCCACCTCATTAATATTCATGAGGTGGCATGAATAATGTATGAGCTGGGCCTGTCTAGCACTAGGAGCAAGCTAGAATAGCGCTAGTGACAGGCAGGGATCAAAGTCAAAATAATAAGTAACACAAACAGGCCAATGAAAGGAAGGTGTGGCTATATGTTTTGGTGGATTGAGTGAATAAAATGCATAGACTGGCTGCAGACACAGTTGGAAGCTGGGGCTTGTATACGAAATGTAATGGGGCTTTATCTGTGCTGCCTAGGGGTGATGCATAACAGCAGCAGCAACTGAGAAAGGGCTGAGTTAATACGTTAAATATTGCAGTTGCTTTAAAGGGCACAGGGGTTGCTTTAAAACCTTGGGGAAATGAATGAATAAAAATAAATGTTATGGCTGTGAAACTCCTTTTAAGTTGGAACCCTGCGAGAACATCAGTGGGACTGTTTACTTCAGCAGCCATGTTATTACAGCCCTTGTGATTTCAGCCAACCAACCAAAGGGCCAGGATGTGCCAGGAAGACTCTGGGACTATGTGAAAGAACTCTTGGGGAAAAATACTGGGGAAAGTTCTGGCGCCTTTTTGAGCAGCCAATGAGACGTCGTGGGAGCCTCATACATATTAATTCTTCAGAGAGACAGTGGCTCCAGCCAATAGGGAGCTGCCAAGGGCTCCCAAAAAGTCAGAACTTTTGGACTCTGGTTCAATTCGGCGGGAGTCCCTCATAGACTCCCTCACGTCAGCTGGCCTGTCTATATCTCCTACAAACTGGTTTAGGGCCTACCTCACAGGTAGAACTCAATCTGTCAAGGTCCAAGAATCCATCTCCCCTCCTCTCCCTATCACCACTGGAGTCCCTCAGGGCTCCAAGCTTGGTCCCATTCTATTCTCCTTTTTCCTAAACGATCTTCCTCTGGTCTGCTCCCCTTCTTCCTCCATTCATATGTACGCCAATGATACGGTCTTGTACACCTCTGGCAAATGTCCAGCTGATGTTGCTACCACTCTGCAGCATGACTTCCACCAGGTTCAGCTCTGGTTTGCCTCCCATCAGCTCTTCCTCAATGCCAAGAAGACAGTCTCCATGACCTTTGGCACAAGGCAGAGACTCTCAAGGCTGCCCAGTCTACCCTCCTTCCACACCCTGGATGGGACTACCTTAGAGGACGCTACCTCATTCAGATACCTTGGGGTCTGGCTGGACCAACACCTCAACTTCTCTGGACATATTGATGCCATCCTGAAAAAACTGTGCCCCAAGCTTGGTGCCTTATACAGGAACCATAGTTGCATCCCTCCTATGGCCAGGCACGAACTTGTCCAAAAGATGATACTCCCAATGTTCGACTAATGTGACGTAGTTTATGGTGCCAGCCCCAAAGTCCTCCATGGCCAGATTGGACGCCCTCTTTAACTCCTTCTGCCACTTTGTTCTTGATGCTCCCTCACGGACCCATCACTGTGAGCTCTAGCATGCCCTGTCCTTTCCCCCGATTGCTGACAGACATCTCTCCCACTGTGCCAAATTGACCTCAAAATACTGATTGAGCAAACTCTCTCCTTGCCTCCTTACCTCTCTCTCAACCCCACCCCATCTCCCCATTCCCTCAGATCCTCAGGTACTTGTACTCTGGCGGTCCCCCATCGCTCCACACTTATTGAGCAGTCTTCCTTTTCCTGTCACTTCCCTAAAGCCTGGAACTCTCTCCCCCCACAAAAACCCTTTCCTCCTCCTCCCCCCACTCCCTCTGAGCAGCCCTACACAACTATCCCTTCTCGAACTGCTCCTGCTTTAATCCACCTTAATTAGCCTTCCCCTACCCTCCTTCACTCAAATCCTATCTCCTCTACCTCTACTACCATTACCTTTACTCCCTCTCCACTCCCCTACTAATTTTCATCTCTCCATACCTTAATCTTACTCCTCCTCACACCTCCCTCTTCCCCCCCAACTGCCTACTACCTGCATCCCTCCTGATGTTCTTACTCCCTCTTACTGCCTACTACCTGCTTCCCTCCTGATATGCTCCACCTCTGCCTTGCGAAGGCAGGGTTCTCAACATCCTGGAAGGGACAGACCCTAGCAGACCTCTCTCCTCCTTCCTCTTCCCTCCCCTCCTCCTCCTCTATCTGTCCTGACCCCCTACTGCCTCTGCACTCCCTTACTAATTTTCTTCTCTCCTTACCTTAATCCTACTCCTCCTCATCATCTTCTGCCTTCCCGCCCCCCAACTGCCTACTACTTGCTTCCCTCCTGATGTGCTCTACCTCTGCCTTGTGCAGGCAGGGTTCTCAACATCCTGGAGGGGACAGACCCTGGCAGACCTCTCTCCTCCTCCTCCTCCTCCATCTTCCTTCCCCTCCTTGTCCCTTGCCTGTCCTGACCCCTGACGGGGTTCTCAGCTCCCCTAGGGTTTTTAGCTCTTGGTAAACCCTTACCCCCCCACTACCCTCTCCACCTCCCTCCTACCTCTTTCCACTACTGGGCTCTAAAGTCACCCTTACCTTTGCCTGCTCCTTCCCCTGGCAGGGTTATCAGCATTCTGTAGGGGCCAGAATTGGTCAAGCCTCTTACCTTCCAATTCCTCCTTCCATCTACCCTTTTATCTTCCTCCCTCCTCCCCTTCTCCCTACTTTGCACTTATCCTTTCCTCTATTCCTTACCCTGAATCAACCCCTGGCAGGCTTCTTAGTATCCTAAAAGGGTTGAAGCTTGTTATGCATCCCTTCTTTCCTCCCTCCCCCCTCCTTTTAGCTCCCCTTCCTCTTCCTCTACCCCCCTCCCCATCCCCCATTACTCAGCCCTATATATGGCTGCCCTAAATCTCTATTGCACTTGTAGACTATTTGCACTTCTGGTATATCTTACTTAACTTGTACTGTCTGTGTTACTGCTCACCAGCTTGACCTACAGTAGATCTAACTACTAGTATTCAGTTCAGTCATTTCCTACACAGTTAGGAGTCACTTCGTGCTTGCATTCTAATGTAAATTGTGTGCCATTGCATCTATTTCAATTGTTTATTATCCAGCTCCCTAGTTCAAAACTGTTAGCATTCCGCTATTTCATTGCTCACTGTACAGTCTCCTCACTTTTATTTGAATGTATTCAAATGTAAATCTTATGTTATTTTGTGTTATTGTACCAAATCTCTGTATTCACTCTCTATGTTCCCCCTTCCCCCAGATCGCACCAGGAAATGAGCAACTTGTTCAGTGCGCCTTCCTGGTGAAACATTTCAATAAATAAAGCCCCTGTGAGAGAATGGGTCTGCAAGGCTAGGAACGGGCCTGCCTGGGGGCTGCCAGCAATCTATCCCAAGGGCTGGATGTGCTTTTCCCCATTTGAAGAAAAAAGAGAAAGACTGTGCAGGTAGCTCTGTAGAGAATTAGAGCTGCAGGATCCTGATGCTGTGACAAGAAGCTGTACCACAGCGGTGCAGATATTGGGAGAAGGAAAAAGGATTAGAGAAATGGACTGGTCCTGACGAGGAGTGAGCCTCCTTAGTGTTTATCTGCACTTCAGTGGTGAGACATGGTTGATTCATGATGTGTGATGAGAGAGTTGTGAAAAAGATATGTAAAACGAAAATGTCCTGTTCTGCAGTGGCGGCTCTACACCAGGGTCCGCCAGGGCACGTGCCCCAGTAAAAAAATGCTGTGCCCCAGTTGGTGCCCCATATGCTGCAGAGCTTCCCCCATTGTAACAATATATCAGTGCCCTGGCTGCAATCTGTTGTGCCCCAGCTGTGCCCTGGTAACCATTTGTGGCTAGAGCCGCTGCTGCTGTTCTGACCCTGCAAGACAAAGCGTCTGAGGAGAAAAGAGAGGACATATGATCTGAGGACTGGTTGTAGCACTGAGGAATGGCTACTGGAAATTGGATGGGAATCTGGATTCTGAGAAGCTGAAGAGATAGCCTGTTCTAGAGTCGATTTGCACCTGCACGGTGAGAAAAGAGACTTTCTTTGATGTGTTATGGGAAAAAAAGAGTTTCTGCAATTGTGTGTCAGACACAGCAAAAGTGATCACTGTGTTGAAGCTGAGAGACTGTGAAAGCAGAAGGATGGGCAGGTGCAATCTGGGCGGGTATCTGCTGTCTGCTCCTGAAATACAGCTAAGAAAAGAAACTGTTGTGATGAACTTGTGGTTTCAGACTCTGCAATGTCCCCCCAGAGCCTGAATCCCAAGAAAGAAACAGAGACCACTTTGGCTACGCACTGTAGCTGGTTATTCTGCAAATGAGAGATGACCTAAAGCTTCCATCCTAAACCCAGGGCCAGATGGGGAACTCGCCAAACCCCATCGAGTGGGGTCTGTTGACTGCAGGGGATCACGGGTTCATACCTGAGTGCTAGGGCACTCTGACCTGTGAAAGAGCCAGGCCGTGGGGCCGCTCCTAGGTCTGGGTCCCTTGTGATTGGCAGACCTTGCACAGTGCTCTGCAATGGGCCTCAGTAGGCCAAAGGGGACAAGCTGCAAGACCTTCAATCAAACTGAAGATCAGAGCTGCAGCCTTTCTTCCCCTTGAAGTTTGTTCAAGCGTCAAGCCCAGTTCTGCATCTGTTGTTTCCATCACCCCCAGGGCTTCAGTCATCTGTGCAACCATAGGACTGATGTAGCAGAACCGTGAGTAAACAGCAGGAATTGCCCTGCAAATTCTGGGGATGTACATAGTTGTTTAATTTGGTGCCCAAGGGCACGGGAAAAGTTAAAGAGAGCCACAGCAACTGTAAAATGTTAATTTAATTGTGCAAGCGCGCCAATGCAGGCTGACCAGCTGCACCTCGGGTGTGCAACTTAAGATCTGGGTACTCAGGGACAGAATTTGAGGTGTCATTCTGGATCTGGTACCAGTGGATTTGGGCATGGTAATATCTGTAGCAGTTAGATAGCTAAGTAGAAAGATGGTGGCTGCATTGATCAAAGTGTGGGTATAAGAATAAAAGAGAAAAGGATTGTTTGGGAAATGTCAAATCTTCAAATGAAAATTAAAATGTTTTGCTTAATCTCTATTCCATGTACCCCATCCTACCCTCCCCTTGTAAATAAATGGTGATGTTACTGTTTCAGAAAGAGCTGACTCAAGAGCCAGATTTTGGTGAGCATATTATTACCTGTTGTTAATGATGCAAACTGTTTAATGTGACACGCATAGACTGGTTATGTTTAACTCTGTCATCATTTTCTGCCACCATTTAGGTTTTGTACCTGTAGCTACAAGATCTACAAGGATGATGCTTACACTGTCTGTGTTTGCTGTTTGGGCTTGTCCCACATCATGAGGGTCTCCTTCTCAGCCACTACCATTGTTGCCAGCTTTGCCAGTACCCATTCCAGATGACGACAGAGGAGTATAGTCCTGATCTCCTTAACATGGAAGAGGATTTGGAAGATGAAGGGGAACGTGATCCCTTTGAAGGTGGTCTGGGTTCCAATTCCACCCTCACCCTATGGAGTGAAGACACAGCGATTTACACTCCTAGGTCTCCACCTGAGGATACCTCTTTTCAGGTACCGCTATAGCACATGCAAATTGCAAAAGGTTTTGCTGATGAGGAGGAAGACTCCACTATATGAAATTTGCTGGAGTTTTTGGAAGTCCCTACTACTCCCTCAATTGTTATTCCTCCCATGTATCCTACCTTGGAGGATGCTACTCTGGTTTCCTGGCACATACCTAACACTTTGCCATTGGGCCACATAAAGGTGTGGTCCAATGGAGGAGAAGTCGTCAATGAAGATCTATTGTGCAGCTATAGGAAGACTGTCAATGCTGCTGGCAGCACACCACACACATTAGTAGCCATCAAGCACAAGTGGCATAATCTGCAGGTGTCTGCACAGTGTAAACTTGTCCTCTGGGGACAGACACAGCTGTCCACAGATAGCGAACCGATCAGTCATAGGACTTCATGTCCATCGAGGACATGATATCAATGTGAGAGGGCAGTAAGGAGGGCTGGGGGGATACTGGGATGCATAGGGAGAGGCATCACCAGTAGAAAACAGGAAGTTGTTATCCCTCTGTACAAACAGCTGGTGAGACCCCATCTGGAGTACTGTGTGCAGTCCTGGAGACCCAATCTCCGCAAGGACATAGACAAGATGGAAGCTGTCCAGAGGAGGGCAACTAAAATGGTGCAGGGTCTGCACCGGAAGACATATGAAGAGATACTAAAGTAGCTTAATGTGTATAGCCTTGAGGAAAGGAGGGAGGGGATATGATAGAAACGTTCAAGTAGCTCAAGGGAATCAACAAAGTCCAAGAGGGTAGCATCTTCCAAAAAAAGAGGTGTGCAAGAACAAGGGGGCACAATTTGAAGATGGGGGGGTGGCTCAGAGGTAATGTAAGGAAGTATTTTTTCACAGAGAGGGTTGTGGATGCATGGAACGGCCTTCCGGAGGAGGTTGTGGAGTCAAAAACAGTGATTGAATTCAAGCATGCATGGGACAGCCATAAGGCAATTCTAGGGGTTGGGGGTAGAAAGAAGTAGGCTGCTGGTTAACTAGGATCTGCAGCTTATCCATTAGGTAGGGAAATGAGCAGACTGGGTGGGCCAAGCGGTCTTTATCTGCCGTCAAATTCTATGTTTCTATGTTTCTATATCCACCACATTCATGGACCAGTCCATTAATGGGGAGTTGGAGGGCATTAAGAACATCAATAGTGAGTATGGCACATGTGCAGAATGTGAAACTTCAGAAACTGTATCCCTCCACACTGGTACTGTGCACCACATATGCAGCACCTGTTATGATCTGGATCAAGCCCTTGGTGTTTTTCTGTGTTAGCTGTTCTGCAGAATCAATCCAACAAAGTAATTCAGCTTTGTATAAATCTTTCAGCTCATCCTCTACAATGATTTTTCTAAGTGTAACCCCGCTGCAAATGGGGGTTCCCAAAAGACTTCCAGGAGCTTGCTTGAATGCTCCAAGCCTGAATGGTGTTTGGCATTTAAGCCATTTATCAGTGAGTGTTTTTAGAGCCTCTGGTACTGTCTCTTTAAGAGCTGTCTGCTTGCAGACATAATTAGTTTGTATGGGGACTGTGTGCTTCTCTGCTTGAGTACCACTCGAGCTGCTGCCAATTCACTCCATTTTTGCAGTCACTAGGAGTGCAAAGGGAACCTATCTGAAAGATGTAACTGTTTGCCAGAAATCATTTAGAGTAATAATAAAATACAGTTTGTCTAACCTGCTTTCTTTGCAGTCAGAACTGTGTTTGCCTAGTTCCCCATTCTAGTTTTGAACTGCTGAACTGGACCAATCAGTGTGGGTTAAGGTAGCTCTAAAATGGTGCCTTGGACGAATCAGAACTGGACTCGTAATCTGAGCCCGCCACAAGAGGATTGTATGGGCAGTGACTCTGGGAGATGTAGTTTGTACTTCGGCGCCTTTTTGGACCAACAGGGGCAGTCTATTGTGAATGACAGCCAATCCAGCCAAGAACTGGGAGGAACTCAAAGGAAGTGCCCGGTTTTGTCTACTGGAGTTTCAGTTGAGCTCTGGCAGTGAAGAGGGAAGGAGCCCTGTGCTTTTCCGGTGTGCAGTTTTAGTCGGGAAACGTGTGTAAGACCCAGAGTTCTGGTCTGACTGCAGCTTGTGTAACTGCTTGTTAGGACTGAATCCGTCCTGTGAAGAGAATCAAAGGATATCTGAAGAGTAGAAACCAGGGTCACCCTGTAGAAGACTGGAGAAATTGCTGAATTGCGCTCAGTCTGTCAGGAACTGAATCTGCTGTGTGTTCTCCCGGGTATTGTGCAGTAATTGCGATTGGGATAGAGAAGCAGCCTGCCTGGTATAGTACTTTCTTTTTTACCATATAAATGTGTGAGGAGGCTTGTGTAGCTCAAGTGAATCCTGCTGCCATTAAAGAACTTTTGCCTGTTGCAGTTGGTCATATAAATGTGTGAGGAGTCTCGTGGAGCTCAAGAGTAATCCTGCTGCCATTAAAGGACTTTTGCCTGTTGCAGTTGGTCATATAAATGTGTGAGGAGTCTCGTGGAGCTCAAGAGTAGCCCTGCTGACGTTGAAGGACCCTATCTTGTTTGGAGGTAGTGAGCACTAATTCATAGAAACATAGACGTTGACGGCAGATAAGGACCGCAAGGCCCATCCAGTCTGCCCATTTCTTTTTCTACCTTATAAATGTGCCATCGGCCTTTGCTCTGTCAGTGGCCTATCTATTCAAAGTCATTTGTATTGCTCCCTTATGCCTATCCCATGCCTGTTTGAAGCCCTAAACTGTATTCATAGCCACCACTTCTTGTGGTAAGCCATTCCATGCATCCACCACCCTTTCTGTGAAAAAGAATTTCCTCACATTCCCCCTTAATCGGCCCCCCTCTAATCTCATGCTGTGTCCTCTTGTCCTGCTATTTTTCTTATATTTAAACATGTTAGACTCTTTCACCTTGTTAATGCCCTTAAGGTGTTTGAATGCCTCAATCATATCACCTCTCCCTCCTTTGCTCAGGAGGTATACATATTGAGCTCTGTTAATCTGTCCTCATATGTCTTCTGATGCAGTCCCTGCACCATTTTAGTTGCCCTTCTCTGGACTGCTTCAATTTGGTTAATGTCCTTGTGAAGGTGTGGCCTCCAATACTGCACGCAGTACTCAGATGGGCCTAACCAGTGTCTTGTAAAGAGGATTATTACCTCCCTCTTCGACTTGTGATACCCTACTAATACACCCTAACACCCCCCTAGCCTTACCTACTGCTTTAGAGGTCTGCTTGGATGATTTCAGGTCATCAGTAATGATGATGCCCAAGTCTGTTTCTTCCTTTGTGACTGCTAGCAACTCCCCTCCCAGCCTATAGGTGGCTTCAGGGTTTCTCTTCCCTATGTGCATGATTTTGCACTTCTTTGCATTAAATCCCAGTTGCCACTCTTCTGACCATTTTGCTAGTTTATCCAGATCTCTTCTCATTCTGCCCACCCCATCTGGATCATCTACTCTGTTGCAGATCTTGGTGTCATCTGCAAACAGACAAGCCTTACCCTCTAGTCCATCTGCAAGGTCACTAATGAAGATGTTGAAGAGGACTGGCCCAGAACTGATCCCTGAGGTACCCTACTTGTGACTTGCATCTCTTCTGACTGTATACCATTTACCACCACTCTCTGTTTTCTGCCCCAACCAGTTTGCCACCCAGTTGACCAACGCCTGACCCACCCCGAGCCTACCCAGCTTATTTATCAATCTTCTATGTGGAACAGTGTCAAAAGCTTTGCTGAAGTCAAGGTAGGCGACATCAACTGCTCCCCCTTGGTCCACCACTCTGGTTACCCAGTCAAAGTAATCTATGAGATTAGTTTGACAGGACCTTCCTTTTGTAAACCCATGCTGTCTTGGATCCTGTGCCCCTATGGATTCCAGGTGTTGCACTATCCTTTCCTTAAGGAGACCCTCCATAATCTTGCCCACTACTGAGGTAAGACTGACTGGTCTGTAGTTCCCCGCCTTCTACCTGCAACCACTCTTGTGGAGCGGGATCACATGAGCCCTTCTCCAGTCTTCTGGGATCTCTCCTGTGCTCAGAGACTCACTAAACAGTTCTGCTAATGGCTCTGCTAGTTCCACCTTTAGTTCCTTAAGTACCCTGGGATGTATACCATCAGGTCCCATTGCCTTATCCACCCTGAGCTTAGCAAGCTCTTGTAGGACCCTTTCTTTTGTGAAGGGAGTAGTGCTCACCTCCCTCCCCCTGTGTCCATGATGCTGAGCTGGGCCCTGCCCTACCTTCTCTTCAGTAAATACTGAGCAAAAGTATCTATTTAGGATAGATGCCTTTACAGGATCCTCCTCCTCACATGCTCCCTTTTCTCCATTAAGCTTAGCAATACCCCCTCTGGACTTTCTCCTTTCATTAATGTATCTATAGAAAGTCTTGTCACCTTCTTTTACTGTTCGTGCTAGTGTTTCCTCAGTTTGGGACTTTGCCTGTCTTACTGCCTTCCCTGCTTCCCTTAGGGCAGTTTGGTATGCCTCCCTATCTTCATCCTGCTGTGTTCCCTTATATTTCCTGAAGGCCAGCCTTTTGTTTCTGACCTTTTCTGCTACTGTATTTGAGAACCAAAGTGGTTTCCTTCTTCTTTTGCACTTCCTTTTCCATCTAACACAATGGGATGTTGCTTCAAGTATTGCATCCTTAATGCTTGCCCACTTTGCCTGTACCCCCTCACCTGTGTTTCTTTTTGCCAAGGCTAGCTTAACTCTGTTGGCCATCTTATCAAAGTCAGCTCCTCTGAAGTCCCATATTTTTGTCTTGGAATGGGATGATTTAGATGTAGTAGCCAAATTGAACCATACCATGTGATAGTCACTGCCCCCAGGTGACCTTCTACCTGGAGATCTGTGATCCCTTCCTTGTTAGTCAGTACTAGATCTAGGATAGCCCTGTCTCTTGTGGGTTGCTGTACCAGTTGTTTGAGGCCCTCCCCCTGCAGGGAATCCATTATGTGTCTAGTTCTGGCAGATGTTCCTGCTGGTATTGACCAATCTGTATCTGGCATGTTGAAGTCTCCCATTATCAGAACTTCTCCTTTAGCTGTCATGTTTTGTATATCTTCTAACAGTAATGTGTCTATGTCCTCCCCCTGGTCTGGGAGCCTGTAGACAACCCCAGTTCTTATGGCTGTCCCATTTCCTGTTTCCAGGGTGACCCACAGTTCTTCTGGCTCCTTATGTGTATTCTAATTTCTGTAGCTTTGATATTTTCATTGACATACAGGGCCCTCCCGCCCCCTTTTGCCTCAGTCTCTTCTGAACAATACATAGCCAGGTACTGAAGTTTCCCCAAGTGTGGTTACTGGTAAACCACGTCTCACTAATTGCTACTATGTCCAGTTTAGCCTCTGACATTATTGCCTGCAGGTCTGGGATCTTATTTCCCAGGCTGTGAGCATTTGTACATGATTTTCCATTGGCCAGATTTTGGTGTGTTAGTTGTTGGGTGAGGTTTGGCATTACCCCTGCAAGCGTATGGGGAGACAAACCTTTTTCTTACCTGGTGATGCAAATGAACTGCAAACATGCTGAATCCCTGTTTGACCACTAGCTGAGGGAGGGTGTTCTTCCCATTCGATGTATGGGGTGCTGCCCCTCTCCCCATTGCTAGTTTAAATATTCTGCAAAGGCGTCAAACTTCTGCCCCAATGCACTGACTCCTCCTTAGTCAGATGCAGTCCATCAGATTTAAGAACTTTCGCTCCCGAACTGTTGCCAGTTCCTACAAATCTGTGTCCTTTTCCTGGCACCAGCCCTTGAGGCACGTGTTTAGCGCCCCTATCTCCCCTTCTCTGACCTTCCGTCCATCTGCTCCCCTCTCCCAGACTGGCAGGATCTCAGAGAAGGAGATGCCGGACGAAATAGATGATAGTTTGTCACCCAGCCTGGTCAGGTGTTCCTTGGTCTCCACAACTGACCAGCTGTCGAGATCATTAGTCCCTATGTGTACTAGGACATCAATGTTTTCTTCTGCTTTGTGAACAGTTTTAGCAATGCGGTCAGTGTCTCTCCATGCTGATGTACCTGGGAGACACCTGACCATTACCCCTGGCTGGAGATGGGTATCAACTCCCCGAATCATGGAGTCTCCTATGATCAGAAGTTTTTTGGATTTCCTTTTTGCTTTTTTTGTTCTGGTTCCTGATTTGGGTGAGTTTTGTTGTGCTAGCTCCTGTGTTGCAATGTCCTGCTCTGCAGTGTCTTCTGCCTCTTTGTTTGATTTCAGAGATAGAGGCAGATACCTGTTTGTAGTGTTTATATGGTTTTTGGAGGTAATATGTTGGAGAGCAGAGAGTGATGGGGCACCCGATTTGCCCCTCCTAACCACCTGCCAACCTCCTGGACCAACTACCCTCTGCGATCGAGGTTTTTCTGTTGGATGCTGGGGAAATGGCGGGTGGTTCTTATAATGTATTTCCTCTTGAATATGAAATTTGAGGCGTGCAATCTCTGCCCATGCTGCCTGGAGCTGAGCCCTAAGATCTCCAAAGGCCCAGCATGTAGGACAGTGTCCTAAATCCTGTAAGACTGTCCTGAAAATTGTTCCACAGTACCTGCAGTTAATGATATCCATTACAGATAAGTTGCTGGTTTTATAACCTAGTCAGAGTAATTAGAAGGAAAAAAAGGAAAAAAAATGCAAGTAATGGTTTGATTGTGTTTTGTTTAACTTGTTATAACAAGTTAAATTACTAGTGCCCCTGTAAATGAGCTCACCCTTGTGGAGGCCCCACTGATCCACCCCTTCCTGCTCTGCCACAGGAAATGTCACAACTGTGGTACCCTATAAAAGGAGTGTAGTGTGGGGTGGTTGGGGATGGGGATGGGTGGCTGGGCCCTTCCCCTGCCGAAAAAGAAGAACCACGGACAAAAGAACAAGGAGGTAAGAGCAGAAACAATCAGTCAACAACAAATGCAGTAACCCTGAAAGCTTATCCTAATGTTAGATAGAACTGTAAAACCTGTAAAGCACCACCTGTAATAATTTCAGAGAAGATATACGCTGTAAGAAACACTTTGCTACAGAGAAAAATAAAGCAATGAAATGTTAGCAACAAATAGTAGCAATCCCTGTGAGTAAAAAATAGAAACAACACCACACAGTAAATCTGCTTAGCCAAAATAAATCTTAATCCTTTTCCCTTGCTCTGGTAAGTTTCTCTACTCTGCCTTTCAAGCAGTCTTAGAAGGAAAGAGCTCAGGTGAAGCTAGGTGCCTTGGCCAGCAAACCAAGTCTTCTACCTCCAAGATATCAACTAACCTGACTTTTTAACCCTTCTTTCTGTTGGAAATTACTGACAGTTTGCCAGCTCCACCTCCACATACACACCTAATCCTTTGGAAGAGCTGTGGGAGGAAAGCAATTAGCTCCTTCAATGTGAGAAGGAGACTGAAACACCTCTGAGACAACAAACCTTTTCAACAAACAAAACAAAAAAAAAAAACAAGAATAAAATAAAACACAGTGTCAAACAGTAATTTTGCTTAGCCCAATGATAAAAAAAGTCACAAAAATGTAAGCTCCACCTGTAATACAGTAATTTCAGAGAGATATACCCTGTAAGAAACACTTTGCTGCAGAGAAAATAAAGCAGTAACAGAAGATATACCTTGCAAAAGACAATTTGAATCAGAAGATTACAGCAGTAATCTGTTAGCACACACCTGTAGGCACACCTTGTAATAATGCAGAAGAAGGTATACCAGCAACAACAATCTGAATCAAAGAAAATAAAGCAATGAAATGTTAGCAACAAACAGTAGCAATCTCTGTGAGTAAAAAATAAAAACAACACCACACAGTAAATCTGCTTAGCCAACATAAGTCTTAATCCTTTTCCCTTGCTCTGCTAAATTTCTCTACTCTGCCTTTCAAGCAGTCTTAGAAGGAAAGAGCTCAGGTGAATCTAGGTGCCTTGGCCAGCAAACCAAGTCTTATACCAGTGGTCCAAAGTGGTGGGTCCCTTCATGGAGACTACTGTGAAAGTGAATGGAGTACCCACAGAGCTGTGTTAGACAGTGCCTCCCAAGTGACAATTATGTTCCAGGACTGGTATCAGAAGCATTTTTCCAACGTACCCCTGCAACCATTGGAAGGACTACATGTTTGGGGTTTGAGTGAAAAGGCCTATCCCTACTCTGGCTATATCTGAATTTAGTTGTCTTTTCCCACCTCTGTGGCTGGAGTGGCAGAGCAAGTGAAGACCTTGGCCTTAGTGTGTCCCCCTACTGGACTGTATGATGGAGTTCCGTTACTGATTGGAACTAATGCACATATGTTTGGGTGGCTGGCACAGTTGTGTTATGAAAAACAGGGGTCCCAGACTGGTAGAGCTCTAAGAATTCCGGCCTTGATCTGCAGGGCCTATGATACCCAGAAGAATACTGACAGAACGGAACCAGAGGAACCAGTTGGAGTTGTCTGGAAAAAGGATCCCGAGTCTCTGATTTTGGCGCCAAATGCCCAGTGTATCCTACAGGGAGAGGTTCATATGAAAAAGGATGTCAAGAATAAAATATTAATGCTGGATGCACCAGGAGATGGAAAATTGCCCGAGGGACTGCTGGTCAAGCCAAGTATTCTGCTTGCTAGAGCACATGCTTTTGCCAGAAGAGTAATGGTTCAAGTTCATAATGTGTCTGACAGGGAGATTTGAGTAAACAAAGGTTGCACCCTGGCTAATGTGCATTGTGTGGATACTGCCGTGCTACCCATTAACAAGAATTCGGGAAAAAGTGATAGAGTAACGCCTGACTTGTTTGATTTCGGTGACTCACCGTTGCCAGCTGATTGGAAAGTGAGGATCAGTGAGAAGCTTGCCCAGAGGGACTAGGTATTTTTTTTGAAGGAGTGGGACATATGCTGTGTACAGGGGGCTGAGCACCATATCCGGCTTCATGATGATAGGCCATTTCATAAGAGGTCTCAACGCCTGGCACCTGCTGACATAGACGACGAGAGACGACATTTGCAAGAGATGCTAGCTGCTGGTGTAATACAAGAATCCAGAAGCCCATATGCTTCCCCCAATGTGGTAGTGAGGAAAAAGAATGGGACAGTAAGGATGTGCGTAGATTATCGCACTTTAAACTGGCGGACTATCCCTGATCAGTATACAATGCAACGCATTCAAGATGCTTTGGACTGCCTGAATGGTAGCAAGTGGTTTTCTATGTTGGATCTTCACAGCAGGTACTAACAGATCCCGATGCCCCCAGAAGACCATGAGAAAATGGCATTTATCTGCCCACTGGGTTTCTGTGAGTTCATGAGGATGCCTCAAGGGATTTCTGGTGCCCCAGCCACTTTTCAACGATTGATGGAGTGTGCAGTGGAGGACATGAATCTATTAGAGTGCCTGGTGTATTTGGATGATGTTATTGTGTTTGGCAGCTCGCTGGAGGAACATGAGGGCTGATTGTTCAAGGTGTTGGACCGACTGGAAGACTTTGGCCTGAAGTTGTCCATTGATAAATGTCAATTCTTCCAAACATCTGTAAAGTATGTGGGACACATAGTTTCCACCGAAGGGATAGAGACAGACCTGAGTAAAGTTGAGGCCCTGACTACCTGGCCACAGCCCCACAATCTAAAAGAACTGCAAAGATTCCTGGGTTTCTGTGGCTACTATCAGCATTTCATCAAGGACTATTCAAGAGTGATCCACCCTTTACTTAATCTTACTCAAGGGTACCCTGCAACCCACAAAAAATACAAAAAGTCAACTTCCCCTGAAACTGAGAGTGTATTTCCGTCCAAATGAAGTATTTGGGGCCAGCTTGACACCTGATTGTGAGGCTGCTTTTCATGAGATTATACATCAACTTACCCATGCTCCTGTTTTGGCCTATGCAGATCCAACAAAACCTTATGTTCTGCACAGTGATGCTAGCTTGCAAGGGTTTGGGGCTGTGTTGTACCAGAAACATGAGAATGGTCTGAGACCTGTGGCTTTTGCCAGCAGAAGCTTGACTCCTTCTGAAAAGAACTATCCGGTATACAAGTTAGAATTCCTAGCTTTGAAGTGGGCCATTGTGGACCAATTCCACACATACTTGTATGGGGCTAAGATACTGGTAAAAACTGACAACAATTTATTTATTTATTTATTTGTACATCAGTTTACAACCTTTGAGCCAGAGGCTCATTTCCAAAGGTACCTCTTCACACTGAGGACAAATACATTACAGACTCATTGTTACATCATACGGTTACAAATTTTAGCAAAAAACTAAAACATGTATTTACAATCATTTGTACAGAGAAAAAAGCAGATTAGTTACAGTGGCACACTCTTGCACGCGGGAACGTGTAGAAACAGCATGGTGATAATAGTTCAATGGGCAAACGGACAGGTTGAGGGAGGTGAGGTGTGGTGCCGCTCAAGCGAGCTTTGTCAGTGCATGGTGGGCTATGCCTCAACTAGAGACAGGTGCAGCTACATATATTAAAATGCTGGTACCGGAGTGCAGTTTTGAAAGTGAAGATCATGGATCATCAATCCCTTGACTTATGTTCAGACTTCAGCTAAACTGGATGCCACTGGCCACTGGTGGCTCTCTGCATTATCCACATATAATTATGCTGTAGAATACAGAACCAGCCTGAACCACATAGATGTTGATGCTCTCTCACAGAGGCCTGCTCCTCGAAATGACTGGGTCAGACTGTCAGAACCTGATATTTGAGCACTCTGCCAGAAGTTTGACTGAGAGGAGCCAGCGGTCCCAGACCCAGTGAACTGTTTGGTGGATTTTTTGGGGCTCTCTGAGAATTGCATACCAGCTGCTTATTGCCACTTCTGTGCCTTAGACATTGGTGCTTTGCCTCAATTCAACAATGACAGTATTCAGTGGGCTCAATCCCAAGATCCCATGATCAAATAAGCTTTAGAAGCCCTCTACGCAGGGAAAGATGTGTCCAAATTACGTTCCACGGATTTGAGAACTGCATTGTTACACAACAAAGGTTCTAAGTTGAAACTGATCAATAGACTGTTAAACAGAGAAACAGTAGACAGAGGGGGACAAACAGCTAGTTTTGCCCACTGCCTTTCAAGATTTGGTGCTGAGATCCCTACATAACCACATGGGGCACCTTGGTATAGACAGGGCACTTGACTTTGTAAGATTCAGATTTTATTGGCCTAAAATGGGGGCTGATGTCAAACAACACATTAGAACTTGTAGTCAGTGCTTACAAAGGAAAGCTTTGCCACAGAGGGCTGCCCCTTTTGTTAACATCACCACCAGCACTCCCATGGAACTGGTCAGTATTGACTTTCTGAGTCTGGAACCAGATCAAAGAAATATCAGTAATGTACTGGTGGTCACTGACCATTTCACAAGACATGCCCAAGCTTTTCCCACCAGGGACCAGAAGGCATCCACTGTGGCCAAGGTACATATAGAAAACTTCTTCGTTCACTATGGGGCACCAAAAAGAATCCATTCTGATCAAGGGAGGTGTAACCTCCCTGCAAATGGGGGTTCCCAAAAGTCTTCCAGGAGCTTGCCTGAATGCTCCAGGTCTGGGCGGTTTTCGGCATCTGAGCAGTTTAAATGTGGTTCCAAGTGAGTGATATTTGAGCCTCCATGTACTGTCTCTTTAAGAGCTGTCTGCTTGCAGACTTAATTAGTTTGTATGGGGGGACTGTGTGTTCTAATGCCCAAATCCGGCCCGGGCTGCTTTCACTTTGCTCCATTTCTGCCATTGCTACATGCACAGAGGGAGCCTTGTTGAAAGATATAATTGTTTGCCAGAAATCATTTAGAATGACTGAGAAAATGTAATTTGTCTAACCTGTCTTCCTTTCAGCATGAACTGTTTAAGTGTAGCTTTTTCATTTTGGTTCTGAATTGCTGACTTGGACCAATCAGGATGATAGGGAGACCCTAAAATGGAGCCTGTGAACGAATCAGAACTTGGACTCTCAATTTTGAGCCAGCCACAAGGGAATTGTATGGGCAGTGACTCTGGGAAATGTAGTTTTAACCTTGGTGCCTTTTTACACCAATAGAGGGAGCCTGTTGTGACTGACAAGGAGGATCAGCCAACTGGAGCCATTTGGATTTGGAGGAAATGCCCTGCTCTGTTACTGGAAAGCTGAGATCAGCTGTGACTGTGAAGAGAGAAGGAGCTCTGTGCTTCTGCGGTGTATAGTTTTGCATGGGAAGCACGTGTGAGGCCCTGAGTTTCAGTCTGCAGCCTTTGTGAGTGCAAGTTTGGACTGAATCTGAGTTGTGAGGAGAAAGAAGCCCCAGAAGTGTGGAAACCAGGCTCACCCTGTAGAAGACTGAGAAATTGCTGAATCCGCTTTCTTCAGGAACTGAGCTGCTGTGTGTGCTCCCGGCATTTTGCAGTAATCATGATCGGATCGAGGAGCAGCCTGCCTGGTATAGTACTTTCCTTTTACATATGATTGTGCGTAGTGCTTGTGGGGAATCGCTATTTCCAATCCCCTGTGCTGTGTGTTGAAGCTAGAAGAAAACCCCCAGCTTGTCTCAAACTAAATCCATTTGCTATAAACTGCAGTGGGGTCCAGTCATAAGGACCTTGTCTCCATGCTCTGCTGTTTTGTTTTCAATCACAAGTGTGTTTCTTTGCTTCATGGACTGAGCCATCAGGCTCCGGATTGCATTTGGGTGTTGTGCATATATTTTTCTACAGGGCCCTATCCATCTGCA
The DNA here is from genome assembly GCA_016271365.2 of Neoceratodus forsteri. Lineage (NCBI taxonomy): Eukaryota > Metazoa > Chordata > Ceratodontiformes > Ceratodontidae > Neoceratodus > Neoceratodus forsteri. Next base: position 742,936,206 of record CM057451.1, read on the forward strand.
CCTGCCGGCCAACCCCAGGCAATGGACCTAGCTAGCCCCCCCCAACCTGGGTACCCAGGGTGTGACTTTTCAGACCCTGTATGTGTGCACAGTACTGTGGTTTAATGCCACTAATTAACCTGATTTCCCCCTCCCGTGTTTCTGTTCCCTAAATAAATCAGATTTGTTGTTGTTGTTATACTGTCTGAAGTGTCAGTACCTTCATGCCAAGCACTGTATTGGTTTATGTATGCTGCTTAACTTTATTTTTCAGGGGGTCCTCAGAAACGAACCTGCAAATCAGTCTCGAGGGTAAGTGGTACCTTATGAATGAACAGTGTGTACATGTGGGGTATTGGTACTGTAACTCCTGTGCATCGTGTGGGCCATTAGAGGGATTAGAAGGGAGTCTCAGTGTCCCAGAGGGCTGTGACCAAACTAGACCAACCATTACAAACCCTGACCTCCAGGTTGAGGCACCCGCCATAGAACCTAGGCCCCTCAACCTGTCAGTAGTCAAGCAGGCAGGGGTAGTAGCCCTTGAGATAGCGCCACCTGGGGGTTACATTGGGATTTTGAGAGTCGTTTGATAAAAGAGATGCTTTCTCTGTGGGGAGTGCGAAAGTCCAGAACCACCCCTTACCATCCCCAAGGGGATCCACAGCCTGAACGTTTCAACCGCACTCTGCTAGATATGCTGGGCACCCTCCACCCTAAGGACAAACCTTGATGGAGCCAACAAATCAGCACCTTGGTACATGCCTATAACTGCATCAAAAATGATGCCACTGGGTTCTCCCCCTACCGCCTGATGTTTGGAAGAGAAGCTTGCCTGCCGGTAGATGTATGTTTTGGAGTTTCCCCCGATGGGGTTTGAGCTGATAATCATTTACAGTATGTGCAAAAGTTAAAGGCCCAATTAAATCATGTGTATCAACTGGCTCAAACTATGGCTGCCAAAAGAAATTTGGCCAACAAGGAAAGGTATGACAAAAAAGTGAAAGCAATGGAACTCCAGGAGGGGGATCAGGTGTTGCTAAGAAATCTGTGACTGCATGGCAAACATAAGATTGCTGATAGGTGGTACCATCTCCCCCACATTGTGGTAGGCAAACTAGATGATCTGCCTGTGTACAAAGTAAGGCCTGAAAATAATTCAAAAGAAGTGAAAACCATGCATAGAAATCATTTGCTACCCATTGGACAAATCTTGATTGAGGCTGAGCCCCCAGAAAATGCTCCCTCTGGACCAGTGACTAGAGCGGCTGCAAAGCGAAAGCAAAGAAAGTCTGCACCTACAAATGTTAAGTTAATGTGTTCCCCACCAGTAGCCCCAGTTGAACAGGACTGTCAGTCCATGTCAGAAGAAAGTGAGTGCGGCCTTGAATACTACCCTTCTTACGAACTGAGTCAATTGTTTCGGGGCAATCCCCTGGTCAATTCTGGAGATGAAGCTGGGCCTTCTGGACTATCTAAGCCCCTGGCTTTGTCCCTGGAGCCAATGCTCTCTGAAGGTGAAGTGCCAAGTATTTAGTCGGATGACCTAGAATCACTATGCATGGTGGAGCTGTATGAGCTGCCAGAGGAGGAAAATGCTGAACTGGAACAGACTGGTGATATACCAGAACAAGTTTTGAGTGCCCGGATGGTTCACTGCCAGTGTCAAACAACTCTCTATGTGAGCTAAGTGTTGTGGACTCTGAGATTGCCACCCCTGGAGCTGAAAGTGCCCCAAGTTCTAACCCCTCTACCCCAATGGAAGTTCCCCCTGACGAGTGAAGAGACTGCTGAAAGCAGGGATCAAAACACAGAGACTGTCACAGTTTCCCCTAGAAGGACTGGTCGAGTTGTGAAGCCTGTGGTACATTTAAGCTATGAGTCCCTTGGCAGACCCGTGGACCTGCCTCTTAATGTGGTCCATAAGGGAGTGTATGTGACCCCGAGCTCATTGCCCAAACTGAGCCTGGGAGATAATTCCAGATTACTTGTCCTGCCCTCTGAGTATGGTGCCCCTGCCCCTTCCAGCCCCAAGGTAGCTGATAGGGAAGGGCCCCCCTCTTTTCAAGTTTCATGTCCAGGAAGTGGTGACCTGATGCTGAAATGTTATTGTATATGTAATGTAGTAACATGTAGTAAACTGTGAAATACAGAATAACTGCATATGACAAAGAGTTAATATGTGACGTGATTTAAAGGATGCAAATCTAACTATTAGTAATGTAAATATGTTTAGTGGTTGCCTTAAAATGTTATAAGGGAATCTACTTGATGTGGACGCCAAGTTCTTTTCAGGCCAGGAAGGGTGTAACCCCCCCTATAAATGGGGGTTCCTAAAAGCCTCCTAGGAGCTTGCTTAAGTGTTCCCCTGCCTGCTGGTGTTCAGCGTTTAAACCATTAGAATGGCACTGTGAGTGCTGGTAGAGCCTCCACTTACTGTCTCTTTAAGAGCTGTCTGCCTGCAGACATAACTAATGTTTTTCCGGGGGGCTGGTGTTTCCCTGTTCGAATCCTGCCTGAACTGCGGAGTAATCACTCCTTTTTGCGGTCGCTGAAGGTGAAAAGGGGGCCCATCTGACAAATATAACTGTTAGCCTGTAATCAGCTAAAGTATTAGTAATATTACAGTTTGTTTAACCTGCCTTTATTGCAGATGGGACTTTGTGTGTGTTGCCCCTCCATTTTGGACCTAAACTTCAGTGCTGGGCCAATGGGATTAGGGGAGCTATAACATGGAGATGGTTTGGACCAACCAGAATTCGGACTCTCCTGGGAGCCAGTTTACAATGGGAATGTACAGCTAGTAATTCTGGGAAGTGTAGTTTTGGACCTTGACACCTTTTTTGCATCAACTGAGAGAGCTTTGGAATGATTGGCAGCTGAGTTCACCAACTGGATCGGGTGGCGCCCGCAGGGAATGCTCTGCCTTGTGACTGGGAGGTCAGATTAGCTGTGACCATGAGGATTGAAGGAGCTCTGTGCTTCTTCGGTGTATAGTTTAGGCGGTAAGCGTGTGAGAGGCCTGAAGTCGGACTGTTGCCATTGCAAGATTTAAATCGGACTGAATCCAAGGTGACTGAAAGTAAGGAAGGCTGAAAAGTGGACACCAGGCTCACCCTGTAGAAGACTGGAGAAATTGCTGAATCGTGCTCGGTCTGTCAGGAACTGAAGCTACAGTGTGAACTCCCAGATATTTGCAGTAAGTGCAGTCAGGACCTAGGAGCAGCTGCCTGGTATAGTAATTTCCTTTACATATAAATGTGTTGAATGCACGTGAGGGATAGATATTCCAATTCTTTTTTCACCGTGTGTTGTAAGCTGAAAGTCGAACTGAATTTAATCGTACTAAATCCGTCTGCTAGTCAAAGCAGTTGGGCCTGGCCAGTAGAATCTCATCTCCATGCCTTGTTTGTCTGGCAATCCAGAACAACCATCAGCCTCAGGTTCTCAGCTTGGGGTAGTGTAAGTACAAATCAGGGCATTTACCTGCAACCTGTTAACCATCACCAGTGTGTCATCTAATTTGCTTTATTTCATTTCATCAAGGACTGAGCCATCCGGCTCCAGATTACAATTGGGTGTTGTGCATATATTTTCTTCTACAGGGCCCTATCCATCTGCACCTGCTGGCCAACCCTAGGCAACGGACCTGTCTAGCCCCCCAACCTGGGTACCCAGAGTGTGACTTTTATGACCCTGTATGAGTGCAAAGCACTGTGATTTAATTCTGCCAATCAACTTGATCTCCCCCTCCCATGTTTCATTCCCCTTAAATAAACCAGATTTGATGTTGTTGACTTTAAACTGTCTGGAGTGTCAATACCTATATTGCAGGCATTGCATTGGTTTGTGTATGTTGATTAACCTTATTTTACAGGGGGTCCTCAGAGACAAACTTCAGAATCAGTCTCGAGGGTAAGTGGTACCTTATGATTGAACCGTGTGTACATGTGGGGCATTGGTACTGTAATTTCTGTGCATTGTGTGGGTCATTAGAGGGATTAGAAGGGGGTCTCAGTGTCCCAGAGGGCTGTGACCAAACTAGACCAACCATTACAAACCCTGACCTCTGGGTGGAGGCATCCGCCATAGAACCTAGGCCCTTCAACCTGTTGGTAGTCCAGCAGGCAGGGGTAGTAGCCCTTGGGATAGTGCCACCTGGGAGTTACATCTATATATATATTCTGTGTACATTGCACCCTTTCCCCTTCCCCGGGTCACACCTGGAAATGAGCCTCGGCTCAGTGTGCCTTTCTCGGTTACCAACTTTTAAATAAATAAATAAATGTATAAGACTGATATTGATATAGATATAGATCTATCTGTCTGTCTGTCAGTCGGTCTATCTATCTATCTATCTATCTATCTATCTATCTATCTATCTATCTATCTATCTGTCTAAAGGGCCCTGGTAAAAATAAATGACCTAATAATCCTGCTTGTAGCTGGCAGGCAGCTTCACTTGTGTTGGTACTGAGGACATATCATACTTAAATAAAACGAACTGATGAACTAACTGAGGGCCCGATCCTCAAATGGTTCCACACATGTGGAGGAGTACTTAGATGTATATGTGGAGTTCAGAGTTCCCACGCCGCACATGCAGTGACCTCTACACATCCACAGCCCCTTGGTGTATGCTCCTACTGCATCCTATTCTGTATGACCAATGCTTCTATGCATGCGGTCGGGTCAGGGTGGGCACAGGGGCAGGAATAGGTATGTGACCAATTCTAAAGCCATACTCTGTCCTGCAATGGGCTGGCAGAGAGGGCAGAGGCTACATGGCTCAAGAGGCTGCACTAGCAGTTATGCTGAACCGGAATACTTTCACTCTACCTTGAAGCCAACCTAAACACTTTTTCCAAATTTTGGAAGGTGATGCACTCCCTCTTCTCCCCCACCCCCATCAACGATACCACAAACCCCTCTAATAAATGTACATGGTGCACTAACATCTGACCACACTCTTGTGGCAACAGCATTCAGCCAATACTTTACCTCATGTGCCTCCACCCTTTTTACTTCCCTCCCCTCTACCCCTAACATTAAAAAATTCCTCCTCAAACCCCAAACACTCAAATTACTTCTCTTTCACCCCAGTTACTTACACTGACACTGTAAATGCACTGCTAGCACTCAATCCATCTAAGGGCTCCTCCCCAATGGCCTTGACCCAAAGCTCCTATTCCTATCTGCTTATGCTATCACTTCCCCTCTCTCTGCTCTACTAAACCTCTTCTTCTCAACAGACACAGTCCCGAGCTCATGGAAACATGCAGTAGTTCTCCCCCTACCTAAGGTAGGTGATCCCTCCTCCCCGGGAAACTACAAAACCATATCTCTCCTCCCAGTACTGGCCAAGCTTCAGGAACACCTGGTCCTTTCCCAACTTTCTACCTTCCTGTCTGACTCTGCCTTTTTCACCCCTTATCAATCTGGCTTCAGAAAAAAATCACTCCACCACCACCTCCCTGCTTAGACTCACTGATTCAATACTCACACGTATGGATGATGGACAAATAACCTCAGCTAACATTGCCGACCTCGCTGAGGCCTTCGACATTGTCTCCCACCCCCTCCTGCTAATCAACCTGGCCTCGGCCGGCTTGTCTGTTTCAGCCTGTAGATGGTTCAGCTCCTATCTACTAGATAGGTCCCAGTCAGTCAAAATTGGCGATTCCACTCCCCCTAATAAATACAGGTGTGCCTCAAGGTTCAGTCCTTGGCCCCTTGCTTTTCTCCATCTTCCTAAATGACGCCTGTCAGTTTGTACCTCCTCCTCTATTCACATGTACGCTGACAATACAGTCCTTTTCTTGTCTGGCACCTCTCCCTCTGATGTCGCTTCTAAACTGCAGCAGGGTTTCAAGAAAGTTCAGCTATGGCTAAGCTCCCATCAGCTTTTACTAAATGCCAAGAAAACAGTCTCCGTGACCTTTGGCACTAGGCAGAGACTCTCTATGCTACCTAAACTGCCCACTTTCCACACCCTAGATGGTACTACCCTAGAGGACACTACCTCTTTAAGGTATCTTGGGGTCTGGCTAGACCAGCACCTCAACTTTTTAGAACACGTAGACTCCATTCTGAAAAGATTGCACCCCAAACTAGTTGCCCTGTACAGAAACCGAAGCTGTCTACCACTACAGGCTAGGTGTGAGCTAGGTCAGAAAATGATACTACTTATATTCTACTACTGTGACATAGTCTATAGTAGTACCTTCACCACCATCTTTGCTAACCAAATTGGATACCTTCTTTAATACTTCTGTTGCTTTGCTCTCGAAGCCCCTACACTCACTCACCACTGCTCCCTCTATCGCTCACTTGGCCTTCCCTCTTTGGCTAACAGACGTCTGGCTCACTGCATGAAATTTACTTCGAAATTTTGGTTTACTTCCTATCCTCTTAACTATCTGCTACTATGGCCCCACGCCCACAAGCACTCCTTTCCCTCTGGTCTAGCGACTCATGTACCTTGGCTATTCCACTCCGATCAGCTTCTATAGGCCAATCTGCATTTTTTCATAGATTTTCAAAATTATGGAAATCTCTGCCATCTCAATTCAGGCACTCCTCCTCCCCTTGGTCTATCTTGACCTCCCTGAATAATTTCCTCTATCCCGCCTGTAACTGCTCCTAGCCCCACTTCACACTCTCCTCTCCTAGAGACATTTTGGCATTTAGCTCTAAATGAAGAGTAGCCCCTAGCTAGTTTACTATAAGTTGCATTTCTATACACTAAGGCTGTAAGTTATGTGCACTTATGTATATAGCATATAAGTTGTCATTAGTATTTTGCACCATCTAGATAAGTGCTTCCTAATACTTTCTCCATGTCCAGCCATCCTATCATTAAAACTCAAATTGTACTACAGGAACTCGTTTCATTTAACAATTAAGCATTTTCCTGTTTGTAAATTTATGCTGTTGTATCTTATTATGGCCTGTGTAGCATATCACCTATGTCTCATGTATTTCATTAATGCTGTTTTTTGTGCTGTGTCTATGTACTGCTATTTCCCTTCCCCCAGGATGCTCCATGACATGAGCAATTTTTACATTGTTCAGTGTGCCTTTCCGGGTGAAACGTTTCATTAAATAAATAAATAAATAAATAAATAAATGATGTGCCCCTCTGCCCGGTCACAGGGCTTTCCATAGTGCCCAATCTGTGGCCATACCTCCCACTCTGGACCCTCTGGGAGACTCTACAAAGGGTTAAGTGCTGCACCAGCATAGGCCACTGCTAAAAACAAAAATTACAGTTTTGCCGATGGGGTAAGGCAGTGCTTGGAGGACTGCTGTATCCTACTATCACCTGCTGTATACAGAGACAGGGATCCAGTATGGAACCATCCTGGGCACGCATCTGGATGCCTTGTGTGTGGCATAGCACTGCCCTCAACCTGCCCCTGGTCCTTCTGCACAGCACTCCAAGCAGAGCTCCTGGAGAGCCGGAGATCGTGAATGCTAGCAAGCATGCCAGAAGCAGCAGGTGCAAAGGAGAACTCCCCATTTATGTGCAGTTAACATGTATCGGGGGTGACTTTATGGATCAGGCCCTATTTTATTTATTTGAAAGCTGGCACACTGAGCCAAGGGCTTGTTTCCAGGTGCAACCCAGGGAAGGGAGAAGAAGGTTCCGAAATACATAGCACAGACAAACTTTTGCAATTATTTATTTATTTCATTGTTTGGAAAAAACCTTTGAGCAAAAGCTCGTTTGCAAAGGCTCCACATCAAGTACATAGTATATACAGTACAACAGAAGGGGAATTGCCCCCTGTGTGGTTCACACTTCATGGAGAGGAGCGTACACAGTAAGAACAACTCAGGAAACATTTAAACAAACAGTGCATTGGTAATGCAAACAGAGAGACATAACGCGGAATTTAAGTACAGAATAACAAGTAACTAGCTACTGAAGCTACTGTCAAAAACCTTAAACAGAGTATGACTATGAGCTTACGGGGGAACACAGAGACAAGGACCTCAGCAGCCCATAGTACAGGCTTTGTCCTGGTAACAGGGATGGGGATTGAAAAAAGCTGACTTGGAGTGGGGAGGGCTATGGAGGGAGTCAACTAGTAATTACAATAAAGTACACTCAGAGACATGATAAATACAGGAGTAAATGCAAATATACGTGCAAATTAAGCATTCAGGCATAAGTAACAGATGAGATTATTAACACCTTACACCTAGATATATGGTAACTGCAATGGGAATGTCAGATAGGGGAGGAACAGGAGCAGGTGGGAGAGGGAAAGAGTTTCAGCTGGTGCTTTAGGGAGCCAGGTGAGGCAGAGGGAAGAGGGAAGCTGGTTCCAGAATGGAGGGAAGCAATAGAAAAGGCTGATTGCCCAGCTTAGAAATGAGGATGAAGAGCAGTGAAGGTGTGAGGATCCCTGGAGTGGAGGGAACAGGAGACAGAGGGAATGAGGAGTAGAGGGATGAGAGGTTTGATGGCAGGGACCCAAACCAGTATTTGCAAATGAATGAGTTACAGAGAATCTGTGAAGACAGAGAAAGAGAAAGGATAAGGAGGAGTAAAGTGACCAATGATGAGTACGAGGAGGAGGAGAATTGGTAAGAAAGCAGCAGAAGGAGTTGCAGAGACTATCCAGTCTGGCCAGAGAAGTGGAGGGGACAGTGCCATATACCACATCTATATAGTCAAAGACCAGGAGCATCGTTTTGGTGACAAACTCATGGCAGACCTGTGGAGATAGACAATCTTTATCATGATATAAGGCACCAAGTTTGGGGTGGCACTTTGCATGGATGGCATCAATATGGGCAGAGAAATCAATCTTGCTGTCAAACCACACACCGAGGTACTTGAAGGACTGGACCACTTCAAGAGGGTTGCCATCCAAGATGGTGAAGATGGGCAGAGTTCGGAGTCTGGCCAATTTCTGACTGATGCCAAAGGCCATGGACACAGTTTTTGTTGTGTGTGTGTTAATCCGGAGTTGGTTAGATTGGAACTAACAGAACATTGTGTAAACCTTGCTGGAGCAGACCTTCTACACAGAGGTGGAGGGACTAGAAGTGCAGATGACTGTGTTATCGGCATATATGTGAATATGTGAGTTGGTACAGGCCAGGGAGAGGTAGTTAAAGAAGATGAAGAAGAGAATGGGACCCAGGATGGAGTCCTGTGGGACTCCCACTGGGATAGGAAGAGGAGGAGACAGGGTGCTATCAACCTGTACCTACCGTAGACAGCCTGTGAGGTAAGAATGGAACCAGTCAACTGCCAAAGCTGAAAATCCAGCAGATCTCATCTTATCCAGGAGGAGAGAGTGGGACTCAAATCAAAGGCCTTGGCCAAGTTGATGAAGAGGGCAGCTGTGACATCCCCCAGATCCATCCCTAAGAAGACAGCATCAATTACATGCAGCAGGGAGGAGATGGTGGAGTGGTGCTTCCGGAAGCCAGACTGGAACAGAGAGAGGAAGTTGGTGGAGGATAGGAACTAATTAATTAGTAACTAGCGAACGTCTCCCTGTAACTAAGCTTTCACCTCATCACCTGAAGAAAAGGTTTACTGTATGTGACTTGGACAGCTTGTGTGAGCAATTCTCAGTTAGTCCAGTGAAAGTATTATAAACTAGCTTGGGAAATTGAAGCAAGCTGACTGGTCAGCAGGATTGCAGTGTGTAACCTCCCACCCCCCACCCCACGGTACAGTTATGCACTGCCACTCACCATGACCTAAAAATTAGCTTCTTTTAATCAGCTTTTTTGTTTTCAGCAACCATTTTTAAAGCTCAGTAACACACTCCATGATGTACATTTGCCATAGCCTGTAGAATAAATGGACCTTTCTGTTATGTGAAGGCACTTAGCTTTGCTTGCACCTCACAATGCACTCAGTGCACCTGTATATCATGTGGTTTGTTACTACTTTCTTGCCAACAACTTTTATTGTATGAATTCTGTCCTGGGGTAGGATAGGAAGTCCCTGTCCCAGCCTTCGACATATGCCAGCAGATTGCCAGCATTTTCCTGGGTGCGGACAGTCACATAACAGTTCTTTTACAGCTCACATTGTGCACTCTGAACTGAAAGCGATATTTCCCCAGCAATGCTGGGCATCTGGGGAATGAGGAGGCGGCAACAGCAACAACAGCAACAAGACACACATGCACACACATACTCTGTGTCAAATATAGATCTGAAAGCACAGAACAATGGGAGGGAGGGAGGGAGGGTTTCAGCAGGATCCCACAGGCCAGCTCCCTTCCACCAGGATCCAGCTGGAGTGTTTGTTTAACTACATAAAGGGACAGCAGCGACCTGGAGTGACAGGAGAGAGAGAGAGAGAGGCAGAGCTGAATCAAGGGACACACATTCTGTCTGACTTGGCACCGGTTGTGCTGTTTGTTGTGGGGTTCCTGCAGAAAGGAGTTTTAGGCAAGTATGTACTTTACTTTGATAGTAGATTTTTTTGGGGGGGAGGGAAAAGGAACTAAGACATTTGCTTTTTTTCTTCTTTTTTTGAATAGCATGTTTGAAAATGATACAAACTTTTTTATTCCTGTCTGAAGCGATATTTTCTATATTTTGTGCTCCTCGATCACTGGTGCTGTGTGAACTGAATTGGTTTCCTGTCAGATGGCATACCACCTTTAAGATTTTCTTGATGGTATTCAAGGCCCTGCGCAGGTTGGTTCCAATTATATAACAGAATTCCTGCACCCATATACTCTGGATCGCCCTCTCCGCTCCACAGGGCAGAATCTATTGGTGATACCACATGCCCATTTTAAATCTTCAGGGGATAGGGCCTGTACCATGGCTGCCCCATGCATGTGCAACTCCTTTCCAGGTCCGTTATGTCAGATCTCTTTGTGGAGGTTTCTAACTGGGATCTTAAGACTCGTCTGTTCTCCTTGGTGTCTGAAGGCTCACTTTATTGTGTTAATGAGGGAAGCGGCTACAATTGTGTTTGATAGTATGCTTTTACAAATGTGTTAATTGAACTATATGTGCAGCGCTTTGAGCATTTGGGATGAGGCGCTTTATAAAATGAAATTTACTTACTTTACCTACTTACCTTTAGGGTGTAAAACTGAATGGTATGGTACAATATTGGAGTAAATTCTGAATTAATCCCAGTGTGGGTTGTCATAGTCTTTTCTTTAGGACATTATTCGAAAACACAGTTTTCTTCACGCATATTTATTTATTTTTTCTGTGAACAGGATTTGACTATATCGGTAGCCAGTGGAGGACTTCCAGCACTCCTACTGATTAGGATTTATCCGCTGATCGCTTAGCTTTTCCAGCCCGCTGAATATCTGCAGAGAGAACTCAGGTAGGATGAACTTTGCATGTTAGACTTTGTCCTTTGACATACAGCAGGGAGTTCAGGACTTTAGCTCATGGAAGGGAGGGGCCTTGACAGTTTTGTCCTCCAAGATCTTACAGAAAGGTTTTTATTGTTAGCTATCATATTTTTTTCTGTGTTTATCAACTACAGACCTGCCAATGTCTGGTTAGTCCTCCCAGCCCCATCACCAGCCTTCCCTAGGTACTTATCCCAGTCTCATGTTCTCCCATGACAAGGCCCCCATGACGGGGTCCCAGGAAGTGCAACATTCCCAAAGGGTCAGGATCCAGTGTGGAGGGTGATACCTAGTCAGTGGTGCAGGACCTGCAGGGAGCTGGATACCATCCTACCGGTTTGAGTTTTCCACCATGTTTTCCACCCAGGGTTGCTGGCATGCAGTGACGCATGCACACAGGTCCATCGGCATGCAGGCACGCTACTGGCATACAGCAGTGCCCACTCTCCAATGTGCTCTTCTACAGTGCTACCTTTCCAACTTCCGCCAGGTGGAAGTCAAACAGTGGAGGATGAAGGCCCCCCTCCCTGAAGAAGAGCTGTCTTTGGGATGTTCCTCCCGTCGTTCCCCGATCAGCCTCCGGCAAACTGAGTCCCAGTCTGCTCCCAAATCCAGATCACTGGAGCAGTGAGCGGAAGTGCCACCTGGTTGGCTTGGTATCATAGGTTTTATATTTATTTATTTATTCATTTGAATTTTGGTGACCGATTGGGCCCACTAAGACAAAACAGTCCCTTTTACAGGGGCGACCCGAAATTAGTTACAATCAGTAGGGAAATATATATCATATGCAAGACGCATACAAGGGAAAAAAAATACATACAGATTCAAGGTATTAGTTACAGTAACATTGGGTTGAGACATTATACAAGACAAATTAGGCAGTGAATTCATACAATATATACAGCAGGCAGTGCAACCAATGCAGCAAATAGAGAGACAACATAGTAGACAGAGGACAGTGGTAAACATTGTATAATACAAATATAAATAATGTACACCAGTGAGCAAATGTTTGGTGGCACCAGGAGTGCCTAGCCATAAATCAGGAGTGTTTGCATGGATGTAGGGTCAGCATGGCTCAGCACCATTTCCAGCCCTGCACATTGAGGCTGTGAGTTCCAAGCATATACCAAAGGCTTGAGCTACTGCCCAGTGCTGACACTACTATTCAGTGGGGACTGTAATTCTGTTGAAGGGTCTGTCATCTCATAACACGTTAAAGGCAAGGCAAAGCAATTTATTTTCAAGGGCCCATGTTATAGACTGTGAGCGCTCTACAGATAGTCGAGCGACTGAATTACTTAAAACAATAGTAAAAATAATAATAAGTTAATCAGTCATACATGCCATTCCAGCTGGTTAAAATCAGAATTAAAAAGGTGGAGCTTCACATCACTTCAGTGAAGGAGCCGCTCAAGAAGGAGCATGGGAAGCGAGGACTGCAGAGTTGGCGCCACCACCTCAAAAGCCCTATTACTCAAAGAGTGCAACCAAGATCCGAGGGTTATAGGGAGCTCCAACTCTGTGAAACGTAAGAGGCAATTTGGGAGGTATTGTTCAAGGAGGTCATGTAGGTAGTTGGGGCCCAGTCCATTCAAGGCCTTATACCTAAGTACCCACACTTTACCTGTGTGGCACCACCAAGCGGACAGCCAGTGCAGTTTGGGCAGGACAGGCACGACCCCTTCTACCTATCTCTGGTGATTGTGCAGGTGGAAGTTAAACATCCCAGCTGCACTTAAGCATGAAGGCTTAAGCAGGGGTTGGGTTACCAACCATTAAACTAATCCTACAAGGATCATGCAGCATGAGACACAGGCATGCGTACCTTCCCTCTCACAGTAAAAGGTCCCCTAGTGCACATATCTACAGTTGTGAGAGTGTGCGTGTGTCATAGTAGCTGTCATGTCTGCTTACAGTTGCTGCACTGCCACTATCTAACTCACACTATGGAAATGTAAAATTCTGTGCTGTTCTCTTTGTTTTGCACAAGTTTTTTTTTTGGGGGGGGGCCCAGCCTGTAGAAAAAAGAAATGGGATAAAGCCCCAAACTGTATCCAGAGAGGAGGGGTCCTAGGAGGAGTCCTCCTATCTAGATTTAGATGACAGTGAGTGCATTCTGATGGTGTGAGCAGTGTATCCATTCCAGCAGGGCCAGCTTGGTATCTTGGTAGCAGTGTACTGCACTATAGTGCAGGGCAACCCAGCCCATGGGCAACCATAGAATTCTCACAGGTGGGAGAGTGCATGGGCAACTGAGGGCCCCAACTCAATGACACACTCAGCTGTGTAGGTGCCAGCTCCAGAGGGTGGTTTCCAGCTGGCAGTGTGTAATGGCACTACCATGCCATCCCAATGGGTCAGCTTCACAAAGCACACTTGTACCCACAAGTATGGGCTTAAAGCTGCAGGCTCCCTCCTTTGTTTCAATTTCCTATTTATTTCTAGGTATTTCTTTATGGGTTTTTTTGTTTGTTTGTTTTTGTCCACTGTAGGATTTGCTTCAGACTGTGTTGGAAACTCTAGCCTGCATCCTGTCCGTGGTCTTTATCTACTCATCTGGTAGCTCTCCTCTCCTACTCCTGTCCCCACTGTCTACATTTCTTTACCACCCTACCTTGATGGGTGGGGGAGGTTACCCCTTTCCGCCTAACTAGGGGATAGTCAGGGAAGCAAATGGACCATAAGCTTTCTCAGTATTTTACTGCTGCTTCAGGAATTGTTATGAATTTACTACAGTCCTGCCTCAAAAAGCCCTCTCCCTGTTTTGTAGTTTAACAAACTATGAACTACTGATGCATTGTCAAAGACACAGAGATAGTTTAAGTTCAAAAGGGACTCTAGGTCCATCATGTCCTCCCTGCCCCCACTTCATAAGCAGAGATGAAAAGGATGCTGTGCAAATATGTACCAATTTATACGGATTCTCTACACACTTTATTATCCAGCAACTCCCTTGGTAAACAGAAATTTGGGATGAAATCTGTGGCATACATATATAAAATCTCATGTTGTGGTACACACCTTTAAATGAACATGCATCCGTGTATCATCTTACATGCGAAACTTATGTTCTGTGATCTGCTGCTCTGGAACTCTTATTACAAGTAATATATAAGTTCTCAGGGCATGACATTATACATGAGTAAATGGATTACAATGGTGTGTCTGGTGGTAACGGGGTAGGGGCCAGGCATTTGAAGTGTAACTGGACATGGGCAACTATTGGCCTGTATCACTATCCAGCACCAATGGAGATTTCATCCTCAATTTAGGATCCCCCCACTGCCTTGTATAAGCATGCATGCACAAAACAGCCAGGGGAGGAGTGCCAAGTGATGTGTGGTCACCTGTATGCCAGTGTCATCTCTATAAGGTCAGACCTAGGTGTCAGTGGACGTACGGTGCACTGGAGCCACCAGAACCCCCTGGGAGGAGAGGGTCTTCATGGGTGCTTTCCATCCTTCCTTCTGGCCTGGGCTTGTGGTGTGAACCCTCGTTGCCAGCATGCCAGGTGGCCCCATACTGCTCAGCAGCACAAAGTCAACATGTTTCTAGGTATTTCTGATTTTCTCTCTCTTCTCACCCTCCTACCTTGTGGACCCCCCACCTTGCTCTAAAATAATTTCTTTACCCTCCAACACACCCCCATCCCCTCTTGCATCACCTCAAAGCCTTCTGCATTTGACTACCAGCATAGCGGGCAGTCATCTTGCATCCTCTCAAATCACCCTGCATTTGACCACCAACGCAGCAGGCTCTCCTCTGACATCTAGCGCTGATGAGGACAGGGCTCAGTACAAATACCAACAATTACAAGGGGATCTCTGCTTGACATACAAAGCAACCCAAGACCCGCTTCTTTTTGAATCTCTGGGCCTAACGAGGAACTATTCTCGCACTCTTACTGGAACACATAGCCTTAATCTAAGAGGGCACAATTGTAAAACCCCTAAAAGAAGCCACTGGTTCACCCAGTGGGTGGTGACTCAGTGGAATGCCCTCCCAAGAGAAATAGTAGAGAGTGATAACATGGATCTATTTAAAAACAATTAGATATTTATATGAGCAGCAAAAAAAATCTTGTCTACAATAGAATCTTAATTCCACCACATTGGTGGCGAGCTCTACAAGGGCATTGTGCCTCCTGAGCCCGTTACATCCTATGAACTCCCCCATACCCAGGCTTCTAGGTTTCTTCATCAGCTTCCTATGTGATACAGTGTCAAAGGCCTTACTGAAGTCCAGATAGTTCACATCCACTGTCCTCCTCAATCCACCTCCTTCGTTTCCCAGTCAAAGAAATCTATGAGATTTGTTTGACATGACTTCCCCCTTGTGAAGCCGTGCTCCCAGTGGTCCTGCAGCCCATGTGTCTCCGGGTACTCCATTAGTCTCTCCTTCAGCAGGAACTCCATTAATTTCCCTACTGCTGATGTGAGACTGACTGATCTGTAATTACTGGCCTCCTCCCTGCTACTGCTCTTATGCAGACGGACCACACTGGCCCTCCTCCATTCCACTGGAACCACCCCCCCGTCTCCAATGATGTGCTAAATAGTGTTGCTAGATGGGCGGCTAGCACCGTGCTCAGTTTCTCAAGTACCCTTGGGTGAATCCTGTCTGACCCATCACTTTATTTTGCTTAAGGGCTTCCAACCCCTGACAGACTCTCTTTTCTGTAAATGGACTTGTGTTCACTCCCCTCCCTGGTGTCTGTTAATGCACAATGGCCCATCCCTCCTTCTACTGTGAAGACCAAGCAGAAGTAGTCATTTAAAATGCTAGCTTTTTCTTGGTCTTCCTCTGCACATACACACACACACACACACACACACACACACACACACACACACCAGCCTCCTGATCTTCACTGTACCATTCCTTGCATTCCCCTCTTCCCTCATGTACCTGAAGAAAGTCTTATTCCCCATATTTTAGCTCCTGGGTGATCCTTTCCTCAGTTTGAGCTTTTGCTGTCCTTACCCTCCTTCCTGCCTCTTTTGTTTTCACTAGATATACCTGCCTCCCTGTCTGCCTCCATCTGGGTCTCCTTGTATTCCCTTAAAGTTGTTTTTCCTTCTTTACCGCTTTAGCCACCTCCTTCAAGAACCACAGTGACCTCTTTCTCCTCTTACCCTTGCTTATTACCTTTAAACAGCTCCAGTTATTCCGTCTTTATTCTACTGCAGTGTGCCTCTGCCACCCCCCACGCTATCCCACCTTCAATGTATTTCTTGAGGCAGTTTCCATTTCTTTAAATCTGCTCTCCTGAAGTCCAGGACTCCCATCCTAGTGTGCTTTTTCTCCTGCCTAATCTGTATGTCAAACTGCACTATATGATGATCGCTGAATCATTCAATCATGTCCATGCCCTTCTCACGGCTCTTACCTCCTAATCAGTGTGGGAAGCCCTTTGCAGGATGATCCTGATCTCTTCAATGTCCTTTCTATACTGTGGAGGCCAGAACTGAACACAGTACTCCACGTGTGGTGGAACCAAGACTTTGTACCCACTTCCTGGAATCTCTCAACCCATTCCCCAGACTCCTTTGGCCTAGGGCTTAGAGTAAGGTTCACACCGTGACCCCACATAGGAAGCTTGGTAGCATGACGTGGTACTCCCAGTGCCACTGTGTCTGGCTTCTGGGGCCATTTTCTTTTCTAAACTTTGTTTTTCTTACTTTTAAACTTACTGTATATACAGTAACAGTGACATTTCCAACAGAATTATTTCAATAAACAAATGACACCAAATAAATACAAAAGATATCACTGCATGATGCCCAAGTACATTTCAGCCAGAGGGGCGCAAAAAAAAAAACAACAACTTATACATCCAGAGTTTATTCAGCATGGTGGTGAAACAGTCATTTTACAGTACTGTATTTATGCACACTGGGTATTAAACAAGAAAAAGCATCCTCATCCGTCGAAGGCCTAAAACTAGAAGGAGCCAAGTAAAGCAAAGGCATCAAAGTTACAACGCTGAGTAAGGGGGGCCTACTGACATACACTAGTACACAGTACTTACCAAAAGTTATCAGCAACAGAAAAACAACAATTGAGCAACAACTGACCAGTGATCAATTGTCGAAAAAATAGTTTGCCACTTATATTTACTGTTTCGAAAGAAAAAAGGAAGGAAACCATTTTCTCATTAATGATGTTCCCCTGTCTAGTCTAAAATATCTGAAAGGAAAAAGAAAATATTGTAAATCAAATATAATACTTGGGTTTGAATTTGGAGCAATTTATCTTACTTCTGTTATTGTCCTTATTACTCGTCATTCTGGATATTTTAGTCATGGATTCATCTGTTTGGCCACTTTAGCAAGATCACACAAATCCTTCTCAGATTGTGTTAGTGGATGGTAACGGATGATGACTTCTTTTCTGCGTAGTGTGAACAGAGAAAAGTTACAATCTTATCCAGGTAAAAAAAAAAAAAAAAAACATCTTCCCATCTTTCACAACTATTTTTCCCTAGATATGTTTCTGTCTCGGGCATGTCCGTTAGGGATATGCACTGTTCAGACCTGGTTCTGTGTACCTCTGAGGTTTTTCAACCACAGCAAGATCTTCTATGGCTTCCCCTCCGTGGCAGAAGCTCCAGGGTTCCTTCTCTTTCCCCAAGGTAATGTAATGGGTGCACTAGGATCTAGTATCGGCAAGCACTCGGATCAAGGAAAGTCAGGAACCCAAGCCGTCATACAGACCGTACATGTTTTTTCCCTCTGGTTTCTCCCTGTCCTCCCACTGGCCCTGGTGTAGGTAGAACCTTTTGAAAGCCTGGGCTGCATGCAACAACATCCTGCTGAGCAAGCAAGGTCCCCTGCCCACCTCCGGTGGGGGAGGCTACAGCACCAGGTGCCGGAAGCCATCCCTCCTGACCACAAAACACTGCTGAACAGCAGCTGCTGCAGCCTGGCATGTCTCCCAATGCCATGTCCTGAGTTCGCTTCCAAACTCGGGTTGCCTGCATGGCAGCATACTGCGCTGCCCTGATGCCACAGCACCCATCCTTCACCACTGTTACTAGACCCAGTACTGAAAACTGGGCCTGTGTCCAGTATATCCTGCATATAAGCAAGGAACTTTCTTCTTCAGAGTTTCTGAAATGAGTAATCTGTATACAAATAGTAATGGATATTGGCCGCAAAGGAGTGCACCCTTTCATTTGTCTGTTTAAATAAGAGATCTGTCAAACCTAAACACAGCGCTCACATTTTCGAAATATTTTTTCCTGTTGCAGGTTGGAGGAATTTTGCGGCTGCACAAGTCACCAATTCCCCTCCCATATTTGCCCCTTTTGCCCCTGTTGCCCCACTCTATTGATCATGGTTACCACAACTACACCCTTCTTCCTGCTAGGGAAGCAGCTGCCTTCACAGCTGACGGCAATCCCACACATTGGGCTCTATGCACAAACACTTGGTGATCCTGCACACTGCAACACTTGACGCATGGGGCTGGGGTTGTGTGAATCCCCAGTGTCATGAACCAAGACCCATTGCCAGTTAATGCATTCAGCCCCCAACCATGCCAAGTACTGCACACCTGCATGGATGATCGGGGGAGGGGGAGGCAGAATGGTTGGAGGCGTGGCCATGTTGGGCACCTCAATATACCCATGAACCAAGTAGGATACACGCTACTTGGGTCACATACTAGGGAGCTCGCCTTCACCAGGGAAAAGCAGTCATAACCACTACGTCTCCCTACAGTTGTTTGTGGACCTATGTGGTCCTGATGTTACAGTGACGGCCATGTCTAGCCCCCTCGTGGACATGGAGGGCTGGCCGTCTCTTGGCCGGCATCATTTTGATGCATTTGTTTTTGTAACTTTGTCCCTCAGACTTCCTCTTACCTCTCTCTCTCTCTGCATCAACTTCTCATTATGACATCACAGTCTGTTGCTGTGGAAATGGCTATGGTCTCACAAACAGAGGATTATGTCATCCCTCGAGGGAGAAGCAGAAGGATGAGATGAAGTCTGAGACACAGATCCTGCTTTCATGCAAATATCCACATTAATTCAATGAACAGGTGGAAATTAATAGAGAGGATAGTTGAAATCAAAACTGAAATGTGCCAAACATACCTCTCAAATGCCCAAGAGGAAGCCCACTGAAAATGAGAATGTGTTCAACGGATTTTCCTGAAATGTTAATTCGTTTACTTACTGCTACTAATACTGATGCATTTTGCTTAGCACTATTCATTTTGCACCTAAATTTACCCTCAGGCTCCATGAAGATGGACTGATGTTGCACATAATGTTGGACTGTTTCTGCACATACAGACCATTAAAAAATGAAACTAGTTTCATAGAAACTTTCTTCCAGGGGCATCACTTAGGGGTAGCCAGGACCAGGGTTTCAGTCAAAACCCCTACGATTTCTTTGCAATCCCTATGATACCCACTGCAACTCCTAGGAAACCCTAAAACAAGGTTTCCCCAAAATATATGTATATAAAATGTGGTGAGTGGCAAGCTTTGCAATCCCTATGATTCTGCTGAAATGGGACTGTACAACCTCTGTGATTCTGGTGAAACAAATGACGCCACTGCTTCCTACAACAGTAACTCTTACAGTGAGGCAGGTGTATATATCCAGAATCTAAATACATTCCTGACACATTCAGCACTCGTCACATTGCCAGCTATCTTTATTTGTGCATGTAACTTTAAGAAATGTGCTACGCATTCTGACCGTTTAGTCTGCATTTCAAAGACCAGTGCTACGCTTTTTAATGCTGAGTGCTGACAAGTTGGGATGTAAGGGGATAAATACTATGCTTTAAAAATGTTTACTCCAGAAACCAGAGAATCTCTAAAACAATTTTACAGTTTTCTAGAGAACAAAGACAGTTGACTTTGGCGTGACTCGGACATCATTAGATTTGAAAATAATTTTAATTTCTGGGCATTCCAGTCTTTATTACTAAAAACATTTGCACAAAAACATTGAAATTCATCTGTTCCTACT
This sequence comes from Neoceratodus forsteri, assembly GCA_016271365.2. NCBI lineage: Eukaryota > Metazoa > Chordata > Ceratodontiformes > Ceratodontidae > Neoceratodus > Neoceratodus forsteri. The sequence continues at coordinate 742,956,541 of CM057451.1, forward strand.
ACTTTTCCTAATTTGAGGCAGGGCTGCCACTTTTTTGGTGATGGCAAATATGGCCACTTATTTGTAATGGGATCTGACAGGGGCATGCTCTACCCTCCCCCAAGAACATTTTGTATTAGGTTGCAAATGTTAACTTTTCCTGTGTTTTAGGAGCATAGCAAAGCAAATAATGTGGTTAGAAAATCAATATGGAAGTTCCTCACAGCATTAGACACCTCTGATCAGTTGCAAATGTAACCTCTAGGTGGTGCTATCCCAAGGGCTACTAGCCCTGCCTGCTTAACTACTAACAGGTTGAGGGACCTAGGTCCAATGGTGGGTGCTTCCACCCAGAGGTCAGGGTTTGCAGTAGTTAAACTAACTTGGTCACAGCCCTCTGGGACACTGTAACCCCCCTTTCTTCCCACTAGTGGCCCCCACAATGCATTAGGAATATCTTCACAATGTACACTTACCCCCAGGACTGGCTCCGTCGACTGGACCCCAGGGACCCCCTGCAAAACAAGATGATACAGTGCAAAAACCACAGTACAATACTTTAACATAAACGAATACCTCAGCCAGTGTAACTGCTGAAACCAACAGATCTGATTTATTTAAGGAGCTGTAACAAGGAAGGGGGAAATAAGATTAATTAGGTTAAACACATTAATAATCACAGTACTGTGTGCATATTGAGAGTCCCAAATTGTCACTTTCACTGGGTACCCAGGATGGGGGCTAGCCAGGATCGGTGCAGTTGGTTGGGGCCCTGTGATGGAAAAACACTGGCACAATACCCAAATTGTAATCCGGGGCCGGTTGGCTCATTTCGTGAAGAAATGAAAAAAAAAAAAATTAGATGACACTTGCAATTCGATAAACAGATGGCAGGGAGCTACCCTGCTTTGTACTCACAAACTCAGTGCTGGGAACTGGATGGAAGGCAGATTGTCCTGGATTGCCAGGAGGAGCAGACCATGTGGACATGGTCCTTGTGACTGGACCACTGCAGTTTAGAGCAAATGGATGTAGTCTGGATTAAGCAGGGTTTACTTCTAGCTTCATGCACTCAATTCACTGTACAGGGATTTGAAATCGATTCCCCACAAGCACATACACATTTATATGTAAAAGGAAAGTGCTATACCAGGCAGGCTGCTTCTCTATCCCGATTGTAACTACGCACAATACCCGGAGAACACACAGCAGATTCAGTTCCTGACAGACCGAGTGCAATTCAGCAATTTCTCCAATCTTCTACAGGGTGAGCCTGGTTTCTACTCTTCAGATCTCCTTGATTCTCTTCACAGGTCGGATTCAGTCCAAACAGGCGCTTGCACAAGCTGCAGACCGAAACTTAGGGCCTTACACGTGATTCCCGTGCTAAAACTACACGCTGAAGAAGCACCCAGCTCCTTGTCTCTTCACTGCCCAAACTGATCTATTCTTTCCAGTAGACAGAGCCGAGTATTTCCTTTGAGTTCCTCCCAGTTCAGTTGGCTGGTTTGGCTATCACTCACAGTAGACTGTCCCTGTTGGTGGAAAAAAGGCACCAAAGTCAAAATTACATTTCCCAGAGTCACTGCCCTTACAATCCCCTTACAGCAGGCTCCAGAGGAGAGTCCAAGTTCTGATTCGCCCAGAGCAGGCTCCATTTGAAAGGATCCCCACCATGATTGGTCCAATTCAACAGTTCAGAACCAACATGAGGGAGCTACTCTGCACTGTCCTTGCTACAAGAAAGCAAGTTAAATCAAACTGCATTTTCATTATTACTCTAACAGATTACAAGCAAACAATTACATCTTTGAAGAGTGCTCCTTCTGCCCACTTAGCAATGGCAGAAACGGAGTGATTTGGCAGTAGCTCGAGCAGGACTCAAGCAGAAAAACACACAGTCCCCCCATACAAACTAATTATGTCTGCAAGCAGACAGCTCTTAAAGAGACAGTACCAGAGGCTCTAAAAGCACTCACAGATAGATGGCTTCAACGCCAAACACCATTCAGGCTTGGAGCATTCAAGCAAGCTCCTGGAAGACCTTTTTGGAACCCCCATTTGCAGGGGGGGGGTTACACCAACATTACTGTCAGTACTGTACAACTCCCACCTGTGCCTATATCAGCAGCTCCTCTTCTTTTCTTCAGCTGTTCCCTGCCCCCCCAACATGGGCTACACTAACACATTTTATTAGATTTTTTGTTTGGCACAAGAGACAGGCACAACAGAAAAACAAATTACAGAAAATACTATAGTGACCAAGGACAAAGCAACTTAAACTAAGATTACATTCAGTATATGCTTATATAAATAATGCTGGGTGAGAGGGTGGCCTGGCCAGTGAACACCCAGGAGGAGTAAATAAACTGAAGACAAAAATGCTGTTTGTTAATGTGTTGTTCACATCCATATATGAATAGGACCAGAGGAGGCAGTGGGGGCAAAGACTGTGGGGATATCTTCAAGCACGTGGGGGATAAGTACAGGGGCATATCAGGTAGAGGAATGGGGAGGGAGTGACACCTATGACTAGCTAGAGTCAGTGGTGACAGACTAGGCAGAGACAAAGGGCAGACTTGATAGGCCTAAAGGTCCTTTTCTGCTGATAGAATCTATGTTTTTCTGTTTTATGATATATATGAGGCAACACCAAAAATAAATTCATATGGCAATCAACATTTAGAAAACACAGGTTGCATCTACATCCTTATAATGTAACACCCAACTGTGCCAGAGAGTATAAAAGGTTTCCTAGAAGTGAGCAAAAATCGCTCTTCTACTCTCTGAGGAGACTAGGGATAACCCTGACTACAGCAGGACTATCTAGAAATCCTACTTTGAAGTTAGAATCCTTCACTTGTGACATCAGAATTTTTTCAGTGGCAGCAGACTATGATGTCACAAACAGGGCTGATGACTTCAAAGCAGGCATTAGCAACATGAACAGATATAGTCTAAAAGAAAAAGACCCTATTTTTTTTTTTATTGAGGCAACAGCTAAAGAAACTTACAATAATTACATAGACGAAACAGTTAATATTGAATGCGCTACAACAGAGATTGATCAGACAGCTGTTAATTACATTTGAAGCGTTGCATCCTCGATTCATAGCACTTCTGAGACCAAGTGCCCATAGCTCTGGGCTGCCAATGTCCATATCTGCAGTGTTAATCTGGCCTCATGACATCACAGTTCAACATGGCAGGATAAAAAAGTATTTCTCCCTGGAAGGAAAAACAGGTTACAGGTAATAATAAACAGTAGGTGCTGTGTAGCTCATGGTCGGCCCATGGTCTAGTGCAAACAGTCTAGGCTATCAACTTGTAGGGTGGGATGAGTGGATCCCCAGGGGCGGCAATCTGCAGAATCACATCTCCTAGCTCCTATCCCTCTCTGTCCCTCTGTGACATCTGTACCTCATCTTCCTCAATCTCTTCCAGGGAGACATCTGGGGCCTTCCACCTGCCGCAGAGTGAATTATGTTTCTCCAGAGTCAATTTCAAGGTTGCAGTAATGCACTCCATTTTGCTCATTTCAGATACCCTAACCTCCCAGGCCTCCAATGTGGGCAGTGACATCTGAAGCCAGCATGTTGTGACTTGCTTCAGAGTCACAGTGCAGAGAGCTCAAAAGAATCTCTGTTGGGCAATCTTTCCCACTCCTGGGATGATGCACCCTAGGACCAAGTGTTCAAATGTGTTGGGGATGGCTCTCTCCCACAGGACTGCCAGCATGGCATGGACCTGGTCCCAGTATGGCCAAAGGACTGGGAAGTTCCACAAAACATGTAAGTGAGATCTTACTCCCCCACATTTTCTCCAACAAAGATGGAATCCCCACCCTGAAATGGTGTTTGATTGTGGGGGGGGGGGGGAACCAGGTAAGGCACTTCCACCAAAAATCCCACCTCCCGGTGAAGGAGGACACTTTTCAGCCCTTAGCCCACAGCAATGTCCATGTCTCTTCTGGAATATCTACTTAAGCGTCTGCCTCCCATTGCTCTTAGAGCTTGTGAAACTCAGGGTGCCTGTTGTCACAAACATACTCAGCAGGTCAGGTCCTCTGCTCCTACGATGCCAACCTCCGAGTGCAGTAATGTGAACAGGTAACAGACAGGGTAACCCTCTTATCTGCTTGTGGGAGGCCGAATCACCTTTAGTCTCAAATTCTGGGGGGATTCAAACTGTGAACCTTACACTAGCGTACCCAAATGTACTAGCTCAGATAATATTCTCTTTGGGAGGATAAAATATATCTTTCACCTAAGGGCACCTAGCCAGGTATCCAAAATGAACTTTTAAAACTCTGTAAAAGACCTTAGGTATATTCTTACCTTTTCCAAGTTTAGTAACACCATCAAGCTCTTGAACAATTGTCAGACTTAACCATCTATACGTCACATGCAAAAAGAACTGGCAGACAACCCAAGGCAGTCTTCCAAATAATAAATTTACTAAAAATGGATAAAAATATGAAAAATGTAAACACAGAACAATATACCAAAGAGCATACAATCACTTAAAAGAAAACAAGGAAAAGGACAACACAAAAACTCCTACCACAATACATTTAGACTTTTTCTATCTAATGAATTACCTCTAAGTGCCTATAAGTAGATCCGAGAGCTGAGAGCTCTGTCTCTTTAGCGTCCCAAGATGGAATATAACTAAAAGATCAGACACCAGTATTAGTTTAATCTGTGTTTCTCCACACCCCTTCTGTGAGTAATCTAGCTCCTCTTTTTTAGAATTAAAAAAATACAAACATGATATCCTATCAGGAGGTATATTAAATAATGTGACATCAGCAAAAACTCAGTTCACAAATTATGACAGTCTTTAATCAAGTCTTTCCTTTGAACTGGTGGCTAATTCCTGTTTTCCCAAGGAACATCAAAGGTTTTTACAGTTCTGCAGTTTGTCACCTAGATGCAATATAACCATGTCCTGTCTTGTAATAAAATGCATATTTAGCTTCCCAACTTCAGAGGGAGCAACAGGTCATAAAATGGCCATAAAATGCAATTTCTCAAGGAAGTTAATTACATTACAGAGATGTCCTGTTCAGTTCCTGTAACTTCACTGAAACCTGGGGGGAGGGCACCCATGGAGCACAGACTCACATACTATATTTTCATATTACAAATATCATACAGCAATCCTAACCAGTTGACCAAGCATCACATCTGTCACCCAGGAGGGCATGATATGCTCTGAAGACTGTTCCCCTGCTGCCGGCGAGCATGGCCCCCAGTACAGGAAATCTTCTACCCACCTGGCATACTACATTTTGTATTGTTAGGCAGTGTCACACTTGCAGATACCTGTAATAGTCTCAGTGGGAGGTCAAATCTTTGCTGTAGTTCACCAAAGGGTACACAGGTTTCATCTTGAAGCATATACCAATACCTGGTGAGCCCTTTCCTGTTCCACCTCTGGAAACTTGGATCAGTGCAAGGGAAGATGATGTTCGAGTCTCCCATAATGTTGGTCAGAGGGCCTACTTCATTAGGGGAATGTGTTTGGGTCTTGGCTGTGGGCAGCATATGCAGTGTATGCTTTGTCTATGAATTTGGGACTTCCAGCCAAAATCTATCTGGGAAGGGGATATAGAGGATAGAAAATAGTGGCACTGGGAGGAGTTGTTGTGCCTCCATCTCCAACCAACCCATGTCCCCTTTTTGCTTGGTCCAGCTAATGACTGGGACATGCTGTGCAGCTAGGTAATATCTGCACAAGTTGGGACAGGACAAGTCTCCCTTGTTTGAGGGAGGACCAGGAGTCTCCAATTGATTCTGTGATGGCCACCTGCCCATATGAATTTCAGAATGGCCTTCATTCTGGTATTCATAAAGGCAAGGCTTGGAACAGGAACAAAAGCCACTGGAGAAAATTCACTTTCACTGCGGCCACCCTCCCAGCTAGGTGGGGTGGGAGCAAGTTCCTTCTGGCCATGTTCACTGTGACTTTGTTCCATAGCTTTTCATAGTTCAACCCAAATATGTCAGAAAGGGTTGACATGAGGCAGACCCCAGGTAGCAAACTGTATTAAAGGGTGACCATCTAAAAGGGAAAGAGGCTCACAATGCCACTGGGCAGATGACCCCCAGTCTCAATGCCTCCAACTTATAAAAGTTATTTTTGTACCTGGCCACCCTTCCATATGAATCCAGCTCCTGGAGAAGGGCAGGAACCGAGGTCTCCAGAAAGGACAAAAAGAAGAAGGAGTCATTGGCATACAGGGACATTTTATGCTCTCTGCTCCTCACCTGGACCCCCTCATCTCTGGGTTCTGGTGGACTGCGCTAGTGAGAGGCACTATACAGAGCATGAATAACAGATGCAAGAGGGGACACCCCAGCCTCATTTGCAATGTCAGGTAGAATCAGTCTGATTGTATGCCATTGACTTTCACCAGCACTTGTGGTGAGGCATTCAGAGCTTGCACACTTCTGCGGAAAGCTTCTTCCACTCCCATCTCCTCCAGTGTGTGCTACAGGAATCCCTAATCCACCCAGTCAAATGTTTTTTCAGCATCCATAAAGACCGCGATAACGAACTCTGGGAGCTGGCGTAGCCAGGAGACAAAATTCAGTAAGCTCTATATATTATCATGAATAAAGCGGTCATTAATGAACTCTGTTTGATCGGGTGGCCCATGGAACTCACACATTGTTGTACTCTAGATGCCAGGATTGAGGTGAATATTTAAGGTTTGCATTGAGGAGGAAGATGGGCCAGTAAGAGCCACAGACCACAGGTTCTTGTTCAGTTTTGGACTAACCGAGACCTGGGTATATTGCCAAGAGGGGGTGCCCCTCACCCTCCTACAGTGTCGCAAAGACTGCTCAGAGAATTGGTACCAGGAGCTCCGAGAAAGCTTTGAAAACCTCTGAGGGCAGACCATCAGGGCCCGGGGATTTGCCAGTTTTAAGATTACCAATGTCTGTGAGAACCTCTGCCTGGTTGATTGGGGTGTCTAAAGCTGCATGTGCTTCCTCTGTGAGCCTGGTGACTTTTACCCTGTCACAGAGGGCAACCGGTTTCTCTTGGAAGCCCTCAACAGTATCTCAGGCATACAGATTCTTGTAACAGTCCCTGAACATGTGGGCTTAAACGTCCCAGTTTACGAAGCTGGAGTACCATTCGGCTTGTTACTTCCCAGCATAGCTGCCATACTAACAAATGACCTGCAGAAAACACAAAAAAGTACAACTTTCACCTGGAAGATGCAAAATATAAATCCTTTATGAAGCATATCCATTGTTTCGCGGTCACACTGCCTCTTTATTAGGGGCCGCCCCAATGAACAGGCAGCGTGACCTCGAAGCAATGGGGTATGCTTTGCTGATATTCACTTACAGTAATAAAAGATTTATACTTTGCACCTTCCAAGGTGAGCACTGTACTGTCTTGTGTTTTCTGCACTTTGACTGCTGTCAGTACAGCAGCACCCAGAAGCATCTGGTAGCATATTGTTGTCTGTGCTTAGTAATAATTTACCCGCCCTGTTCTTGGGCTCCTACAAACGTTGCTGGTAGCAGCACAAACCAGGCACCATCTGATTTTGGTTCTAGCAGGTGGTTTAGGTCTGCACGGCATTTCTCAAGCTGCTGTTTCACTTGTTCATGTAGCACAATTTTGTGCTCAGTCACCAGGTCAAATAGTTAGTGCTCCAATGCCATCTTCTCCCTTATCCATTCTTGTTTCTTAGTGGTAGCAAGGCAAATGGTTCAGCCTGTGAGGACTGCCTTGAGGCCATCCCACCACATGGCCTCTGAGAAAACACCAGAGGGGTTCTGAGATCTGTATTCCTCTATACAGCCCTCTACCATCTGGTGGTATGTTGGCTCATTTAGCAGCAAGACATTAAGCCTCCAGCTACTCGATTTTTGTACTGGTGCCACAGCCAAGTCCAGGACTACTGATGCATGGTCCGAGATTATTATGCTGTGGATTATGCATCTCTCAGTCGCATGGGCTCAATTCAATGACAGCAGAAAAAAGTATTTGCGTGAGTATGTATTATGAGGAGGTGACCAGCAGGTGTAGTCCTGCACTGTTAGGTGCAGGTGACACTATATTTCCACTAGGCCAAGCTCCTTCGCAAGTCTCCAAATGGATGTGCCCAACCTTGATACCTTTAATGAAAATATCTTCAGTAATAAAGAATGGAAGGTGCTGAAATTCAAATGGGGGGGGGCGGTAACTGAGATCTGTAGATGCTGACTGTGTGTTTTCTGCTGATAAATGGAAAAACTCTGTAAGTAAATGAAATGTCCATACTCAACCTTGACACTAAATGTTATTTTGGGGAGTTTGTTTAGAACCACATATGGTGATATGTCATGCTAAAAAGGTTTTGCTTGGGTCACATGCTGCCCTGCAGGTATGTGTCACAAGTGAAGTTTTGCTTTAACCTATTCAGAGACATGTGGGCTATTTATACTAAGGAGGCTTGCAAGGGTGAAAGGTTACCACAGGCCAGGGACGGTCAACTGCTGCCGACCTGAACTGTTTTGAAGACCCCCTCAACCCCCTGCTGACAGACTTCTCAGAGATGCTTTGTAGAATGCCATCAAAGAACAGCTGAAGAGAGACAAGACTGAGAGGAGAGACAAAGGAGAAAAGAAAATGGTTCTCTTCGCAAACAGAGGCATTCCAAATGGACACGGTGGAGCACTTATGGGCCCACCTCAAAAGGACATCGGCTGGAGAGCAAAACATTCTAAAATATCTGTTTATTAAATAGCCCCATGAGACACAGGGAAGAGACTTTGGAGAAACAACATTTTAAAAAGATTACAGCTAAAATATTTCATATAATGTCTCTATTGGGCCTCCCCTGATTTCTTTATAGCTATGAACATTAGGTGTGTTTATACTACCTGTTCTGCACAGTTGTGAGTGATGCAGTTCGACTGAACCAGTGCCATCCGGATAGCATGGGGAGAGATGTTGGGGTGCTCAATGCAGCATCACTGAACCTTTAGTGAAGTGGGGAGCTGTAACGATGCAGGTGTTTATCTCCCTGTGTGACTCCTCTGTGCCTCTCACACTGCTCCAGCCCCACGACATCAAGCGCTACCCTCTGTAGATGACTACACATCACCAGCCCCCTGCTTCCTCCCCCAGCCGACAACACACTGGAAATACAGTATAATTTGAAAATGCCGCTTGAGTCGACACTGCTGCAGGAGGCAGGAGTGTGAACAAACACATTCATCGCAGCAGTTTGGAATGGCAAACCTCAGAATGAAAACAACAAAAGCTCAGCACCAAGTTAGTGCTTACAGGCTCATATGAGTTTAAAAAAAGTTTTATGAGACAACCCCCTGTGGACACCTTGACAAAATGCTGAGGTAACAGCGTAAAATGTTACTGACCACAGGTGATTGTCTCTGTGCTATGTCTTGTGATAAAACTTTTTTTACACTCATATTAGCCTATGAGTGTTTCTGCAGTTTAATTTGGTGCTGTGTTTTATTGTTTTTGTACTGACCCATGACAGCCCAGCTGACATGCAACATCTCATTTCCAGTGGGGTCCTGCTTCTACCCATTTCTGCAGCTGGGTGGATTCGCACACTGAGAGGTTAACTGACTTTCATCTAGGTCACACAGTGAATATTTGATTCTAGTAGGGTTTGAACCTGTGATCTCTCAGCTCCAGAGCTGGTGCTATAACAGCTAGACCCCACTGCTTCCCAGCTTGTGGGTCCCTGTTTATCAGATGGGGGGACTTGATGGACCTAGAGTCCCTTATGACCTTAAATTACTATCTAAAAATGATAGCATTTCCCCTGTGGTCCCAGGGGATCTTTAAGCAGCATGAAACGAATCCACAGAAATGCACATTGCTTTATAAAGACTTGTCTTGAAGAAAGTTTTGCTCTGAAGCTGATGTTCTTGATTTTCAGGCAAGTGCATGAATGCTTTGCCGTGCCCATTTTGGATACCTCTCTGTTTGACTGTAACTACAGCAGCTCTGGACCTTGCATGTCTGTCTGGAGCACTCTCTGTTCCCGTTCAGTATGCTGTTCACAGGCCACACAGACAGGGTAGTCAGAGTCACGCGGAGCCTGTATTTTACAGGGAAATGTACCAGTCTATACTAAGGAAAGGGTCACCATTGACTGCACACTTCTCTCTCTCTCCTGCGGAACTCAAGAAAATGTTCTTATAACAATAAGAGACACAGTAACTGTATATCTAAACAGACAGGGAAACACAGGAAAGTTGCCCAGAATATAAACAAAAAATATTCAGCTGATCTGGGTGCCTATCAGGGACCCAGGTTCAAATCCTTCCAGAGGAGAACATCTTTGCCTCATTAGGCTAGTTTACCAAGTATGACAGGTTTCATAGTGTTGCAGGAATTGTGCAGCGGTGGGAGCTGATAAGTGTCATTCCTGCTCAGGGATGTTTTAATTACCACTTATTACCCTGAGAGAGCCCAAATGAGATGTACTATATCATCTTGTTTGCGGTACGGTCCTTTTTAAAATATAGTTTTAGGTTTTTACTGCGTATTTCAATACAGTCTTACATAAATGAAATCCCCTGGTACTTAACTAGATTATGGTTAGTGTGTACAAATGAGATAGTGAGTAAAATCACTGAGGAACATGTTCTGGTAGCAAGGAATGCTACTCTGTGGCACTGCTAATGTCTACATGCCTTTGTTCTGCTGCAGATCTACAAAAAGATGATTGTTGAGTTGGCATGTTGTTAGAACTTTTTTATTGTCTTTTTTTAACAGTGCACCCTGGATAACTCAGATAAGATGCAACACCTCATTTCCAGTGGGGTCCTGCTTCCACCCCTTTCCACAGCTGAGTGTACAGGAGCACTAACAGGTTAAGTGAGTTGCCTAAACTCGCTCAGTATTTTGCCCTAGCTGGGTTTGAACCTGTGATCTCCCAGATTCCAGGTCTAGGCTAAACCACTAGACCACTCTTCCTTGCTCTATTTTTTTTCCATTCTATACAAGATACCTTTTAAATTGTTTCCTATGAGTTCCCCCATCCACCACTTGACAACTGGATTGCTGCGGTGGCACTCTTACCCTGGCCGGAAGAGCAGAAAGCAGCTGTCTTCCCAGTCTGACAATGTTGCAGTTTGGTCGGCTGGTGGGAGGGGGGATAATACTAGGCAGCCTGCACTCTCCCTCCTCTTGGAAGACGAAATTGCAAAATAAAATTAAAAACCTTTGTGGACTAACACCCTCCTAGTTCTCCCAGTTTTTCATGCCTTGCCTCAGCTCCACTAATTTGGTCTCCTGCTTCAACCCTTTCCAACTTTTCCTATTAGGGGAAGAGCCTTCTGCTGCTCTGCCCTTCTTCTCTCCCCCAGACCAGTGGCATAACTGGAGAATTGGGGGCCTGAAAATACTGCATCTTGGGCTCACCCTCTGTGAGTGATCACCGACTTTTTACATTGGGTTTTGATTTGTTCTGCCTTCCACACACCCCAGATTTTTAAAAACCATAATCAAATCATATTTATAAAGATACGTTTTACTACCCTTACCCAAACTACATAAGTAGTATGTAGGGTAAGGTAGCATGAGCCCGAAATTCAATTACTTCTGGGCCTGCAGTTATCCAGCTATGCCAGTCCAGCTTTCACCACTGATTTCTGCTTACTTTTCAAATCCCACACTGGCCTGGGAATCGTAGTCTCCTACCACCACCCCTCATCCCGCCTGACTCTTGCCTTCTATAAATCATCCACATACAGTGTCTCTGCTCTCTACTGGCATGTGTGGTATCTGTTTCCCGCTGTTATGGATGTTATTGTACTATTTTCTGCATTAGCTCTGCATTGTCTCTGTATCATTTGTTACTAGCGTGAAGCACTGAGGATGACAGTTTGTATGAAAAATGCTATGTGAAATTGTAGTGGTGTGTAACATGCACTTAGCAGGAGAAAAACCAAGTACTCAGTGCCCTCTACTGGCATAAATCGCAATTCATGGAGATGATAGTTGACTTCCTAGAGGATCCCTGTCTAATATATAGGAACAATCATGTGTTCACAAGGGGCAAGTCATGTCAAATGAACTTAACTGACTTTTTCAACTTGGCAATGCAGGTCGTTGACAAGGATCATAAAGAATGAGGGAAAGGACTTTGGAGTTATCATAATGGATGACTTCAAAGTGAGAGGGCAGTGTGACAAACCAGTGGGTAGGCCCAGTGGGATGCTGGGGTACATTGGTAGGGGTATCTCCAGCAGGAGGGAGGGAGGGAGGTAGTGTTGCCACTGTATCGCTTGCTGGTGAGACCCCACCTAAAGTATTGTGTCCAGTTCTGGAAGCCACACCTCAAAAAGGACATGGACTGGGTGGAGGCTATCCAGAGGGGGGCAACTAAAATTGTGCAGGGGTTGCACCAAAAGCCCTACGAGGAGAGACTGCAGGATTTCAACATGAACACCCTGGAACAGAGGAAAGTCAGAGGGGACATGACTGAGACCTACAAGTGTGCCACAGGGGTGAACAGGGTGCAGAAGAGGAGTCTCTTTCAAATGAGAAAAAGCACCAGGACCAGGGGACATGCGATGAAGCTGGAGGTGATGAACTTTAAGAAGGATAGGAGGAAGTACTACTCCACTGAAGGAGAGGTAGATACCTAGAACAGACTGCTAGCAGAAGTGGTGGAGGTGAAAACGGAGAGGTGCTTCAACCTTGCATAGGATAGACAAAAGGAAATATTAGTAAATAGGCAGGGGGGAGGTGGGAGGGTCACCAGAGACCAGCTGAGGTCTGCAGAGAAGGACTAGGCAGGAGACATCTGGGTAGACTGGGTGGGTCAAGAGGGTTCTTTTCTGCTGACAAATTCTATGTATATCTGTTTGTACGTCGGGCAGGCAACATTCTGTAACTGGACACCAGTAAAGCCCCTGATTCAGTGCCACATAGAAAATGTATCCAGAAACTGAGGGAACTGAAACAGGAGGAGGACAGGGTTGGTAACTGACTGTCAGATAAGACACAGATAGTGGTCCTAAATGGCAAACTCTCTGACGTGAGGAAAGTCACAAGTGGAATGCCACCAGGGTCTGTCCTGGTGCCAGAACTTTTAAGATGTGTTGTATATTAGTGACATTGGAGTGTAGATACAGGGTGAAGTGAAGCTGTTCACTGATAACAATAAACTATGCATGGGGTGGAAAATAAAGAGGGGATCATCAGCATAAAAAGGGATCCAGGGGAAGCTGGAGCGTTGGTGTAACCTATGGCAACTACAGTTCAATGCCAAGTGATGTAATGAGATGTAAACTGGAAAAAAGGGACCAGGGGTTATGACAAACAACCTGTTGAAAGCCTTTTAACTCATTACCTCTTGGGTGGCCGTTTTGTGTCATCACAAAACTGCATGATGCAGGCCTATCCGATCTAGCCACCAGCTGGTTCCAAGCCTACCTATCTGGCAGGAAACAAGCAGTAAAAATTGGCCCACACATATCCCCCTCGCTCCCAGTCACCATGGGGGCCCCCCAAGGTTCTGTACTGGGCCCCCTTCTCTTTTCCATATTTCTAAATGACCTCCCACTGACATACCCAAACTCAGCTATACAAATGTACACTGATGATACCGTTCTGTATGCCTCCGGCCCCTCCAGCGAGGTTTTAAACTCTGCCCTACAGCAGGATTTCGATGCCGTTCAAACCTGGCTTAGTTCAAACCAACTTGTCCTAAACGCTAAGAAAACCATATCCATAACTTTTGGCATGCAGCCCAGACTCTCCCAACTAGCTGCTCCCCCCACTTCCCATACACTGGATGGAACCACCTTGGAATCCTGCACCTCCTTTAGGTACCTGGGTGTATGGCTTGATCGCCACTTAGATTTCTCCGTCCACATTGACTCCCTTCAGAAAAAACTACACCCAAAACTAGGCGTACTATACCACAACAAAGTTTGCCTACCTACCCTGGTCAGGAGGGAGCTAGTGCACAAAATGATTCTCCCAATCTTCGACTATGGAGACGTGGTCTACTGCGCAGCCCCACCATCCACCCTGGCCAACTTGGACCCCCTTTTTCATTCCTTCTGTCAGCTCATCCTAGAATGCCCCCCCCCACCACCTACCACTGCGACCTGTATAGCGCCCTAGCTCTCCCCTCGCTGCACTCCAGGCACCAGCTTCATTGCACAAATCTCGTAGTAAAGCACTGGTCAAACTCCCTCCCCACCTATCTCAGCTCCGTCCTGTCAAGTCGACCCCCCCCCGGCCTACTCCTTGAGAGGCACTGACTCAAAACTTCTACAAATCCCTTTCATGCACACCTCAAAGGGCCAATCAGCTTTCAAATACAGACTGCCCAAACTCTGGAATGACCTCCCGGCAGAAATCAGGCAGTCCTCTACCCCAAGGACCTTGAAAACTCTCCTTCAGGCCCACTTCTCAGACATATGTAACTGCAACCTGCAGTCCAAATCTGATATCACGAGGCATCGTAATGTGCCATAAACTGTACAATTGTCCAACAACTGACTATTATTGTGTTTTCCCTATGTGTCACTGTCTGTTATGCACTACGGTCATAGACCCCAACTGTGATATAGCAACTCATGCACTCTGCACTAAACTTGTAACTAAATAACAAATGCATAGTCCAGCCTGTAACATTTCTGGACCTGATGTTTTCACCCTTTATGTACCCATTATGTACCTGTTGTATGCACCATTGCCTATGAACCTTTTGTATTGCATGTATGTAACTCCCAGGTCGCATCTGGAAATGAGTGAATTCCCGCTCAGTATGCTTATCTGGTAAATCTCTTAAATAAATAAATAAATAAATAAACAATGGATAGTTCAGACTTCATATGGAGCTATTGGAGGTAAAGAGTTAATGCAAAACAGCAGAAATATATAGGCTGTAGGGATGTATAAGGCACATAGTTTCATGAGTTGCAACAAGGCGGTGATACTGCTGCTGTACAGGTCATTGGTTAGACCACACCTGGGGCCAGAGTCACAAAACTTTGCCCTGGCACAAATCCAGTTTGCGCAGTGCAAACTGGGTTTTGCACCAAGGTGGTATTCGAAAAAGTCCAACTTGCTCCTGTAAACTGGAATTGTGCCAGGGCAAAGTCTGGAGGGGGCCGCAATGTAAATTAGGGGAAGGGGACCTGCATATTGGCGCAGTCCCATCCACAAAGCATTTTCTCCTCACAAGGGTCATTTGCAGGGTTCCCTTGTGTGGAGAAAATACTGCAGAGGAAAACCTCCTCTTAACTCTGCGCAACCTTAGTGTTTGGTGGAGGTACTGCACCCCCCTTTGCCGATCACCATCCCGAGTAATAAAAACCTGGTGGGTAGTGTTCCCTCCCCCCTGGCAATCACTGTCCCGAGTAATAGAAATAAATGTCCCTGGTAGCTAGTGGTCCCTCCCCCCTCCCCTGTTCTCCAATCGCCATCCCCGTATAATAAAATTAATTCCCTTGTAGTCAAGTGGTCCCTCCTCTCTCTTCTGTTCCCCGATCGCTGTCCCTGTATAACAATAATATGTCCTTGGTAGTCCAGTGGACCCTCCCTCCTCCTCATTCTCCGATCGCCATCCCTGTATAATATACTCGGTTCCCTGGTAGTCCAGTAGTCCTTCCCCCATTCTGAAATCGTTGTCCTCGTATAATATGCTCAATTCCCTGGTAGTCCAATGGTCCCTCCCCATGCTCTGATCGCCCTCCCTGTATAATATACTTAATTCCCTGGTAATACAGTGGTCCCTACCCCCTACCCCGTGCTCCAATCGCCATCCCCATATAGGATACAGTACTCAATTCCCTGGTAGTCCAGTGGTCCCTTCCCCCTTCCTGATCGCTGATTGCCATCCCGTTATAGATTTCTTATAATTTCTCTGGTAGTCCAGTAGTCCCTCCCCGTCCCCGATCGCTGTCCCTTGAAATACTAATTAACATATCCCTGGTGGTCTAGTGGACCCCCCACCCCAGCTGGTAGTGCCCCACCAACCCTCTCCCCCCATCCTGAAACCGAGCTGGCAACTGGCATAGCCCTCCTTTCACCACCATGGCCAGCCATCAACTGAGCTGCCATGGAGCGCATATGTACAGTACATGCTCCATGACAGCTCAGTCAGCAGCTTGCCATGGTGGTAAGAGGAAGGCTGTGCCTGTTGTCAGCTTGGTTTTGGGATGGGGGAGTGGGGTGATGGGGCACTACCAGCTGGAGTGGAAGGGGTCCACTAGACCACCAGGGATATGTTAATTAGTATTTTACGGGATGGCAATCAGGGATGGGGAGGGACCACTGGACTACTGGAGAAAGTTTAAGAAATCTATAACAGGGCAGTGATCGGGAAGGGGGGAGGGACCACTGGACTACCAGGTGATTAAGTATATTATACAGGGACGGCAATCGGAGAACAGGAAGGGGGAAGGGAACACTAGACTACCAGGGATATTTTATTTTAGAAACTTTGCAAAGGCAGATATACCATCTGTTAGAACTGATCTGCTAGGGATTAGCTGGTCCACTCTGTATTCTCTTAAACTGATGGATGATGCTTTGAGGTCCCTCATACCTGCCCTTTTGTCTATACAGGAGAAGCAGTTCCCCTCTCACAAAGTGGCGTATAAGAGGAGGGCAACATGAAATGGCTCACTAAGGAGATGGTGTACCTTATGAAGACTCAGGACAGGGCTTGGGTGACCTTCAAAGCTGTTTTCACTGCTGAGAACTGGAGCACTTACAGGAAGCTCAGGAACATATGCAAGAGTAAGACAAAGTTCCTCAAGGCTTCCTTCTTTAAGGTACAACAGGTGAGGAACTTTGGTAACCCCCGCAATTTCTGTCGTTCAGTAAACTCAGTCATGAATCAGGACTCAAGGAACAACAATATTAACTTAGTCACCGAATCGGATCTTCAAATGGACCCATCAGCCGTAGCAGGCATCTTTAACAACAACCTATAGACCTGCAACAATACCTGGCCCAACTCCCTCCATCAACAAAGGGGGCTCAATCTTCAGACCACGATAGGAGACAATATGATGGTCCATTTTATTTTAAGGTCACATCACCCACTGAGGTCTGTCGACTATTGAGGGCCCTCCCAAACTCCAGCAGCATGGAGAGCGATGGCATAAGCCCCCAGTTTCTAAAACTTGCTTCAGAATTCATAGCCAAAACCCTTGCTTACATTATGAACTTATCTCTGTCTACCTCATCTGTTCCTGCTCTGCGAAAAGAGGCAAGAGTGGTCCCTATCCTCAAGTCAGGGGACACAGATCTTCCAGAGAACTACAGGCCAGTTTACATCTTATCAAATATGAGCAAAGTAATGGAAAAGGTAGTCTTTTGACAGATAAATGACCACCTAACATCCCATAATAAATTATCCCCTGACCAACACAGGTTCAGAAAGGGATATAGATCTACCACAGCCCTGGCTCAGTTCACAAACTTTGTTCTCAGGGAGGCGGATAAGAGGAATTTCACAGGGGCTATATTCATCTACCTTTCCAAAGTGTTCGGCATGGTTGATCATATTCATAACATACTACTAAATGAGCTGTCTGAGATTGGGTTCTCCTCCCATGCATCCTGCTGGGTTGGAAATTATCTCTCAAACAGGACACAGATGATCCATGTCAGAGGAAGCCTCTCTAGCCCTGGGGCCCCTCCTCTATTCGATCTTTGTAAATCCTCTTCTTCTGGAAACTACTTCAGACAGAAGGTCATGTATGCAGATGACCTCATCTTATTCGCCAGTGGCAGCTCAGCTGTCAAATTATCTCAGACACTCTCCGCAGAGTTCACTGTTGCTGCACATTGGTTCACGGAACACAAGTTAGTGGTCAACACAAAAAAACAAACAAACCCAAACGCCATGTTATTCGGCTCCAAACAAAAGTTTACAAGGCATTCGGCTAACCCCCAGCTCTCACTCAGTATTCAAACCTCAGATGGATCTACTCTTGAACAGGTCGACAAGTTTAAATATCAGGGAGTCCCTCTTGATCCGTCCCTTAGCTTTGAGTCTCACATCATACAGGCTGTAAATAGGGTTAATCAGCAGTTGGGGGTGTGCTACAGGCTGAAACACCTGTTGTCACCTGAAGCGAGGCTGGCAATAGAGCAGAGCACCCTAATCCCTATCCTAGAGTACTACTCTCCCATATTACACTCTATATCGCCTAAACTATCTAACAGACTAAACACTGCATACAACAGCATATGTAGGTTCGTTACTCTTGATCCTTATTGCACCCATCACTGTATACTCTATATCAATCGATAGGGTGGCTATCACCATGGGTGCATAGGGACCTGCTGTTTGGCAGTTTCATTTTTAAAACACTGCATGATGGGACTAGTTCTCCGCTCCCGGGCATGCTTGCAGTCAAACAGGTTTCCCGAAACTTGAGATCCTCTGCCAGTCCAGTTCTTGACTGTCCCAGGCTATCTATGGCTATGGGCCAAAGGGCTTTCTCCTGGGCAGCCCCAAAGTTCTGGAACACTCTCCCTGTTGAACTCTATATCTTGGAATTCCCACAAACCTTTAAACGACACTTCAAGATTGCACTTACAGCCAATATGACCTGCAATTGCTGAAGAAGAATAATAATGTCTGTATTGTGTAATGTTTAATATTCGGCTCACAAGATATGTATCCAGCTTATTCTGGTCATATGATACTGTACTGCAGTTGTTACCCCATTGTAAGGGGCTTAAATGTAAAACATAAATCTCAACTTGCTGTATTACTCTCAAATGTTTCTCTGTAACTTATGTGAATCGCTGCTATTGTCATGTCACAGTGTTCTTGTTTCTGTACTGTGTGCCATCTAGATGGCCCGGGTTGTACCTGAAAAAGGTTCTTTGGATCAGTGTACTTACCCGGTCAACAAATACATACATACATACATACACACATACATACATACATAAATAAATTTGATACAACAAGACAGCGATCGAAGGAGATTGGGGGGGAGGGGCCACTAGACTACCAGGGAAATATTTTATTTAATATTATAAAATGGGCAAAGGATTTCAAGCAGTCTGATTGGTTGTTAGCCGTGCATTAGATGTGTCTAATGCACAGCTAAAACTAAAACCACCATTTAGAATACACAGGCCCATTTTATAAGCACAATAAGCCACTCCGGGGATGTGCACTAGACAGTTCTAATGCACGGCTAGGAGACTGGATGCACTCAGCCTGTGGCCTTGTGCCTCACTACGTCCCCCTAGCCGTGCATTAGAACTGTCTAATGCACACCCCGTTGTGTCTTATTGCTTACTTATGGGACGACGATCGGAGATTGTAGGAGAGGAGGAGGGGGAGGGACCACTGGACTACCAGGGAAATATTTTATTTAATATAACAGGACAGGGATCAGAGATTGAGAGGGGGGAAGGGAACACCAGACTACCAGAGACACTCTATTTTCACTATGTGATGGCGATCGAAGATCGGGGAGAGGGGAGGGAGCACTAGACTACCAGGGATACTTTGTTTTCACTACGGCAATCGAAGATCAGGGAGGGGAGGGACCACTAGACCACCAGGGAAGCTATTTTTACATACTCATGACTGTGCTCGGTGGCGGGGACACTAGACCATCAGGGACTGTGACTGCATAGGGCTGGGGAGGGGCGCTAAGCCACCGGCAATTTGTATAAATAGGCCCATAATGGGCATGTAAATGGCCACCTAGCACCTTGCATGTCCAATGGGCTCATTTACATGGGAGATTTAGTGAATAGGACATACTCTAGTGCTGCTGCACTATTCATTCTCCTGACTGGATGATGGGGCAGTGCTAGTGGGGTTAGCGGTGGCTTTCTTGGGTTAGCGCTGCCCCATCCTGGCCCTAGTCATAGTTGGATAGCGTGGTAGGCTATCCGACTGTAAATAGCAAGATTTCACACCTGTGCAACTGCAAATCGCAGCGCAAACTTTTGCGCTGTGCTTTGCGAGTTTTTGTGAATCTAGGCCCTGGAGTATTGGAAGACATTTTGGAGCCCACATCTGAAAAAGTACAGGGAGAGGTTAGAGACTTTCAAGCAGAGGGCTACGAAATTGATCCAGGGGCAGCATGACAAGACCTATAAAGAAAGACTGGGCAGTCTTAACAGGTACTCCCAGGGAAATGGGGGGGGGGGGGGGCAATAACAAGACAAGACCTACCAGGAAAGACTGTGAAATCTTAACTTGTACTCGCTTGAATAAAGGAAGATGGGGGAAGGTGGAGGCATGATAGCAAGGAAAGACCTATCAGGAAACACTGGACAACCTTACCATGTACTCACTGAAAAAAAGGACGGAGGGCATGCTAGAAACCTACAAATATTTACATGTAGGGACATAGTATGGTGGACTCCTCAGAGTTATTTATGCCAAGGAACAATTCAACCCCAAGGGGCATGACTTTAAACTAGCGGGGGAGAGGGAGAATTCAAGAAGGACTCCAGGTAATACTTCTTCAGTGGCAGTGCGTCGGAAACCCAGCAATGTGATTAATACTAGGACTATCTTGAGGGTCAAAACACAATGGGACAGTTTCAAGGGGGTCATTAAAAACAAAACAAAGGTAGGGATGGGCAGAGAGTTGTAGGGGCTGCGTAAAACTACATAGGAACAATAGGGCAGACTGATGGACTGGTGGTCTTTTTCTTTTTTTTTCCATATATACTTTATCTCCTGTTTCTCTCCAGCAGCCCTCTTCTAACGACCCTCCCCAGACCCATCACCTGGCTCCTGCAGGACTTAACTTCACCAACGTCCTCTGCCACAGGACTTGCGGTTATGCCCGGCCACCGGTGCAGAGCCTGCGGTGGATCAGTCATCATCCTGCTGCCTAGAGGATTTTCCTCTGGCCC
Organism: Neoceratodus forsteri; assembly: GCA_016271365.2. Classification (NCBI taxonomy): domain Eukaryota; kingdom Metazoa; phylum Chordata; order Ceratodontiformes; family Ceratodontidae; genus Neoceratodus; species Neoceratodus forsteri. The sequence continues at coordinate 742,977,388 of CM057451.1, forward strand.
ATGGATGTGCAATGGATGCAATGTCTGAGTTCTGCTTCTGCAGAGATGGCCCTGGTGTCCTGAACATGGGGTCCCTTCCCTACACAGTGGCATACATGTGCTGGCACCCAGGCACCACTGGTTGTCAGGCAAGCAGCGCACCACACTAGCCCCCGAGGAAGGAGAGCTGTCTAGGGACGCTTGAGCCTTCCTCCCCCAGCAGGCCCCTGAGCAACCTGAGTCCGTTCCTGACCCCAGGTCGCTGGCGTGGCAGGAGGTAAGGCGCCCAGCGCCTCAGCCCTCCATGCAGCCAGGCTGATATTGGTGGTCTTTTTCTGTCCTTTACCATGTCTTTTACTTTGGGACCAGCTCCTGGAGGTCCTGAGGGGAGATTTAAGCTGTCTGGAGACTGGGACTTTGAGGTGGTGGCTAAAAGTCTCTCTCTGATATTCCTTCACCAGGACTTCAGGGAGGATCTTTCTGTTAATACATGAAAAAGGAGAATGAAGTCACATTTCTTTCAACTTGCCTACCCTGATGATATCTAAACTCTGTTGTTGTTATTGTAGTATTTGTGACTACTGTTTTTTTTATTGCTGGATAGGGATGCATTTTACATGTTTTTGTTTGTTATATTATTTTAATCAACTCCTTTTCCTTGATTTGAGAGATGAGGATGAGTACCTCTCATTAGTGAAAGTGCCACGACCAAGGGAGTGTGCCTGATGTACAGCACCTATACAGTGGGTGGGCCCCTCAACACCCCTGATCCCGGTAAGGCTTAGCATTCCCCTGCCACTAGGTAGGACACCCCAGTGTACTATGTTGGGTCATGAAATGCAGGTTGCAGTGAGTCCCATGTGGGGCTGCCAGCTTGTTCTCCCTACTCAAGAGAGTTATCAGGGGCCCCCAGGGCCACAGAAATGAAGAAGGAGGAGGAGGAGTACCAGGTCTTTCAGTCAGGGAAGCACATTTGGGCAGCGGAGATGTGTGAGGCCTATGGGACTGGGCACCAAATGAATAAAATTACTATTGCTGCCATCTGTGTATCTGTCGTAATCACACACCCTTAGCTGCCGTTGCTGTACCGTTGCCAAAAGCCCCTGCCGTTCCTGCTCACAGCCTAACCCCTAAACTGGTGCAGTTTTATTACTTCAGAAAAGCATGATATGTGTACACTGAGGTGTGTGTGTGTGGGAAGGGGGGGGCTTCAGATTCTTCTCTTAAAGACTCAATTGCTGCCTATTCATCAACAATGACATTTTTATAATGCACTGACAGTAACAGAACTGCAGCTTCTTCCTAGGTTTCCATGGATTCTTTTGTTGTAATCCTCACTTGTCCAGACTGGTTTAAGTTCCTGATACTGAAACTAAAAGTTCAACTGTACCTTCCTTTCTAGAAAATCTTACTAGCAAAGACATTGTTATTCCAGTCCAGACGCAAAGCAGATGTGTGTGTGTAAATGTGTGTGCATGTGTGTGTGTGTGTGTGTGTGTGTGTGTGTATTGATATGTATGCACTGTAGCTGTGTGTGTATACATATCGATATGCATGCACTGTATCTGTGTGCTTGTATACATATCGATATGTACACTGTATCTGTGTATGTGTATACATATCGATATGTATGCACTATATCTGTGTGTATATACATATCGATATGTATGCACTGTATCTGTGTGTGTGCATACATATCGATATGCACGCACTGTATCTGTGTGCTTGTATACATATTGATATGTATGCACTGTATCTGTGTGTGTATACATATCGATATGTATGCATTGTATCTTTGTATGTGTATACATATCGATTTGTATGCACTGTATCTGTGTGTACGTGTATGTGTATGCATATCAATATGTATGCAGTGTGTGTGTACTGTATTTTTGCAGTGTGTGTGTTTGTGTATCAGTATGCATACAACGTGTGTGTGTGTGTGTGTGTGTCAATCAGTGTGTATTGGTATGTAGGTATGCAGTGTGTGTGTGTGTGTGTTGTATGTATGCCATCTGGTGTTTCTGTGCAGGCGTGTGTGTGTGTGTGTGTATAGCAGTATGCCTGGTATGCATTGTATTTTGCTCCTTTGTCCTTCTGCAGCAGCTGCGACAGTTCTGCTTCCACAGCAACCCCTGCAGAAGGGCAAAGGAGCAAACACAGAGCTACCATTTCTGGGCTAGGACGCAAAGCCCTTGGGACCTGGAACAATGATAATTTGTGGGAAACAAGTGAGAGAGAGAGAAATAGAGAGAGAAATGGGGTTAAAAACAGAATGGAATCATATTCTAGGCCGTGACAAATTCTGCTCCAGGCTGGTGGGGAAGGGATCCAAAATGTTCTAACCTGGGGGGGAGGTTTGCTTGCTCTTTGCTCTTACAACCCTTCCTATGGCAGGGAGCTGGATGATTGTGATGTAATGGAGACCACATGATGTTGTCCACCCCTCCCCCCCTTAAAGGAGAACTGCTGCAGGCAGCCTTCTGAGGGATTGGGTGGTGGAATACTTACACATCTGGGAGCAAGTCCCACACTGTGTGACTAATACTCAATGTTCTCCCACCTACCTCATGGCCTAGGACTGCCCCAAGACCCTTCTCTCTCACCTTACAGATTTTGGATTTGCATCCCACAGTACATCTGGAAAGTGTGGCACATGCCAAAGGGGGCTGTACTGGAGAAGGTAGGCTATGAAGGGGATGGAAGATGATGAGGGTGGATCAGAGTCCCACAGATCAATAAGACTGTTAGAGGGACAGCTGGAGCAATGTGCGACTGACTGGAGGAAGGAGAAAGTAAGAGCAGTGACAGGCTGGATCAGAGTTCCACAGATCAGTAACAATGTTAGAGGGACAACTGGAGCAATGTGTGACTGACTAAAGGAAGGAGAAGTTGATAGCAGTGATGGCTGGATCAGAATCCCATGGATCAGTAGCAGTTCTAGAGGGGCAACTGAAACAACACGTAACTGACTGGCGGAAGCAAAAGATGAGAGCAGTGGCAAGCTGGATTAGAGTCCCATGATCAGTGGCAATGTTAGAGAGGCAGCTGCAGCAACGTGTGACTGACCAGAGGCAAAAGAAGGTAAGAGCAGTAGCAGGATCAGTTTCCCATGGATCAGCAGCAATTTTAGAGGGGCAGCTGGAGCAATGTGTGACTGACTGAAGGAAGGAGAAGGTAAGAGCAGTGGCAGGCTGGATCAGAGTCCCATGGATCAGTAGCAATGTTAGAGAGGCAGTTGGAGCAATGTGTGACTGACTGAAGGAAGGAGAAGGTAATCCAGTGGTTCCTCCTCCATTCTCCGATCATTGTAAAAATGTTCTATAAACCCAACAACTGAATCTTCACCTTGTATCTAACACTTTGACTACCATTTTGTTACATTATATGGCCAGTCAAAAAAGGTTGTGTACCCAAGGGGAGCATAAACCATTAGAGCATCCCAGGGGAGAATAAACCATTTCAGCATCTGGTGGGGGTGGGGGTGAACCAATAAACCATTACGGTGAGGGGCGAATGTCACAGCTAGCCAGGGAAGAATAAACCATTTGAGCATCCCAAGGGGACATGAACCATTACAGCATCACAGTGGAGAACAAAACATTACATCAATCCAAGGGAGAATAAACCATTACAGCATGCCAAGGATGAATGAAAAAAATTGCAGCATCCCAGAAATGAATGAAACATTACAGTAACCAAGAGAGAATAAACCATTACAGCATATTGGAGATGGTGGAAACATTACAGCACCCAAGGGGAATAAAACAGTACAGCACCTCAAGGGAGAATTTATTTATTTTTTTAGTTTTTGTTGACCGGGTAAGTGGACTAGACAAATCCTGCCTATTTTCAGGCACGACTCGGGGGAGGGGGATACAGATGAATGCCAACTGACCTTGAACCAGATTAAGCTGTTGGTGGTAATTTTTAGTGAATGAGGGAAATTTGGCCAGGACACCGGGGACATTCCCCTACTCTTTTCGATAACTACCATGGGATCTTTACCATCCACCTGAACTACCACCAGTCCAGGCAGATGGGACCTCGGTTTAATGTCTCATCCGAAAGACAGCACCTCAGAAGTGCAGCACCTCTCTCATGCTGCACTACAGTGTCAGTACTGGGACATTAACCCAAGTGCCAGATGTGGGAACTGAACCCACAGCCCTCTGATCTCCTGGCCTCAGAGGCGAGTGTGCTACCTACTGAGCCACTGACACTGCTAATGAATTAAATATTGCAGCACCCCAGGTGAGAATGAAATGTTACAGCACCCCTGGGGAGTGTGAAACATCACAGCACCACAAGAGAGAATGAAATATTACAGCACCCCAGGGGAGTGTGAAACACCACAGCGCCACAGGGGAGAATGAAACATTACAGCACTCCAGGGTAGAGTGAAACATTACAGCACCCAAGTGAGGATAAACCATTACAGCATCCCAGGGGAATGAAACATTACAGCACCCCAGGGGAATGAAATATTACAGCACCCCAGGAGAGAATGAAATATTACAGCACCTCAGGGGAGAGTGAAACATTACAGCACCCTAGGTGAAAAAGAAATATTACAGCATCCCAGGGGAGTGTGAAACATCACAGCACTACAGGGGAGAATAAAACATTACAGCACCCCTGGGGAGAGTGAAACATTACAACACTCCAGGGTAGAGTAAAGCATTACAGCACCCAAGGGAGGCTAAACCATTACAGCACCCCAGGTGAGAATGAAACATTACAGCATCCCGGGGGAGAATGAAACATTATAGCACCCCAGGGGAGAATGAAACACTACAGCATACAAGGGAGAGTAAAACATTACAGCACTCCAGGGTGAAAAAACATTGCAGCACCCCAGGGGTGAGTGAAACATTACAGCGCCCCAAGGGAGAATGAAACATTACAGCACCACAGGAGAGTGAGAGTGTGAAACATCACAGTGCCCTAGGGGAGTGTGAAACATCACAGCACCACAGGGGAGAATGAAACATTACAGCACTCTAGGGGAAAGTGAAACATTAAAGCATCCCAGGGAAGAGTGAAATATTACAGCAACCGAAGGGAGAATGAAGCATTACAGCATCCCAGGGGAGAATGAAACATTACAGCAACCCAAGGGAGAATGAAACATTACAGCACCCCAAGGGAGAATGAAACAATACAGCACCCCAGGGGAGAGTGAAACATTAAAGCGTCCCAGGGAAGAGTAAAACATTACAGCAACCCAAGGGAGAATGAAAAATTACAGCACCCCAGGGGAGAATGAAACATTACAGCACCCCAGGGGAGAGTGAAACATTAAATCATCCCAGGGAAGAGTGAAACATTACAACAACCCAAGGAAGAATGAAACATTACAGCACCCCAGGGGAGAGTGAAACATTACGGCACCCCAGGGGAGATTGAAACATTACAGCAACCAGAGGAAGAATGAGACATTACAGCACCCAAGGGGAGAGTGAAACATTACAGCACCCCAGGGGAGAATGAAACATTACAGCACCGCAAGAGAGAATGAAACATTACAGCATCCCAGGGGACAGTGAAACATTAAAGCATCCCAGGAAAGAGTGAAACATTACAGCACGCCAGAGGAGAATCAGGGCCGGCTTTAGGGTTTTGGGGGCCCCCAGCAGAATTAGTGAAGTCATGATGCCTCTCTACTTGGCCCACCTTTAGCCCATGTGTTTTACTGTAGCCCATAAGAGCAAGATTTTATTTGTGGTGATACTATAGGCAGGGAAAAATGAGCAGACTAGGTGGGCCAAGCAGTAGTTATCTACAGGCAAATTTTATATTTCTTTGTTTCTGTGTATAGCTTTGGTATAATATAACCAGTAGTATTTTAAAAACATGTTTAGGAGGACACAGCAGTGTCAGTTCTAGGGCTGTTCTTCCCATCTCATCCATTGCTGCCTATGCACCTCAAATTGACTGGATCATAGTTTGTTGACATATTTCATGACATAACCAGAAGGATCTGCACAATTCTTTACTGATGTCTTAAAAATATATTAAGATAAAACATTTTTTTTAAATGAATAAGGTAAAGTTCTCTGTTTGTGGCCCCCATGAGCAGGGGCTCCCAGCAACCGCAGGGTTTGCTGGTGCCTAAAACCGGCTATGAGGAGAATGAAACATTACAGCACCCCAGGGGAGAGTAAAACATTACAGCATCCCAGGGGAGAATGAAACATTACAGCAACTCAAGGAAGAATTAAACATTACAGCACCACAAGGGAGAATGAAACATTACAGCACCCAAGGGGAGAGTGAAACATTAAAGCATACCAGAGAACGGTGAAACATTACAGCAACCCAAGGGAGAATGAAACATTACAGCACCCAAGGGGAGAATGAAACATTAAAGCATCCCAGGGAAGAGTGAAACATTACAGCAACCTAAGGGAGAATGAAACATTACGGCACCCCTGGAGAGAATAAAACATTACAGCACCCCAGGGAAGAATGAAACATTACAACAACCCAAGGGAGAATAATCATTACAGCACCCCAAGGGAGAGTGAAACATTAAAGCATCCCAGGGAAGAGTGAAACATTACAGCAACCCAAGGGAGAGTGAAACATTACAGCACCCCGGGGGAGACTGAAACATTACAGCAACCACAAGGGAGAATGAAACATGACAGCACCCCAGGGGATAGTGAAACATTACAGCACCAAACGGGGGACTGAAACATTACAGCAGCCAGAGGAAGAATGAAACATTACAGCACCCCAGGGGAGAGTGAAACATTACAGTACCCCAGGGAAGTGTGAATCATGCAATTGCGAGTTGATACCAACATCAGAGACAGTACATCATCATATAGCAAGGCACTGGGTACTAGTAGTGCAGTTTTTATATGGGATGTAATTCTCTACCAAACTAGGGGTCATAGTCAGGTCTAAGTTTTTTTTCAGCCAAGGGGTACTTTATTGGTTCAGTCTGGAAGTGGACATAAATAGGGTCCCCACCATTTCCACTGGGTTCCAGGTGCAAAGTCCAAAGAGATCTAGGTGGCAAGGCATGTGCCCATTGGTAGAATTCAAAATACTGGTACCAGTACTTCCCTGTGCTTTCGGAAGATGCTGTAAAGTCTCCTATTTTGCCAGTCATAAGGGCAGTTCTATGTAATCAACCCCTTTTCCTTGATTTGACAGATGAGGATGAGTACCTCCCATTACTGAAAGTGCCACCACCAAGGGAGGGTGCCTCATGCATAACACCTTTATGGTGGGAGGACCTCTCTACACCCCAGATGTCAGTATGGCTTAGCATTCCCTTGTCACTAGGTAGAACACCCCAGCACACTATGTTGGGTCATGAAATGGAGGTTGCAGTGAGTCTCATGTGGGGATGTGAGCTTTTTCTTCCCACGCAGGAGAGTTATCAGGGGCCCTCAGGGCCATAGACATGGAGGAGGAGGAGTACCACGTCTTTCAGCCAGGGAAGCACCTTTGGGCAGTGGAGATTTGTGAGGCCTTGGGTCCAAGTGAAAGGGTTCTTTACTGCAGGTCAACTGATTTTAGAGGGGGTCTCCCCATCAGAGAAGAAAGATTCGGAAGGGGAAGCTGCATTTCCCACATAGCCATTGTTCCAGTCTATTAGAAGACTGTAGTTTCCAAGCATTATTCCTTGGGGGTGGGGGTGGGGCATTCAGGTAATTGTTACACGTTTGAGATCCAGAGCTTTTGTCCCATAGGTTTTCTGGGAAGAAGCCCTTCGCTAACTTTTTACTTACCAGAGCAACTATCATGCAGATGTTCAGGAAAGAAGCTCTCCATTAGCTTTCTGTCTGTTTTAAAGTAATAGCTGCACCTCTAGGCCACAGGGCAGTGTCAAGGGTACCAGAGATATACTAATGGCTTGTGTAACCAACTTGTTAGGTGCTAAGCCTACCGTCCACTGGTTGCAAACTTTCACTACAGACTAGTGGTGTAGCCAGGAAAATAACATTTGTAAGTGAGAACTCTTTGGTGCCTTTTTGCTGCCCCCGCCCCGTAGACATGCCCACATTTGTTAACCAGAGCACCTGTACACCCCATATTGTGCTTTAGGAACTGCATAATAAAAGTAAAAAATGCACGCCCATCCACCCCTCAAATACTGCACTGCAGTGTCAGCTCTGGACATGATCCAAAGTTCTGGTGTCAGTTGTGGGTACATTAGATATGTGTAGGAGGTGGAACTCTGATTTCTAGATCTGTTTTAGGGAGGGGAAGCTGTCCTCCCCAAAAGGGGGGGAACACCCTTATATCATTCAAAGGAGAGAAGCATCGGAGCAGCAGAAACTCTCATTCAAATTTGAAAGAAGGTAGATGGTGAGTTCCTATGGCTTGATGGTGCTGCCCTGTTTGACCAGAGATCCCCACTTAGTAAATTAACTGCTCTGAAACACTGTTCACAAATAGCTCAAATATCTGCATCCAGGCAGATAGATCCGAACAGACAATTTGCAGAGATAATTAAGCAATAAGGCATAACAGGGAGTGGGTTATGGTGGGATAACGGACTACCTCAGGTGGGATGAGGCATGAGGTGAAGCCAAGTACTTCCACCACCTGAGAAGGACTGTTAGCCCACCATAATGCACCCCCTGGAATACCTTATTGCGATTATGAAATGGGCCCTATTTAGTAAATTTTATGTATTTTTTAAACATATTTTTGTTGAGCTACGTTTAGCCGTGCCACTGACTGAGATAATGGCCCAGCTGAAAATACATCTTGGCCAATCAGAAACCAGCATTCTTTCTACCCTTTCCATAATCTTGGACAATCCAGGTTATATTTAGATGCCATTTTTTGTTAAAGCCTGGATTGTCCATGTAAAACAGCCTAGTTCATAGTGGGTTTACCTGGTAAGCAAAAATACCGCCCCCCCCAATAAATAAATAGATGACTATGTAGCCTTCCTAAGGAGCTATGTTAATACCCCTTTAAGAGTATCTATCGACCTCTAGGGAATGCCAGTTTCTGTGCCCCTGGAAGACTAGGTCAGCTGGTCTGCCTTGGTATTCCAAGAGGGAGGAGTCAGTGTTGTTTGCTGAAGAGCAGGGACTACTGAGTCAGAGGTAGTGGGAAACATGCACCTGATACACTGTGCCAGTTCCCACTGCACTGAAAGTTTCTATATAGACCCTGGCATCAAGGAAAAGTGCCCAATCATGGCAGTGGCTGTCTTCTGCAGGATCAGAAGGGGGGGGGTACCCCCTCCAGCAGGAGGAAAACTCATCTGAAGTGAAGTTTAGAGGTCTGTCTGTGAGGAAATTGACACCAGAAAGTTCTGTGGGCAAAGGATCTGAGGTGATGTATAAGCTTTAATAAATGTAACGTGACTGTGTGGCACTCCGCAGTGCCCTCTCTCCTCAAGAGAGGGACAGCATCAGACATGACGCAGATTCCTGTCAGCCAACAGAAATTTACCTCAGACAGTACTCAATGTGAGCCGGCTTGCCCAATTTCAGAAGATGTGTGGTGCATATTGGCACCTCAGCAATGCTCATGTGGGAACAGTGTCTGTGGTCTAAAAGTTAGAGAAAAGAGTGGAAAAAGGCTATGATCTCTAGGAGGACAGAGTGGATCCCAGAAATTTGTCACAGGATGGAGCTGGTACCAGTTATGTGCCAGCCAGTGAAACTGTAACGTAACCATGCGGCCAGCAAATGTCAAAAATGGGCAAGAAGAAGCCCATGGAGTTCCCACCCAAGCTGCATGGGTGGGGGACTCTGAGTCCCTTGGCCCCTTGGGCCTGTGTAATAAAATTAAAGTACTCCACCAGGGCTGAAGCAGCCCAGACGAACTGTGAACATGATAAGGGTAGGGACTGTCAAACCAAGTAGGGAAATGGGAAGACTAGGTGGACCGTTTGGTCCTTATCTGCTGTCGTATTCTATGTTTCCAAGATAATGGTCCATTGGTAATAATGTGGAAAAAGTGGACAATGCCAGCTGGATGAAAATGCCATCTTCTGTTGAGCTCAAGTGGAAAAAATAAAGGATTCTGTTTTGTTTTAAAATAAGCCCTGCTTGGACATTCATTCTGTGTTATCCAAGTTATGCTAACCCCCTCCTTCCTTCCTCAGCTATTGTCCACCCTGGCAGAAGTCTGTGGGGCCCCGGAGGTCACCTTAGGCTCGGGAGGTTAAGTAGAGGTATGTGGTGCCGCTGTTTTCTGTGTGAGCCACCCTCCCAGGGGACCATAACATCCTAAAATCCCTAGACAGCTGGGAGGATGACTTACAAGTACATAAGTAATTTGCCTGCCCATTGGTGCAGCCGTTGGGTCCCACTTGCAATGCCGGTGACCTGTGATTAGGAAAAAGCCTGAATTGCAAGAGCTCCGCTGGGGAGAGAAGGACTGAGAGTCAAACATTATCCTTTCCATGGGGGGGTTACATGCTCCTACTGCAATACTGCCACATTGGTGAGCAAAGGTGCCAGTGCAGTTAGGAGGGCCTGTACAGACAGGGAGAATGCAGCCCAACATCTGCAAGTATGGCGTGCTCCAAATGTGTTTGCCACCATTTTTGACGGTAGCCTCAAAGGAGGAAAACATAAGCAGAAAGATCCTGGCTGTGGCTAGACAAGGCCAGATCCCACCCCCACCCCACACACACACACACACACACACACACACACACACGCACGTATGCCCTGTGGCACTCCTCAAATCACTGGATTACATGACTTAATGGGCTCTGGGCAAGCCCTGCTAGAGGAGAAGGTAAGTCCCAGGGAAGGTAGGTGATCAGGCTGCTGGGGTGACAGGGGTCAGACAAGGAGAATGCAGCCCAACATCAGCAAGTATGGCGTGCTCCAAATGTGTCTGCCACCATCTTTGACGATAGCCTCAAAGGAGGAAAACATAAGCAGAAAGATCCTGGCTGTGGCTAGACAAGGCCAGATCCCACCCCAACCCCCATACACACACACACACACACACGCACTGTGGCACTCCTCAAACCACTGGATTACATGACTTAATGGGCTCTGGGCAAGCCCTGCTAAAGGAAAAGGTAAGTCCCAGGGAAGGTAGGTGGTCAGGCTGCTGGGGTGGCAGATAGAAGGGGTCAGATAGGAGACCTGAGGGAAAATATAAAGTTAAAAAAGTAAATTAATTATCTAGTAGGATAATGAGTAAAAAAAAAACAACAACTATAAGCTCCTGTCATAACTAATGCAGGGCTAAATTGCCCATTGTCCTGGCTACCATGAAGATACAACTGGAATATTTGAGCAGCTCTAAAGTTAACCCCTTCTGGTATAGGTCTGAAGCACAGAACTTCTTGGCATAGCAGTGAGATACTAACTACTACCACCTACAGAACACATTAAAAAAAAATAAATAAGGGATGGGGGGAGACAATAAGGAAGTGGGCTGTCTGAAGTAGCAGCTGCCTTCTCCGTGAAAGGTTATGAGTCGGAACACAGCAAATTTGGCAGTTAGGATGACTGTTTCTTTAAGAGTAAACTCATCGCTCGGTCCCGCCGGGAGAGGGATCGGAGCTGCCTCATTTTATTGCTGCTCGTATCAGCTTTGATAGAGTTTCAACCTAAAACAAACAGACAACAGGGGGGGCTGCCCGAGTCTGTTTCACCTGCTCCAGTTCTGTTGCTCTTTTCAAGCACTGCTGCAAGGATACCTTTCGGTCTCTTTTCTTGTTTTTCTGAACCATTTTTCGCTCTCGTTGCGTGAGCCTGGATATCATCTGGCTTAAAAGGTGCACAATTTCGCGGAGACGTGACAGGTGTTTCTACAGCATGAGGTATCGTAGTCTGACAACAAATGAACTTGTTACATGCGTAAACTTAGTTTTTTGATTTTGATACTAAACTATATAATCTGTATTTATACACAAAGCTGAGTCTATTTTTCAGTTTCCTAATTTTGTTGGGGGGGGGGGGACAATACTGAAGCACTCTCTCAAAGCCGCCTCTCTCCAAGTTTTGCTTCGTTGTTTGGTTGGCATCTCATTCAGTTCTGCACCCTGGGAATTAAAGAGCAACTCTATATTATAACATGCAGCTTAAAAACACTAGGTTTACACCAATTATATTTTAACGTTATTGTTTTCTAGTTATTTTCTTTACTTTTCCATGTTGTTGATCTAATAAATATTGTAGATAATGTAACAGTTATTTTACTCAGTCTTTCAAAATGTATCTAGCTCTCCCCTGCTAACCACACAACTGCTGTGTGTGACATCATAGTCTGTTGTCATGGTGAGCACTATGTATTCATAAAACCAATGCACTGTGTGGTTAACAGGGGGGTGCAAATGTTTTCTATACAGACTTTTTAGATGGACTACCAAGATATGATGTAAATCTTGGAAAGGAACATTAACAATAAAAAAAAAAAAAAAAAATGTATTCTCTAGTGAATTGTAACAGCAGAAACATCTTATTTGTGAAAGGACATGCTGAAGTGCAGAGTTGCTGTTTAAAGGATAAACAGAATTGGAGACTTGCTGCTTGCCTGTCCACAGGCCAGACACCATGAGGGTGGGCACAAAGGCAATCCTCACAAGGCACTGTCAGTACGATGCTGGTCTAGAGACTGCATATTTTCTTAAATTTTGTTTATCTTTGGTAGCAGGTCAGTAACCTGGAGGGTCCCACATGTCATGGGGGGAGGGACCTGTATGGGGGTGTGCACTGACAAGGAGGGACCACATATCCCTGGGTAAGGGGTGTGCACTGACCTGGAGGGTAAACCTGTCCCTGTGTATCGGGTGTGTACTAACTTGGACTGCTGGGGCCACATGTCTTAGCACAGGGTGTCCATTGACTTGGAAAGACCACATGTCTTTAGTAGGAGGCGTGCAGTAACCTGGAAGTAGAACACAGGGAAGGGAGTGTGCACTTACCTAGCGGGACCTTATTCATAGATTCATAGACGTGTCAGCAGAAAAGGACCCTCCTGGTTCATTGAGTCTGCCCATCCACCCCCCTCTACTTGGCCTGTCTCAGGGTAGGAGGTGTGCAGTGACCTGATGGGACCTTGTGTCTGTGCGGGTGTGCATTGAACATGTGGGACCTTATGCCTCTGTGTAGGGCTTGTGCATTGACCTGGTGGAACCTCATGTCTGTGTAAGTAGTGTCCATTGACATGGAGGAACTACATGAATCTGGGAAGGGGGTATGCACTGACCTGGTGGGACCACATGACTCTGGATGAGGGGTGTGCACTAACCTGTTGGGTCCTCATGTCTCTGGGTAGGGGTTGTGCACTGACCTGGTGGGATCTCAGTTCTCTGTGTTGGGGTGTACACTGATCTGATGGAACCTCATGTCAGTGCAAGGGTTGTGGATTGTCCTGGGGGAACCACATGACTCTGGGAAAGAGGTGTGCACCTACTTGGTGGAACTACAAGACTCTGGGTAGAGGGTTTGCACTGACCTGGTGGGACCTCATGTCTCTGTGCAGGGTGTGTACATTGACCTGGGAGGACCACGTGACTTTGGGTAGGGGTTGTGCATTGATTGGGTGGGACCTCATGTCTCTGTGTTGGGGGGGGGGGTGCACTGAGCTGTTGGGACCCAATGCCTTTGTGTAAGGGATATGCATTGACCTGAGGGCCCTTATGTCTCAGTGTAAGTGGTGTGCCTTGACCTGGGGGGACCACATAACTCTAGGTAGGGGTATGCACTGACCTGGGGGGACCACGTAGCTTTTATATGGGGTGTACGTTGCCCAGGTGTGACCTGATGTCACTGTGTAAGGGATGTACATTGACCTGGGGGACCACATGTGTCTGAGTAGGGGGTGTGCACTGACCTGCTGGGACCTCATAGCTTTGTGTATGGGGTGTGCATTAACCTGGAGGGATCACATACCTCTGAGAGGAAGTGTGCATTGACCTGGTGGGGCAATAAGCCTCGCCTCCCTGGGGACCACACACACACACACACACACACACACACACACACACACACACACACATCTGGGTTGTGGGTGTGCACTAAACAGGAATGAATACAAGTCTCTGAGTAGGGGATGTGCACTAAGCTGGTGGAAGTCATGGCTCTGTTTAGGGTGTGTGCATTAACCTGAAAGGACTACATGTTTCTTGTGTGTGGTGTACATTAACCTGGCGGGACCTCATGTCTCGGGGGGGGGGGGGGTGAATTGACCTGGTGGGTTGACATGTCTCTGGGTTGTGGGTGTGCACTAACCAGGAGGGACTGCTTGTCTCTGGGTAGAGGGTGTGCACTGACCTGGAGGGGACCATATCTCTGTGTGGAGGCTGTTTGCTGACCTAGTGGGACCACATGTAGAGGGTGTGCATTGACCTGGGGGGACCACATGTCTCTTGTATGGTGTGTGCACTGACCTGGAGGGGCCACATCTCTCTGTGTAGGGAATGTCCATTGACCTGTAGGGACCACATGTCTCTTGTACAGGTGTACAGTAACCAGGATGGACCACTTGTCTCTGGATTGTGGGTGTGCATTGACCTTGGGGGACCACAAGTAGGGGGATGATAGGTACTGACCTGGTGGGACATCATGTCTCTGTGAAGAGGCAGTGCATTAACCAGTGGAACCTCTTGTCTCTGGGTTGGGGTGTTCGCTGACCTGATGGGACCTCCTGTATCTATGTAAGGGGCGTGCATTGACCTGGGTGAACCACGTCTCTGTGGAGGAGGATGGCCCTGATATGATGGTACCTCATGTCTATATAAATGGAGAGTGCATTGATGAGGTGGGACCTCACGTCTCTGGGTTGGGGTTGTGCACTGACCTGGTGGGACTTAATGTTGCTGTGTAAGGGGTGGACATTGATTTGGTGGGACCACATGTCTCTGAGTAAGGGGTGTGCACTGAGCTGGTGGAGCATCATGGCTAATGTGTAGGGTTTGTGCATTAACCTGGAGGGGCCATATGTCTTTTGTACGAGGTGTGCACTGACCTGGAGGGACCTCGTATCTCTGGGAGGGTGTGTGTATTGACCTGGAGGGATGACATGTCTCTCTGGGTTGTGGGTGTGCACTAACCAGGAGGAACCACAAGTCTCTGGGTTGGGGCTGTGCACTGACCTGGTGGGGCTAAATGTCTCTGGGTAGAGGGTGTGCACTGACCTGGAGGAACCTTATGTCTCTATGGAGAAGATGTTCACTTACCTGGTGGGACCTCATGTCTCTAAAGGGGGAGCGCACTGATCTGGTGGCACCACATGTCTATGGGAGGGGGTGTGCATTGACCTGGAGGGATCACACATCTCTGGTAAAGGGTGTGCATTGGCAGAGGTGAAGGGGGCACATGTCTCTGGGTTGGTGTGTGCACTGACCTGGGGAGATTACATCTCTGAGTGTAGGGGGTGTGCCTTGACTGGGGGGGGGAGACATGTCTCTTGTATGGGTTGTGCACTGACCTGGAGTGACCACATGTCTTTGCGTAAGGGGTGTGCATTGAACTGGGACCACATGTCTTTTGTATGGGGTGTGCACTAACCAGGAGGGACCACATTTCTCTGGGTTGTAGGTGTGCATTGACTCTGGGGGGACCACATATCTCTGTGTAGGGGGCAGCACTGACCTGGTGGAACCTCATGTCTCTGTGAAAGGGGAGTACATTGACTAGGTGGGACCTCATGTCTCTGGGTTGGGGGTATGCACTGACCTGAACGGATGACAACTCTGAATATGGGGTGTGCACTGGCTTGTAGAGCCTGCAGGTCTGGGGTAGAGGGTATGCACTGACCTGGCAGTACAGCATGTCTGTGGTGGGGGGGTGAAATAGATCTGGAGGGACCACATATTTCGGGATGGGGGAGTGTACTGACCTGTAGGGACCACAAGTCTCATGTAGTAGGAGTGTACAGACCTGTAAGGACCATGTCTCTGGGATGAGGGTATGC
This sequence comes from Neoceratodus forsteri, assembly GCA_016271365.2. Lineage (NCBI taxonomy): Eukaryota > Metazoa > Chordata > Ceratodontiformes > Ceratodontidae > Neoceratodus > Neoceratodus forsteri. Next base: position 742,993,237 of record CM057451.1, read on the forward strand.
ACTGACCTGGAAGGACCACATGTGTTTGGTAAGGGGTATGCACTGAGCTGGAAGTAGAAAATGGCTTTGGGTAGGTGTTGTGCACTGATCTGGTTGGCTGCAGGACAATCTGGCTCTATGTAAGTGGTATACACTGACATGGAAGTAGAACAGGTCTCTGAATAGCAGGTGTGGATTGACCTGGAAGGGCCACAAGCAATGCTGGAATTACACTTTATGAGCTTTGGGAGCTAGGGGGCCCAGAAGGGCCCGATCTTTAAACTGAGCCCCCCTTCCCATTATAAGTCAATGGCAGTGATGCGTGAGCTACCGGGGCTCACTTCAGAGTTAGGGGGCCTGGTTCTGGCAAGCCCCCTTCCCCCGTAATTCTAACAGCGGCGGCTGCAAGTCTCATGGAGGAGGGTGTACAGACCTGGAGGAACCGTGTGTCTGGGAAGGGAGTGTGTACTAACCTGGTATAACTGGTGGGCCCACGTATTTCTGCGATGGGGAAGTACATTGACCTGTATGGACCCAGATGTCTGATGACCCACCGGCTCTGTAATGGTCTAGTTTGAATTGGAAACCCCCATGAAAATGGGGAATATGACATTATTTATTTATTTATTTGCAGATTTTGGCCTGAAGAGCATACTGAGCAAAACCTTGTTTCCAGGTGTGGCCTGCGGAATGCTTACATACAGAATAATGTATGGGAAGTTGTGCATTAAGAGTGTTTTTTTTTTTTTTACCCCGCCAAATGTGTGATACCCACGTAAACCACAAGAGCAAAGCTTAAGTAGTTTACTCTGACATAACACAGTAATGAGTGTGCAAACAACAACGAAACTTGGAATACTTATTTCTGCATATGTTTATCTTTTATAATGACTGGTCTTCTAAGTATTTTCCTCCCATTTTTACTGCTATTTTATCTGACCCCTTCCCCCCATGTTTACAGAAAAGTTAATTATTAGTAAATAAGTTGTATTCCCTCAGCAAATATGCAACCCCCTGTTATCCAGGTGCACAAAACCCACAATGATTTAATAATTTCTGGGGGTTGATCCTACCATGTGTTGTGCAATTACATTACAACACTGAGACGCTGAGTTGCCCCATGCTGCATACCCTATCTGATGTCATGGGGCGTGCAGATGAGCAGTATGGTCCATCTGAACTTTTGAGTTTAATATTGTAAACATGCAAAACACAGCAGGATCAACCAGATAAGTTATTTTGTTAAATGGTTGGGGGGGGGGGGGTTGTGTCTGTTGGGTGGCAGGTAGATGTTGTATTTGCTGGGGGTGTTTAAAAAAACAAAAAAAAAAACAGTTTTTGAAATCCTTGAAGGGGGTAGATGGGAGTGAATCTGTGCAGTGATTGTGTTTTTAAGCACAAGACAGAGCTCTGCAATTACAGAGTTTTATGTGATTTGTTTTCTGGTTGTTACTGAGGTTAACCAGTAGTTGTAAAGGAATAAAGGAAATGCAACTGAGTACAGACAACGTGGTATTTTTTTGTGTTTGTTTGTTTGTTTTTTTTAAAAAAGGAAAACATTTTTTTTTTTTTTTTTTTTTTTACCAGAATTAATGGAGTCAATAAATACATGATAACTGCTTCCTGATCATGATGTAATCTTCTGATTTTTTTGCCAGACATCCATAACTCGCGAGAACCAAACTCGAGGGCATTATGGAAATATGGCAAAGAACTCATAGACTACCACCTCATTTATCATGATCAGGTAGCGTTTGGCAGTGCTTTCTACCCTGCTGCCACCAAGAGGGCAGAAATGCAACCCTCTTTATATTTTGCGTTGTCCCCCGCCGTACCAGCCTTAGTGAGGTACGCAGGAGGCCAAAACCACAACATAACATATCCAGGCAACCAGAACAACCTGGTGACATATTAAGGGAAGTAAATATGTAATTTGTATCATGGTGATTTTTACCTTTGTTTTGCCAGGAGAGACCCACTAAGCTGAAAGCTTGTTTACAGGTGCAACCTGGGAGCACAAGGAAGCTAAGCGACTTGTTCAGGGTCGCACAGAATGCAAGTGGGGGGCTGTGGGATTCAAACCCAGGTCTTCAGGTTTACAGCTCAGAGCCTTAAACCACTGTGCTATACTGCCTCTGATTCTTACCAGTATCTACAGTACATTCTGAATACATTATATAGCGTCAGTTGTGCATTAAAATTATATTCATATTGCGTGACCGAGATTGCACTGGTGCGGGGGTTGATGAGTATCTGTGAGCACAAGGGCAGGACAGTACTGAAGGGGGAAACTTGTAGAGATAAGATCTCCATACAGGAGCAAGAGTGGGTAGTGAACTCCTGGAGCAGAATGTTGAGAGAACAGTGAGGAGGAAGTGTCTCTAGGAGAAGAGAAGATAGTGAGCAGTGGCTGAGTTTGGTGGAGAAGACAGCATGACCAGCTGGGGGGGGGAGGGAAATTGATGTCTGAGCATCTGAGTAAAGTAGGTGAAGGGGTGTCACAGACCACAGGTCTGCTACCCTACCAGTGCCCCTCTCACACCAGCTTGGCACTGACTGCCATCCTAGTTTGCGCTATTCTGTAACTTGCTCCCATGCTTGCCACTCGTCACAGTTGGAACACCCCAGACATCTAGACATAGCTAAGTAACCAGTATTATTTGGTCAAGCCAAGACCAACTGTTCGAACCTCAGGTAGAGTATGGTCTTGTTTACCATTCTGCCTTATTATGTCCCAGTATTAGGAAGGTTTATGTAGTTTAGTTTAGCTGTGATAATGTGTCTCGTCAATAGGACGGATACCTCAGGGATCTACGGAAATACCCTTTTCACACAGCACCACCAGTCACTTATATCCTAATAAATAGTGCTGTTTATTTACAAGATGTATTTCACAGTAAACAAGGTTAAACATTGTCAGGAAAACATATGAAAATAAAGGTTTTAAGCAGTAAACACAAGTACCTACATCTAGAGGAGCACAATTGCACATACCTGAAAAAAATACAAAGCACCATGGGAAGCATATGCAAATTACCATAAAGGAATTTGGACTTTAAGTAGAATTGGTACCAAAATGCCTCACGATGCAACCAGAAAAGGGTAAGAATAGCAGACATAGACATGTGTTTTGTCTTTGTTAGAACTCATCAGAGTGCCATCTCTGTAACTCAGTCCAGAGGGAGTGAGCTAGCCTTAGAAGGGTCTTACTTGTTTGGGTCATGGGGAGCCCATAGTAGAGAAGAACTGCAAAAGACGAGAACCTCAGAACAAATACCCTGAGGCACGGGTTACCCTGGAAGGGCATTTAGCCATACAGTGGATTAATTCACAAATTCACTGCAATTCTCGAAGTTAATCTGCCTAGCGAAGTTCCAGTTTGCAGTGTAGGGCAAACTTTGTGAACGGTGAATTTGGTAACTTCTCCGTTGAGGTTGGGCCTACAAGTGACGCTTACAATGTACCATGGGATTGGAGGTCATATGGTACCGAGATAGAAACATAGACTTTGACGGCAGATAAGGACCGCTTGGCCCATCTAGTCTGCCCATTTTCCTACCTACAGGATAGGCCGCAGAGCCTAGTTAACCAACAGCCTATTTCTTCCTACCCCCCACAAGAATTGCCTTATGTCTGTTCCTTGCATTCTTGAATTCTCCCACAGTTTTAGACCTCACAACCTCCTCAGGAAGGCTGTTCCATGCATCCACTACCCTCTCTGTGAAATAATACTTCCTCACATGGCCCCTGAACCGCCCCTTCTATCTTTAAATTGTGTCCCCTTGTTCTTGCACGTCTCCTTTTCTGAAAGATGCTACCCTCTTGGACTTTGTTGATTCCACTGAGGTACTTAAAAGTTTCTATCATGTCCCCACCTCTCCCTTCTTTCCTCAAGGGTATACATGTTAAGCTCCTTTAGTCTCTCCTCATACGGCTTCTCTTGCAGACCCTGCACCATTTTAGTTGCCCTTCTCTGGACTGCTTCTATCCTGTCTATGTCCTTGCGGAGATGGGGTCTCCAGAACTGGATGCAGTACTCCAGATGGGGTCTTACCAACTGTCTGTACAGAGGGATAACAACTTCCTGTTTTCTACTGGTGATGCCTCTCCCTATACATCCCAGTATCCCCCCAGCCCTCCCTACTGCCTTCTCACATTGCTTGCTAACCTTAAGGTCATCTGATATGATTACCCCAGGTCCCTTTCCTTTTTGTTGTTGCTACAATCCCCCCACATTGTGTATTCTTCCCTGGGTTCTTGTTTCTCAGGTGCATTATTTTGCACTTTTTGCATTGAATCCTAGCTGCCATACTCCTGACCATTCCTCCAACCTTGCCAAGTTCCTTCTCATCCTTTCCACGCCTCCTTGTGTATCAACCCTGTTGCAGATCTTTGTGTCATCTGCAAAAAGGCATACTTTTCCTTCCAGTCCCTCTGCAATGTCACTGGTGAAGACAATTAAAAAGAACTGGACCCAATACTGAACCCTCGGGTACCCCACTAGTAACCCCTCTTTCTTCAGAGTGGACTCCATTTACAGTTACTTTCTGTGTCCTGTTGTGCAGCCAATTTTTTACCCAGGCTACCACCCTGGGACCCACTCCCAGGCTGGTTAATTTGACTATTAATCTTTTGTGTGGGACTGTGTCAAATGCCTTGCTAAAGTCTAGGTAGGCCATGTCCACAGCCCCTCCCTGGTCTACTACTTTGGTCACCCAGTCAAAGAAATCTATTAGATTCGTCTGAATTGACCTTCCCGCTGTGAACCCATGCTGCCTTTTCGTCCTGTGCCCCACTGGCCTCTAGGTACTCAACTATTCTTTCCTTCAGAAGTGACTCCATCACTTTCCCTACTACAGAGGTCAGACTGACAGGTCTATAGTTTCCTGCCTCTGTCTTGGTCCCACTTTTGTGAAGGGGAATCGCATTCGCCTTCCTCCAGTCATCGGGTACCACACCATCCTCCCATGATTTATTAAAAAGAGTAGCCAGTGGTTTCACTAGTTCCTCCCTTAATTCTTTTTAGAGTTCTGGGGTGAATTCCATCAGGACCCATTGCTTTGTCCACCTTCAGTTTTAGGAGTTCTTGCAGAACCCTTTCTTCTGTGAAAGGACTGGGATCGACCCCCATCAAGAGTGCTTCTGTTAATTGGATTAGGCACTTCCCCTCCTCTTTTGTGAATACTGAGCAGAAATATTCATTCAGTATCCTGCTTTTCACTGTCCCCTCTGCCCACCCACGTTCATTCTATTCAGCCTCACTATCCCTCCCTTTGTCTTTCTACGTAGTGATGTACCTATAAAGGTTTTATCCCCTTCTTAACTGAGTAGGCTATCTTTTTCCTCAGTTTGGGCCTTTGCTATTCTGACTTCCCTCCCTGCTTCCTTCTGCCTTAACTGGTGCAGCTCTCTGTCCTGCTCCTTCTGTGTTTCCTTATACTTCCAGAATGCTATCTTTTTCTTCCTGACTTTCACAGCCACCTCTTTTGAGAATCACAGTGGCTTTTTCTTTCGTTTTGATTTGTTTATTTGCTTCACACAAAGGCTTGTTGCCTCTGTGATGGCAGTTTTGATGATTCCCCATTGTTGCTCCACACCTCCTTCTAGCCTCTTTGCTAGTGTTTTTCTGAGGCACTTTCCCATCTTGCCAAAGTCAGCCCTCCTAAAGTCCAGTACCCTCACTTTTGTATGGCTTGACTCTGTAGCTGAGTTTAACGTGAACCACACTGTTTGATGGTCACTTGTTCCCAGATGGCAACCCACTTCTAGATCTGAGATCCTCTCACTGCCCCGTTTGAGATGCGAGGTCTAAGATTGCTCCCTCATGAGTGGGTTCCGAAACTAGCTGTCTGAGGCCTGCCAACTGTAGGGCATCAAGAATGGCCCTGCTCTTGGATGTGGCTGCAGCAAATGCGCTCCAGTTAACATCTGGCATATTCAGGTCTCCCATCAACAGTATCTCCCCTTTCTCTGCCATTCTAAGAATGCCTTCTATCATATCCTTGTCCATTCCCTCCCCCTGACATGGGGGTCTGTACACAACCCCTTTGCGGATTGTGGTGCCCTTTCCAGTCTCCAAGGTGACCCACAGTGCCTCCTCTCTTCCCTGTTTACTCTTTTGTTCAGTTGCTTTTATCCCTTCCTTTACATAGAGAGCTACTCCTCCCCCTCTTCTCCCCTCCCTGTCTCTCCTGTAGGTTATGCGCCTTGGTATGTTAACATCTCAGTCATGGTTCTCTGTGTTCCATGTTTCTGTGACTGCTACGATATCCAGGCATCCCTCTTCCATCAAGGCCACCAGTTCAGGGAGCTTGTTGCCCAGACTACGGGCATTGGTACTCATTATCCTCCATTTTCTGATGGCCTTACTCCTTTTTGCCCCATCCCTGTCCTTCTTGCCTTTGTCACTGTCTCCATTTACCCCTGCCCTTCTCCCTATCGACACCTCTATGTTGGTGTTTGCCGCACTTACTACCGTGATATTTTTTGGGGGCTAGGATTTCCCTGTTCCTTTCCAGTGCCTCCCCCCTTGGCTAGTTTAAATGCTTGCCAATGAAGCATTTAAACCTATCACCTAGGATCCTGGTTCCCCTCCTGGACAGATGCAGCCCATCATGCCAGTATAGGCTTGCATCACTCCAGGTGGACCCCCAGTCCCCAGTGAAGCCAAATCCCTGAGCTCCACACCAGTTTTTCAACCACTGATTGAATCCCATGGTGCGGAACACCCTAGCCTCTCCTATGCCATATAGAGGTAATTTAAGGAAGTATTTTTTCACAGAGAGGGTTGTGGATGTATGGAACGGCCTTCCAGAGGAGGTTGTGGAGTCAAAAACAGTGGTGGAATTCAAGCATGCATGGGACAGTCATAAGGCAATTCTAGGGGGTGGGGGTAGGAAGAAGTAGGCTGCTGGTTAACTAGGATCTGCAGCTTATCCATCAGGTAGGGAAATGGGCAGACTGGGTTGGCCAAGCGGTCCTTATCTGCCGTCAAATTCTATGTTTCTATGTTTCTGTAGATGGGCAGCACCTCTGAGAAGGTTACCATGCATGCTACTTGTCTAAGGCCCCTCTCCAATTCCACAAACTCTTTCTGCACTTCTCTAATCCCTTTCTTAGCCAGGTCATTTGTCCCTAGGTGGACAATGACATCCAGCTCCCTCCCCTGTGCAGCTGCTCCGGCAATCCTGAGGATTCGCTCCCTGTCCCTCCAAGCCATGGTGCCAGGCAGGCACCTTGCCTCCCTCTCCCCTTCTTCCCCCAGTTCTACCTTCCTAACAATGGAGTCCCCCACCAGGAGTTGTTTCCTTCCCCTGCGGCGTCCCCTGCCACCCTCCCGTGGGTCTCCTTTGTGAAGGTTCCCAGCATCCTCCTTGGTCTCCACTGCGGGTGCCTCCATAGAGGAACCATACTTCACCAGAATGGCATAGGAATTGTGGAGAGGTACAACTGGAGGGATGTGCCTCTGTTCCACCACCCTCACCCTCCCTGAGCCCACTGTGGTCCAACCGCTCCTTTTTCTTGGCAGCCTCTGAGGCAACGGCAGTGGCACTGGTGGTCCCTGGATGGAAGAGGAGGTCCCACAAATCCTGGCTAACTCAGCCTGGAGATGAGCAACCTCCTCCCTCAGCCCAGAGAGGTGCCTGCAGATGGGACAACACTGCATCCTCCAGAACGTCTCCCGGAAGACTGCTGCTCCACAGCCACTGCACCACTCCAATCATGTCTTATTTCTGGCCCCTTAACTGTTTGCAATCCTTACTCTTTCCTCTGTTTTTTTTTTTTTTTTTTCTCGCTCTCCTTACTTTCTGCCTGTGTGCCCTTTAAGCTCCTGATTGTCCTGTTCTGAGACAAGAATATCCTATATTTCATAGTAGACCCCTTACTTGCTCAGAGGCAGACCTCCAGCAGCTAGAGGGGTCCGGAGAACTACTCTTGCCCTTCTAGGATGGTGGGTCTTTGGTGGCTCTGTGATCACTCACTTCCTGCTCCCAAACAGGAAGTTCCTGTTGTCAGTCAAATCCTGTGCCTATAAAAGTAGAACTAGCTTTGGGTGGCAGGAGGGCAATATAGTCCCAGTAGAGAAGTCCAGGCACACAGCAGTCCTTTCTCCTGGTGTCTTCTGCCAAGCTATTAGCAGAATCTTTCTAAGTCAGTCTTTAAATGTAGCTTCCTTCTAGCTAAGCCACTCCCCCTACTTACTAGATCTTTCTACAAGTAATTTGAACCTCACAGCTATTAAGTCCTTTCAGTCACCTGAGATTTACACCTAGATAACTGTTCAGATAATCATTCAGTTAACTCAGACAAACATACACTTTTTTTTTGTTTTGTTTGTTAGTTTTTTTTATCCTAAATTAAAGGTCCAAGTACAAAAGTTCTTCTTCTTTAGTCCCAGTAGAGAAGTCCAGTCACACAGCAGTCCTTTCTCCTGGTGTCTTCTGCTGTATGTCATGAGGAGGCTGTGTTCAGTGTAGTCTTATGAAGAGAGAGTTGGAGTGAAGTCTGTCCCTGCTTGTCTGAGCAAAAACCCTTTAAAAATACTCCAAAAGAGTCCTCCACACCATTGGGACGGTCTGAGGCATTATACGCCATACCTCCTGCTATGCTGGTGACCTGTGTTCGGAAACGAGCATGGGTTGCCAGGGGTTGGCAGGGTGGGAAAGAATCGAGCATTCCAGAGACTGCTCTTCTCTCTCAGGGAGGGTGGCCAGACTGGACTGCCACCGAGTGGAGGCCCAGTGGTAGTACAGGTGCAAGCGACTCGAAGGGAGGGAACTGCATCTGAATCTGAACAGTTTACTGAGCTAAAAGTGGCTACAGTAAAACCATTAAAAAAAAAAAAAAAAAAAAATTTTTTTGTTTGTTTACACAATAGGGATTAACGAGACAAACAAGATGGGTAATTCAAGATAAGTTACTGTAAGTAACACGTCACTTTAATAACTCGGCAAAATAACTATAATCAATACAGAAACAGACTGACAAAACAAATTTACTTAACCTCACAAAACTGTACTACAGAAGTAAACTGATAAATCACTGACCACAGATGAAAATAAATAAGAAGCAGCAAAACTGAAGAGAACAAATCGGACTAGTGTTCACAGGGCTGCCTTGTTTGCTAGTTGAAAACACCTACCCCCCCCCCCACACACACAAAACACTGCTTCACTAGACAACAAAACAACTTCTTTCAATTATAAATCTGCAACACTACAAGCAAACAGTGGTAATCTAGCTGTACATAGCACTCTAGATATTTTTGGTTCAGGCTGCTGTGGAGATGGAGGGATTGGGGCTAGTGCACAGATGGGGGAGCTGGAGACTGTTGCAGTAGTTGGAGCTGCTTTTGGGAGGGTTGCTGGAGGATCCCCAAAGAGGTATACTGAAGGTGGATGGCGTCACACCACGAGTCCGTACTCACCCAACACTACTCCTATGAGACTCCATATCTCCGATGGAAAAAGGAAAGAAAGGTAGACAGAGACAGAAAAAAGTTAAATGGGGGGGGGGGGGAGGACAGTAGATATAATAACTGAAAAACTAATAGGAAACAAGATCAGAAAGTAAAACTAGTCTACTACTAATAAGGCAAAGACTGGGTAGAGAATGAGGAAAGGACAAAAAAGCTCAGAAAGTCTGGAAAATCTACTGTTGTTACTGGTTTATTTTTTAACAGTTAAATTGCTCTGATAGCAGTCACACTCCTCTCCACTCCACTGAGTAACAATGCAAGTAGAACCGAAAGTGATGCTGTTTTAAGCCCAGTTTACATGGCTGCTTTTGAACTATAGCAACCCAAGCACTCGGGTTGCTGCAGTACAAAAGTTGCCATGTGGACACTTACACAGTCATATTAAGTTTGTCCTTGCATCTCTCCCCCAACCGCTGCAGAGTCTGGGACACATTAAGCAATGACCAGTGTAAGTAGCTGTGTGGAAAGGCAGTACCACTCGTTCAGATGCACAGAGGATACTCCCAGCATCCTCCACTGCCACCCCAGAAGGAGCTGTTGCGGTCACAGACAGACTCTGGCCCGATCAGCAGTTTTTCATATAACTGCTTGATGCGCTCCGGAGCATGCTATTGTGCAGCAGGAATTTCAGGTGATCCAGTTCAGCACCCACTAAATTGTGTATTCCGAAAGCATTAGAAACTACAAACTTCTCATAATATATGGACTGGGGACTGCTGAAATGAATCATCTGAACTGACTGCTGAAGAAATTAGTTGCTCAAGGAGTTGCTGCTTGTAGGGGCCTATCAGGGGATTACATTTGCGTTCCCTTTTTCTCCTGATTTTACTGAGTGCCACAGTTCTGCTTCCTGTGATGTCAGTAGGTCTGTGTGTCACCTAACATGTCTTTGCTGACCTATCATGTAGCTGACCACCCCACACTAGCAGCTGCTCTCCAGAGTGGCTTGCTTCAGTGCTGAGACAGGCCATGTAGACATGACACACAGTCAGCTCAGGAGGTTGAGGCAGCACTGGAGCGGACTGCGGTGTAGAGCAGAGCTGCCATGCAAGAACACCTTTAGTCTCTCTAGAGAGGTGCTATGTGACCTGCAGAAGCTCTTCCATGTGACCTTGAGGCACTTGTTTACCAGTACCCTCATTTTGACCAAACTTCAGCTTGGTGTATTCCAGGGGCAAAGTTACTGGTGAAATTGCCAAGCAAAGGAAATCGTTGCTGAAGGAAAATTTCCTGTTAAATAGAAAATAAAACGCAAATTTATCCGCAAATCTGGCAAATTTGCCTTAACTTTGCTGGCGAAAGAAAACTTCTTAATGTCTCTTAAGTGCAGGTGGAGCAGCTCGTGCGGTGGGTTGGATGCTGACTGACTCTCCATATTCACATGCAGTGCATGGCATCAGTGTCCAGTGCCAGTGACGAGAAAAATGAAAATACCTGTCCCAGCATATGATGGTATGAAACTCTCGGACTTTACGCCAACAGGTGGCTGAAATGGAGTGCTGCATGTGTGCCTGGAGGGATGGGAGCATCATGATGATCCAAACACAATGGATATATTATGGAAACTCAGTATAGGCAGATGAGGGTGACAGGGCAACTGGGCTAGGAGGAGAAAGCCAGCTGATCCTGAATGAGAAGAGCTTAAAAACTACAGATTACAAATGAGTGTCAGAGAGGCTTCACCAGTGCCGCTCCTAGGCTCTGGAATGCACTGCCAGAAGAACTACACTCCTCAGGGTCACCCCATGCTATATATATATATATATATCCCGACTGAAGATATCATATTTATCTTTACGAGAGGCCAGTGATATCATGATATCTCACGAGTGGCGAGTGAAGATAAATATGATATCTTCAGTCGGGCCATGTCATATTCGGTTTATACAATGTATGCTTTGCCCCAACCCCCGCAATACAACTCACCACATGCCCCTCTCAATGCAATGGGTGATATTAAGGTGATAGCCCTAGCAATACAACCCCACTTACAGAAAAGCTGGCAAAACAGCAGATGTCATTTATTGTTTAAAAAATATCTGGTGGATCCTGCTATTTATGGTTAGTTTTAAAAAGTCTTATCTGGTTCATCCTGCCATGCCCTCCCCAACAGAGGTCCACACCCCCCAACATAACAGATTACATAGAGTTTTCAAATATCTGGTTGATCCTGGTATTATTTTGGTGAAACGTTATTTTTAAAATGGTTATCTGGTTGATCCTGCCACTCTTAGTACTTTCACTTTCCCTACAAGTGCAGCATGACCGAGCGCTATGCAGACTGACGATTTGTATATTGGCAAATCTTTTGTAGGAGGTTCCCCAGGGTCAGTAACTCAGAATATGCCGTCATTTCTGTGTTAATTACTTGTATTTCCTTGTAAAAAAGCTTGGAACTGCACATAGAGTGCAGCAGTAACCGAGCCGGCGGCTTTTCAACAGTAAAATGAAGCGCGGCGTCTGATATTTGCCCGACGAACGTAAACTACTGATAACCGACGACTACTACACACTATATGCAGATAAGGTTACAAAACAAATAAAATTACAAAAATAAGGACATTCGTTACAAAGAAAATACAAAATTGGCAATATACAAATAAATCCGTATGCATAGCGATCAGTCACGAATATACGAATAAGGAAAAGTGCTCTGAGTGGTAACTAACAAGATAAGTTCGATATGACATATGAGGAACGTGGAGATAACATATAGCGGTATAGGAACATGAAGATAACAATGTTATCTTCACTGCCCATCTGAGATATCATGTTTTATATTGCCATTTATCTGTCAACATACATTGTATAAATATATGTATGTATGTGTGTGTGTGTGTGTGTGTGTATGTATGTATGTATGTATGTATGTATATGTATATGTATATATATATATATATATGTGTGTGTGTGTGTGTGTGTGTGTGTGTGTGTGTGTATGTGTGTGTATGTATATATATATATATATATATATATATATATATATATATATATATATATATATATATATATATATATTTTAATTATTGCTATACCATTTTAACTGCTAAGGTGTGAAATAGGTCTTCTTGTAAGATGTCTGGTCTTGTAATAACGAGGTTGTATCAGCCTGATCCATGTACCTGTATTCTATGACTGTTCCTGTAGCTCTCATGTTCATAATTGTGCGGTATATAGCCCGGGTCATGCCTAAAAATGATCCTTGGGACCAGTGTGCTTACCCGGTTATCAAATACATACCTACATGAATAAAAGTGTCAGCTCACTCACAACACTGTGTTGCTCCTTAGGTGGATGATGGGTTATTAGAAGTGCTATAAGCCTCTCTGAGACAGCATTCATCCCATAGAGTTTGCAGTTGTTTATCACCATAATGAATGCAGTGGTGTCTAGTTGTTAGAACACTGAGGAGATCCCAGGTTTGAACCCCACCCAAGCCACTAACGGGCTCATCCCTTGACCTTCCTGTCTGTGTGTTTAAATCCTCATAGCTAAAATACTGGGTGTAAACAGTCTGTGTTCTTTTGTAATTGACCGTTTTATTTACCCAGGATAGCCCAAATGATGATATCTCGTTTACAGTGGAGTTCTGTCACTACCCAACTTGTGTGGGGAGGAACTGAAGCACAGGGAGGTCATGTGACTCATCGGGCTTGCATAGTAAACAGAGCAATCAACATGAGCAAGTGGCTGTGATGGGACATGAACCTTGGTACTACATCAGGCTGCTTCCCTGCTGTGTTGCAGCTCAGCTGGGCTGTCCTACCTAAATAACCTGAAGTAGATAATGAAGCCCCTTGTGATAAATATTATTTATGGCATGTGCTGCTGCAGCAGATACAGAGTTTGTCTCCTACCTGTCCCTCTCGCTGGCAGTGCCTGCCCCCTCCCTGTTGTTTTTTGCATTGTGACAGAACTGGCTGCACAGAACCCTCTTTTCAGTACCCAAGAGACTCCTGTGTCAAAATATTTGTAGTAAATAAATAACAGAGATTTTAGGTGGTGGATGAGCTAGATAGGAAGGGCTGGGTGGAGGTTCCGCAGCAGCTGCTCCCTGGAGAAGGCCAAAACGTGGGAGTGAGAGTGCACTGATAGGAACAGGGTGGGTAGTGCTTAACACATAACAGATTCAGCAAGACTCTGATATGGGGCCTCTGTGTTGGTCTCTCTAAGCCCACTGTCTCCATACCAGTGCAGTAGTGTATGACAGCAGAGAATAAAGGCAGGGAAAAGCTGGTGACAGGGGAGAGTGACCATAAAAAGAAACATTGTACCATTTTTTTTTTTTTTTATTATTATTTATAGTCATGTTGTTACCCTGTATAGTCTGGTTTACTAATAGGTAAGGGAAGATAGAACTTTTATTTTTGTTATACAGGAAAAACATTGTTGGGGACAAGCCCTACTTTTAACAAATGTCCTGTACAATATAAAAAACATTTAACAATAATCCACAAGTAACGCATGTACACTTAATACACAGCAAACATAAAACAAATTAATAAAAAGTTACATAGCACTAATCCGAAGGTCTCATGTGTAGAAGTCACTTGAGTTATATAATATTTTGCAGTCTGGAATTCACTGAGAGAATTTTTAGCTTTTATGTCACTAGGTAACTTGTTCCAAGAGTTTGCAATACTCATCTGTAATGTATCATATTCCCAAATTTATTGTGTGCAGGACAGCCTCTAGTCCTTTGTTCTTAATAGACATCTTTCATTTTTAGGAATCTCGGTTAGCATATGATTTCTTAGAGGATGAACACATTTTGATTTTAACAATTTAAAATACCATATAAGCCAATTGTGCTTTCCTCTTGTTTTCTGGTTTCAACCAGTTCAGTGCTGAATAGATTTCACAGTGGTGTATATGAAATTTACCTAATCTTGCAAGTTTATTATATATGCAGTCCATCTTTTTCAAAGCCTTTTTAGTCAAATTCCTATACAACAGGCTGCCATACTCTTAAGACCGGTATTAACGATTGTCTAACCAGTTTAGCTCTGGATTCTTTCAGCAAACAAGGGGACACTCTACATAAAGCATCAAGTTTTTGACCACCATAGGAAACTGGATACAACACTGGAAAGTGGAAGGGGGGATCGGTGCTCTCGGGATCCCTGTTCCCCTCAGGTATGACACAGGAGGGAGTGGGGTTCTGTGCCCTAGGGTCCCCTTCTCCCCCAGGTACATCAAAGGAACAGTGTGAAGGTTCTGCACTGCTGAGTTTCTCTCTTTCCCCAGGTTCGTTGGAGGAAAAGCAGGTAGGGTGGTTCTGTGTACCTAGGTTGCCCTCCTTCCCACATATGTTTGAGGGTAGTGACTAGGTTCTGTGCTGCTAGGTTCCCCTCTTATTCCAAGATAAACTGAGAGGAAAAGAGAGTGAGTGTGAGTGGAGGTTCTGTGTACCTAGTTTCTTCTCTTTTATGTATGTTCAAGAAACGGCGTGGGTATTCTGTGCTGCTATGTTCCCATCCTCTCCCACATATGTTGGAGGAAAGGCAAAGGGTGGGGGGTCTGTGGATGTAGGTTCCTCCTCCCGAATCAGGCTGGAGGGATAGCCTGGGGTTTAGTGCTGCTGTGTTCTCCATCTTCTCCCAGGTATGACCAAGGAACAGCATTAGGTTTCATTCTTCTGTGTTTTCCCTTCCTCCCCCAGGTATGCTAGAGGAGTAGTGTGAGGGTTCCATGCTATGTCCCCCCCCAGAACAGTGTGTGGTGTCTGTGCTGCTACATTCCCCGGTATGTTGGAGGACTAGTGTGTGGGTTCTGTTCTGCTACACCCCCGGGTATGTTGGAGAACTAGTGTGTGGGTTCTATGCTGCACACCCCAGGTATGTTGAAGGACTAGTGTGTGGGTTCTGTGCTGCTACACCCCCCAGGTATGTTGGAGGAGTAGTGTGTGGGTTCTGTGCTACCGCCCCGGGTATGTTGGAGTACTAGTGCGTGGGTTCTGTGCTGCTACATCCCTCCCCAGAGTATGTTGGAGGACTAGTGTGTGAGTTCAGTACTGTTACATTCTACTTCTGCCCCAGGTATGTTGAAGGAATGTGTGTGGGTTCTGTGCTGTTACATTCCCTTTCTGCCCTGGGTAAGTTACAGAAATAGTGTGTGTGTTCTGTACTGTTACAGGCCCCTGGGTATGTTGAAGGAATAATGTACAAGTTCTGTGCTGCTATATTCCCCTTCTGCCTGGGTATGTTAGAGGGATAGTGTGTGTGTGTGTGTGTGTGTGTGTGTGTGTGTGTGTGTGTGTGTGTGTGTGTGCGCGCTCTGTACTGTTATATTCTCCCTGTCCCCCGGTATGTTGAAAGAATGTGTGTGGGTTCCGTGCTGCTACATTCCCCTTCTCCTCGGGTATGTTGGAGGAATAGTCTGGGGGTTCTGTGCTGCTAAGTTGTCCTCCTCTCCCATGTATAATAGAGGAAAGGAGGGAGATATGTGCTGCTACATTGGGAAATAGGAAAAAAACAAAACACTACGCACTCGCAGTGGTGTTGCCATACGTGCCAACTGGCCAGTACATTTAAAAAAAAAAAAAAAATATGCCATACACAACTGGCTGTGGTACAGAACAGTGTTTACTAAACACGGTTTGCATCGGGGAGACTGACCAAACACAGAGAACATCCCTATGTATCACCTCCTCCCAGAAACTTTGTCCGCTGTGCAGTGCACTGTAACACACCCTTTCATTTGCTTTCCTCTCAGCTTGTCGAGTTATCATGGTTCTTACGCTAGCCACATTGTTTGCTGAGTAACCATACTGTAGCTATTAACAAGCTGCACAGAGTAGTTGATTAAGTCAACGCATGCAAGCCACTAGACTTGTTGAGCCAATAAGAATCTAAAAGTGATTTTCTAGCCTTTTTACAAAAGACCAGTCCTGGAGACCAGTAGTTTACTTTACTAACATACTAAAATGCCAGCAGAATAGGCCTAACGGTCTTTCATGTCTGCTCGTTTGGTCAGACCCCACCCTGGGTGCTGACCTTACTGTCCCCCTCGCCTTCTCTGGCTTCTCCCTTCCCAGTTCCGGATATTCTTGCTGCATTGGATTTTGCTTCCTGAACCCTTCCCCTGTACCTGTCCCACCCCCTCTTGAACCCCTCCGTTGTCTCTGCCTCCACCAGCCCCCTAGGTAGTGCATTCCATGGCTCCACCACCCTCTGTGAAGTAGCACCTCCTCCTTTCTCCCCTGAATCTTCCCCCCCTCCAGCTTCCACCCATGCCCTCTAGTGGCCCCTTCCTCCTTCCTTCGAAGCACTCTGACTGTTCCTCCCCTATTTACCCTCTTCATGTACCTGAAGACCTCTATCATGTCCCCCGGTCCCTTCTCTCTTCCAATGTGTACATATTTAGCTCTTCGAGCCTCTCCTCATAGGTCCTGTCCCCAAGCCCCAAATCATTTTGGTTGCTCCTCTGGACCGCCTCCAGGAGGTTAATGTCCCTCTTTAAGTGTGGCCTCCAAAACTGCACACAGTACTCCAGGTGTGGCCTCACCAAGCAGTTATACAGAGGGAGTATCACTTCCCTCCTTCTGGAGGTGATCCCCCTAGTGATGCATCCCAGCATCCTGTTGGCCTTGGCTGCTGCCCTCCTACAAGTCTCAGAGTTGTTCATCTTGACATCCACCACCACCCCCAGGTCCCTCTCAGCCATTGAGACTTGTAGTATTTCCCCCCCCAGGGTGTACACTTGGCCTGGGTTTCTGGCCCCAGGTGGAAACTTTAGTAGGACTCGAATCTCATTTAGAATCTAAAACATTCCATTCTTTATTACTAAAGATGTCTACATGTAAACAAGCTCTTTGCACCTTGTACGTCATCTGTCCCAGCTGCATTTCATGCCTTGAAGACAAAATCCTGTGCTGTGACATCGCAATCTGTTGCCAAGGAAATTATTCTGCTGATACAAGCCGAACATTGTGACTTCAGGGCAGGACAAGGCAGTAGGGAGTGGGATGTAGAAAATCTGAAGGGCAGTGGGCCTGTTTTCATGCGAATGACTTCAGTGATAAACAAATAGAATGTCTAGAAACTCCCATTTTTGGAGAACACTGTATTAACTGTCTGTTGATAGAGATGATTGGATACCCCATCAACACTTCGGCTACACAGGGATTTCCTGATTTGGGGCCTGAGTGGGTAACATGGACATTGTGGGCTCCGTACTGCGGTAACCCAGATTTTTGTTTCCAGAGTGACTACTTTCCATTATTCAGCCAATCTTGGAGAAGTGCCCTGGATAATATGGCCAGATACTCCCAGATAGTTCATCAAAATAATGACCCCCATAAGGAAAACTGAGGATGAAACTGGTAGGGTTTATAGTTGGACACAGGCCCAAGAAATGAAGTGTATTGTAAGGGTGCTAAATAAATTCTTACTTAGCACTATATTCTTGGTGTGATTTATCCATATTCTTGGCGTGATTATCCATATTCTTGGTGTGATTATCCATTCACTAAAGGAGCAGTAGCTAAAAATGAAATGAAAGCAGTTTTCAAATGCAACTTGTCAGATGTGGTGCTGGTGACCATATAGACTCACCTTGGTGCCTTTGGTATTTTTCTGGTAGTGCTTGCCAGCATTAAGAAGAAGCAGAGAAAAGGGATGAACATTAAATTGTAATGAATGTGAGACGACCCCCGAGAACCATGCTGCTGCTATTAATGACCAAAATAACTCATTACCCTCCTTGGTCCCAGAAATCCATGCTTAAAGTTGTAATTACCAGGATATCTAAGCATCCAGTGTTGCCTTTGGACCTGCACTGAATTTTGTGATGTATGTATACTATCATTCTGGCTCCAGTGGATCTCCAAAATCAACTTACTTCGAGCTGCTCTGAATACTGTATATTTATGTATACTGTAACTGTAGTTCTGTACAAGTATATTATTGCTGTTCTACACCTAGTCCTGTTACCTGGAGAGAGATTGTCGTCGTATGAATGCTACTGTACTGTTCCCTCCCTTGTACCCCCTCCCCCCCAGGACACCCCTGGAAGCAAGCCATTTTGGCTCAGTTGGTCATTCCTGGTTAAAACTCTTTCAATAAATAAATATCTAAGCAACCTATGACAGAGAATGGCCCCATCTAGGGTAAAAACTATTGAAGAAATAAACACTGGAGCAGATCTATGAATAACTGGCAGTACATAACTGGTGCGGTTAATGCACTATCCAATCAGCTGTAGTTGCTAGGCTAATCACTTCGCTTATTGAGTCACCATGGTTCTTCTCCTAGCCACTTAAGCCATTAACCCTTAGGCTGCCAACAGAATTAGAACGTATAGGAATTCTTGACTGATATCAGTCCATGGCACAGCAAGGGTTAATGGTACTTATGCTAGGTACTTGTTACTTGTGCTTGCAGTAGCCACTTATGAACATCCAAAGTCTGCCAGCAGATACAGGCCACATGGTCTATCAAGTCTGCTCGATTGCACAACTAGCACCCTTACACTGCAGCTACCCCTCCATCCCCCCCCCCTCATCTTGTTCCATCCCTGTTTAAAACTGCTCACTGTCTTACAGGATACCACCTCCTCCGGCAGCATGTTTCACCTAATCACCACCCGTTCCATGAAAAAGTGTCTCCTCATTTCCCTCCTGAATCTCCCCCCCCCCCCAGTCACAGACCATGCCCCCTCATGTCCCTCCTCCCTTCAACTTAAATATCCCCTCCATACCAGTCTTGTTTATTCCCTTCATATATTTAAAGGTCTCAATTATAGCACCCCTCTCCCTCCTTTCCCCGAGGGAGTACACGTTAAGCTCCCTCAGCCTTTCCTCATAGGATTTGTCCTTCAATCCCAGGATCATCTTTATTGCTTTACGATGGACCCCCTCTAGTAATCTGTCATCCTTCTTCAAGTATGGACGCCAGTACTGCACGCAGTACTCCAGGTCTCGCCTCACCAACGACCTATACTGGGGCAGGATCACCTCCTGTCTCCTGGAGGTGATTCCTCTAGCAATACACCCTAGCATCTTGTTAGCTTTAGCTGCTGCCTTCCTGCACTGTGCTGTATTGTTCATTTACCCTGTTGTTATCACCTCAAGATCCTTCTCCTCCTCCTCAGTAGTGGCTAACTGTATCCCTCCCAACTGATAGCACCTCTTTGGGTTTCTTGCTCCGAAGCGCATTACTTTGCACTTCTTAGCATTGAATCCCAGCTGCTAAGTGCCTGACCAGTCCTCCAGTTTCGCCAGATCATCCAGCAACCCCTGCCACCCTCCTGTATCATCCAGCACCGCTCCAATCTTGGTGTCATCTGCAAACAGACTGATCTTGCTCTTGATGCCATGCAAGATGTCTGTCATGAAGGTGCCAGACAACACTGGTCCCAGTACCTCACTTGTCACAGCCCTCTGAGATGAGAGTTCCTCTCCCACCACTACCCTCTGTTGTCTCCCCTTCAGCCAGTTCTTGATCCAGTTCACCATCTTTCTTCCTGCCCCCTGGTATTTCAACTTGCTAACCAGCCATGTGGCACCGCATTAAATGCCTTGCTGAAGTCCAGATACAAGACATCCACTGCATGGCCCCTGTTCAGTTCCATAGTCACCCAATCTTAATAGTCAACCAGGTT
This sequence comes from Neoceratodus forsteri, assembly GCA_016271365.2. Lineage (NCBI taxonomy): Eukaryota > Metazoa > Chordata > Ceratodontiformes > Ceratodontidae > Neoceratodus > Neoceratodus forsteri. Next base: position 743,013,296 of record CM057451.1, read on the forward strand.
GGTCTGGCAGGATCTGCCAGAGACATACCCATGCTGCTTTCTGTCCTGGAGTCCATTGCCTTCCAGAAAGGTTACTAACCTCTCCTTAAGGATCGTCTCCATTAACTTTCCTGCAATGGATGTGAGGCTTACTGATCTATAGTTGCCCGGTTCATCCTTGGGACCATTTTTGTGGAGGGGCACCACATGAGCTGTCCTTCAGTCCTGGGAGGTATTGAACAGGTCTGTCAATGACTCTGCCAGGACCTCCGCCAATTCTTTCAGTACCTTGGAGTGTATGCCATCTGGTCCTGATGCCTTATCCACCCTCAGTGCCCTTAACCCCTCTAGTACCCTTTCTGCTGTGATTTCTCCATCTGTCACCCCTCCGTGCCTACCCTCCCCACCCTGAGGTATTGCCCCACCCCTCTCCTTAGTAAATACAGAACACAAGTATTCATTTAGTGCTTCTGTCTGCTCTGCCTCTTTCTCTGCCCACCCCCATCCTTCCTGATCCTTATTATTTGATCTTTGCAGACCCTTCTCTCCCTTATGTACCTGAAGAAGTCCCTTTCCACATCCTTGATGCTGTGTGCCAGCTTAAACTCTCTGGAAGCCTTAGCTACCCTGACTGCTCTGGTCACCTCTTTTGAATTCTTCAGGTACTCCTCTCTATCCTCCCCCCTCCTGGATCTCTTGAATCTTGTGAAGGATGTGCTCTTTGCCATCACCATTTCCAAGAATTCCTTGTTCAACCAGCTTGGTTTCTTGGCCCTAGCCATTTTGCTTTGTGCTTTGGTACAGGATCTTGTGGCCTCCTTTCCCCAGCTTGAGGACGTCCCATTTCTGGTTAGCATCCATGTGTTGATAGATTCTGGCCAGGTGCTCTGCCACTATTCCCCCATCCTCACAAAGTCGGCTCTCCTGAAGTCCAACATCCTGGTTCTTGTTCCTGCAGCTTCCTTGCCCATGCTGAGTGTGAACCACACTGAGTGGTGGTCACTCCCAGCCAGCGGATCCCCCCCCCAGCTCTCTTACAAACTCCCCATTAGACAGTACGAGGTCAAGAGTGTTGCCCAACCTAGTTGGCTCATTAACCATCTGTGCCAGGAAGCTATTCTGGAAGGCCTCCAGGAGGACCTACTCCCTTGTACTCAAGATGGCCGGGGTGCTCCAGTCCACTCCTGGCATATTGAAGTCCCCCACGATCATGGTGTTACCCTTCCCGCCGACCCTCCTGACCTGCTCCACTAGTTCCCTGTCCAAGTCCTCTGCCTGAGACGGTGGCCTGTACACCACCCCATTCTAGGTGTCCTGTTCTTGGAATCCTGGAATTACATTCATAATGCCTCTGTTCTACCCTCCTCCCCCTTTTCCCTGGCACACCTTATCCCCTCCCTCACATACATTGCCACCCCTCCCCCTTTCTCTTTGTCCCTATCCCTGTGGAACATCTTGTACCCTGGGATCGCCAGGTCTTGGTGACCCATGTTTCTGTTATGGCAGCTATGTCCACCTCCCTCTCTGCCATGAGAGCCTGTAACTCAGTGGATTTGTTCTCCAGGCTCCCTGCATTCAAGGAGACTACCCTCCAATATGTGCCCTTCCCATCCTTCCCCTTTTGAACACCCTTTGATTCCCCCGTATGAACACTCCCTAATCTTATTCCTACTTGGCATGGTGGGTAAGCTCATTCGACCCCCCTCTGGGACCCTGCTTGACTTCTGCCCACTTACCCCCACCCAGTTGAAACCACCCTGATTGCCACGTATTCCCCAGCTTCTGTTTTAATACCCCCTGCCTGTCCTTGCTTAAGCGTAGCTCTTCCTTGGTGAAAAGGGTGCTGTTATCCCAAGTTCTACCCTAACCCCCCACCAGCCCGTACCCTTTGGTCTGACACCAGGCTCCCAGCCAAGTGTTAAACTCCTCAATCCTCATTTTCCTTGCAGCACTTGCCCTGGGTGCTGGGAGTACTTCCGAGAAGGCCACTGAGCTCCCTGCCTCCTTACACAACATCCCCAGCTCTACAGACCTTACCTGTATCATCTCAGCTGTGTTACCTTCCAAGTCATTTGTTTCCAAGTGTACCACGACATGAGGGTTCTCTCTTCCCCTCTTTGCATACTTAAGAATGGACTACCTTGCCCTGCCCGCAGTCATTCCTGGTATGCACTCCACCTATATGTGACTATGCCGATCCCCTTTACCTCCCCATCTGACCCCCTTTAGTACAGAGTCTCCCAGAACTAAGACCCCACCCCACCTTTTCATGTTTTAGCCCCAGCGTCTTCCCATTATCCTGGCAGCAGTTTTGAATATTCCCTCCATCTTACATATTCGTGACTCCTTCTGTCCCACTTGCTTCCTCCCCATACTCGACCCTCATCCTGACTACCCCTCCTTGCACCTCTTTTCTGACTTGTCTGCTCTCCCCCAATGCCCTCCCTGCTTTAGCACCTTCTTCTCCATCACCACCTAGACCTTTTCTCCTTTCTCCCTCCCGCCTCTTGTCCCCCTGCCCTCCCTACTAGCTATTTTCCTCTTCCTATTTCCCACCACATCCTTGTCCCCTCCACTTGCCAAACTGCTGCCCCTTGGGTTGTCAGTACCTCTCTTCATCCTGCCCCATCCCTGAGAGCCTCTCCCTTGTCATCCTCCATTGTAGCCAGCACTGAGAGCTTATTGTTTGACACCCTTTCTTTACTTTGAGTTACCCCTGCAAAACTGTAACGAGACTCCCACTTGAGCCATCATGGTACTTGTGCTGACCACTTGAACCGCCATAGCAGAACTGATAGCCACTTGAGCCAGCATAATACTTACACTAACCATTTGAACCACCACGGTACGTATGCTTATCACATGAGCCTGCATTGTACTTTTGCAAGCCACTTAAGCCATCATAGTACTTATGCCAGACATTTGAACCACCTGCTACCCACTTGAACCACCATGGAATTTATGCTAGCCACTTGAGCCACCATGATACTTCTGCTAGCCACTGGAGCCACCACAGTACTTATGCTGGCCACTTGAGCCACCATGATACTTACATTAGTAGCCACTTGAGGCATCACAGTACTCGCACTAGTAGCCACTTGCGGCATCACGGTACTTATGCTAGCCACTTGAGTCTTTTAGTCCCCATTGTAACAGCCTAGCTTGTTGAGCAACTACTCTTGACTGGAACTGAGTTTAATAATGGTTTCTGTCTCCTCCAATCCTCCCCTCTCCCCCGTTTACATTTCTTTAGATGTGTCATTTTTAATGTTTCTTCTAATATGAAAACGAAATAGTTTTAGGACATGGTGAATTTGTTTAGCAGTCAATCTGTCTTATTTTGCCTTCTGTCACTGACTGCCATTGACTTCTGCAGGGACAGAAGGAGGGTCTTTACAGCAGGTCCCCAGGAAATGTGATCAGTCAGCAGCTGACCAGCTTCTCCCAGAGAGAACACCTGTTGAAGGGCTGCCATGTACCTTAGGACAGCTTATATCCAAGTCTGAATTTCTCAGCAAACATCTCGGCTTACAAATCAGGAAGCCAGATGGCAAGGAAAGACCCATAGACACTGTATTTCTGGGCTTTAGTGAAGGTTGGACTAAGTGCCATATAAGAGGTTTATTAAAAAGATGAAAGGATCATCTGTTACAGAAGATGTACTACAATAGTTTAGTAACCAGTTAGAAGCAAGAAGACAGGAAGTAGTAGTAGATGGTAACTATATTGAATGGCATCTGGGAAAGAGTGTAGTGCCACAAGGGTCGATATTGGGAACCATTGTTTGATTTTTTTTTTTTCTTTTTCTTTTAATTTTCTGTTTATTTCCCATATTCACCGTCTGGTTCTTTCAGACCTCCCCTCTTTATCGGATTCCCATCATGGGTCTCTACTATGGCAACTGTGCTCTTCCTGTTATAGGGGTTCACCCTCTCCTGAGGCTGAACCCCCCATGGTGGGTCTACCGTGCTGTGTAACTGAGATTGTGGATGGGTTCAGTTGCAAGTCCAGTGGATGGCACGTGGAGTGGAGGAGGTGGCACAATGACTTGCTCCAATGAACATGGCAGCCCACAGTGTAAGACAACAGGCATTCAGTGAATGGGATTTTGTCAATGGTGTTGGCCCCCCATGCTGAATGATGTGGCTTATGCTCCCAGCTGCCCATAGGGGGAGGATAGCCAGTGCTGCATGGTCACCCACAGCATCAATAGTACACCTCTTTCCTCCCCAAGGTGTCACTGCACAAGCTTGGAATCCACTCCACCCAGGACAAGAGCAGCCTCATAGATGCCCCCGTCCTGCCCTGCCGGCTTCCACTCCTGATGTCCCAGGCTTGGGGCATGAACCTTGTTGCGAGCCTTCCAGAGCCTGTCTCACCACTCAGTGCCATCAATCTGGCTCACTTTTTGTTTTCTTATTCTTTTACTACTTTTGTCCCACTGGTTTCCATTGTTCCCACCCAGATAAATGGGTCTGCCACTGCTACCCCCTTCCTCTAGCTAGGAGGGGGAGCTTCTGCTTTAACAGTCAGGCACAGTGCCACTCCTCTGTGGTAGAGGGTGTGGGAATGCATTGCTGAGCAACCCACATCTGTGCCAGTGCCACTGTGTGGTTGCATGGCAGATTGTGTGAGAATGCATTGCTAAACAGCCCACAGTGGTGCCTATGCCACTTCACAATCATCTAGCAGAGAGTGTGAGAATGCATTGCTGAGCAGCCCACACCACTGTTAGTGCCACTTTCTGGTCACCTGGCAGATGGTGTGAGAATGCACTGCTGAACAGTCCACAGTAGTACTAAAGCCATTCTGTGGTCATCTAGCAGAGGGTGTGCAAATGTATTACTGAGCAACATGCCACGGTGCCAGCACTACTCCGCAGTCGTGTAGCAGAAGGTATGAGAATGCATTGCAGAGCAGCCCACAGCTGAGCCAGTGACATTCCATGGTTGTGTGGCAGAGGGTGTGAACATGTATTGCTGAAAAGCTCCACAGCTATACCAATGTCTCTCCATGGTTACATGGCAGAGGATAAGAGAATGCATTGATGAGCAGCCCGCTGCTATGCCAACGACGCTGCATGTCCTCTAGCAGAGGGTGTGAGAATATATTGCTGAGCAGCACACAGCAGTGCTAACAACACTCTGCAGTCACATGGCAGAGGGTATGAGAATGCATTGCAGTCATACACAGCTGTGCCAACCGCACTCGTGGTCATGTGGCAGCGGGTGTGAGAATTCATTACTAAGCGGGCTGCAGCTGGTCCCAGTCCCAGTGCCAATCCATGATCATATGGCAGGGTGTGTGAGAATACATTGCTGATCAGCCCACAGTGGTGCAATTGCCTCTCCATGGTCACCTGACAGAGGATGTGAGTGCATTCGTAGTGGTGTTTGGCACTGAAGATTTGCCACTTTAAATAAAAAAAAATCAATTTTACACCTCCAGCTGCACTGTGTGTGCCACTTCTTCCTTTACCAGTAGTCGAAGTGTCTGTGCTCTGATACTTAGTGGCGGCACCTTTAGCGAGGGTTAGCTGTCTGCTGTTTTTCTTTGTTTTGTATTTCCGATGGTGGTGGTGGTATTGTTTTCTGGTTCTTTTTGTATTGTTCTTGTATTCCTCAGTGTATTTCTTAACCATACCCTTACTGCTGTATAATCTGTCTCTTCCCCGGTCACAACTGGAAACAAACATTAGCCCAACACATTTTTCTGGCCAAAGTTTGTAAACAAATAAATCTAGTTGTTAGCTATGCTGGGGGGGAGGCGGAGGGGGTTACTTTTGTTTCCCAGAAATGTGAGTTGGTCCAATAGGAGTAAGGTGTCCTTTTCTTTGTACTCTTTTTGGCACTTTTGTAGGCAAAGTGGGCAAGCATTAAGGATGCAATACTTGAAGCAACATCCCACTGTGTTAGAGAGAAAGGCAAGAGCAAAAGAAGGATGAAAACACTTTGGTTCTCAAACACAGTAGCAGAAAAGGTCAGGGCCAAAAGGCTGGCCTTCAGGAAATATAAAGGAACGCAGCGGGACAAAGATAGGAAGGCATACCAAACTTCTCTAAGGGAAGCAGGGAAGGCAGTAAGGCAGGCAAAGGTCCAAACTGAGGAAACAGTAGCACGAATAGTAAAAGAAGGGGACACGACTTTCTATAGATACATTAGTGAAAGAAGAAAGTCCAGAGGGGGTATTACTAAGATCAAAGGGGAGAAGGGGGAGTGTGTGGAGGAAGACCAAGGAAAAGCATCTATCCTAAATAGATACTTCTGCTCAGTATTTGCTGAGGAGAAGGTAGGGCAGGGCCCAGAGCTCAGCACCATGGACACAGGGAGGAGGGCAGTGTGCACTAGCCCCTTCACAAAAGAAAGGGTCCTACAAGAGCTCGATAAGCTCAGGGTGGACAAGGCAATGGGACCTGATGGCATACATCCCAGGGTACTAAAGGAGCTAAGGGTGGAACTAGCAGAGCCATTAGTAGAACTGTTGAGTGAGTCTCTGAGCACAGGAGAGGTCCCAGAAGACTGGAAAATGGCTCATGTTATCCCGCTCCATAAGAGTGGTAGGGAGGAGGCAGGGAACTACAGACCAGTCAGTCTTACCTCAGTAGTGGGCAAGATTATGGAGGTGCTCCTTAAGGAAATTATATTGCAACACCTGGAATCCATAGGAGCAGAGGATCCAAGACAGCATGGTTTACAACAGGAAGGTCCTATCAAACTAGTCTCATAGATTTCTTTGACTGGGTAACCAGAGTGGTGGACCAAGGGGGTGCAGTTGATGTCGCCTACCTTGACTTCAGCAAAGCTTTCGATACTGTTCCATGTAGAAGATTGATTAATAAGCTGGGTAGGTAGGCTCAGGATGGGTCAGAAGTTGATCAACTGGGTGGCAGGCAGAAAACAGAGAGTGGTGGTAAATGGTATACAGTCAGAAGAGTTGCAAGTCACAAGTGGGGTACCTCAGGGATCAGTCCTGGGGCCAGTCCTCTTCAATATCTTCATCAGTGACATTGCAGATGGACTGGAGGGTATGGTTTGTCCTGTTTGCAGATGACACCAAGATCTGCAACAGAGTAGATGATCCAGATGGGGCGGACAGAATGAGAAGAGATCTGGATAAACTGGCAAAATGGTCGGAAGAGTGGCAACTGGAGTTTAATGCAAAGAAGTGCAAGATCATGCACATAGGGAAGAGAAACCCTGAAGCCACCTATAGGTTGGGAGGGGAGTTGCTGACAATCACAAGGGAAGACAGAGACTTGGGCATCATCATCGCAGAGGACCTGAAGTCATCCAAGCAGACCACTAAAGTAGTAGGTAAGGCTAGAGGGATGTTGGGGTGTATTGGTAGGGGTATCGCAAGTCATAAGAAGGAGGTAATAATCCCTCTTTACAAGACACTGGTTAGACCCCATCTGGAGTACTGCGTGCAGTAATTGAGGCCGGACCTGCACAAGGACATTAACAAAATGGAGGCAGTCCAGAGAAGGGCAGCCAAAATGGTGCAGGGACTGCATCAGAAAACATATGAGGACGGATTAATGGAGCTCAATATGTATACCATAAAGCAAAGGAGGGAGAGAGGTGATGTGATTGAAACATTCAAACATCTTAAGGGCATTAACAAGGTGAAAGAGTCTCACATGTTTCAGTATAAGAAAAATAGCAGGACAAGAGGACACATCATGAGATTAGAGTGAGGCAGATTAAGGGGTAATGTGAGGAAGTTCTTTTTCAGAGAAAGGGTGGTGGATGCATGGAACGTCCTACTTCAGTAAGTGGTGGATATGAATACAGTGCAGGTCTTCAGACTGGCATGGGATAGGCATAAGGGAGCAATACAGATGAGTATGAATAGATAGGCCATTGACAAAATAAAGGCCGATGGCACATTCATAAGGTAGAAAAAATGGGCAGACTGAATGGGCCTTGCGGTCCTTATCTGCTGTCAACATCTATGTTTCTGTGAACGTTAATTACAAAATATATGGAGCAGACAGATTTTAATGATGTATGAGTCTCACAAGCTCATGTTTTGTGTGGGTTTGGGTGGAGTGGAGAGTTCTAAAATTTATTTTTTTGTTAATTTGTAACCAGGTAAGGCCCACGTGCCTGTTTTCAAGGGTGACCCGGGAGGTCCAGTGTCTTGCTCAGAGTCACATAGTATGCAAGTGGAGGTTGTGGGAATTAAACCCAGGTCTGTCTGCTGGATATACCAAGCTCATTCACAGCTCGTTACACTAACCTCCAGGCTATACTGCCAGCCCCAAATTGACCCATTCTCTCCAGAATTTGTGTCGGATACACTGGTTCAACTTATTGTCATACGTTAGCCAAACCAGTGGATAGGAGGCAGTTTGGTTTAGTGGTTAGAATTCAGAGCTCTGAACCTGGAGACTAAGACTTGAATCCCACAACTGCCACTTACATTGGAGCTTACATTGCTTAGCCTCCCTGTGCTAAACTGTTCTGTGATCCATCTCTGTGCAGTTTTAATCTCTGTCTATGTTGAAAACAACGACCACTTTCTCTCTCTCTCTCTCTCTCTGTCTCTGTCTCTGTCCTGGATTGTAAAGTGCATTTGTGATACAGTTTTTAGGAATGGTGCTCTACAAAAAAACAATTTTTCTTTTCCATTTACCTCTGGAGTTGCAGGGGGAAAAGTGGGGATAAGTTCCAATCAGACTTGAAAGGCTGCTGGCTGCACAGGTAGGCTGGAAGAAGTGTTCTTTTTAAAAGTGCCTATATGTCATACCCCCATACCCCACCCCCCCAGTCTGAGCTGTCAATTACATGCACCAGAATTTATAGCTGATGTGTTGAGAGCTCCGAATCTCAAATAAGTGATATCACTGTATATTATCTTCACAAAAATATTCCTTTTATATGTTAAAGAAATGCTTAATTTTGTACTTATTTAAAAAGGAATATACCTGTAAATTATTAATTGACTATTGAAAGGTTAGAAAGTAAGCCACTCCTGGCATCGCCATGTGAAAAATGTCCCTCTAAATAATTGATTTTCTCATTTAATTATTGAGATGCTCTCACAACTGAGCTCTGTGTTTCATTTAAGACAGTATTGGTTCTTATTGCTGGAGGATGCACTGGACGCTGACAGCAGTCGTGGGGTTTGAATCTTGGGAAAAAAAAAACACTTGTACAGATGGCATGAAAAGCTCAGTGGTGTCTTCAGTTTTAAGAGCCAGAGGCAAGGGTAAGGAGGACAGTGAAGAATCTGGGAGGCAGCATAGATTAATGGTTAGAGCACAGAGCTGTTTAAAGTGGTAACTTATGTTTGAATCCCGTAACCACCACTTACTGTGAGACCCTGAGCAAGTCACTTAACCTCCTTTTATTTCTCTCTCACTCTTCCCATGCTGACTGTTCCATAACCTATCTTTGTGCACAGCTAATGTCTGCTGCAATATGTTCCTGGACTGTAAGGCACTTTGCAGGCTTATAAATAGCTGTTGTAACACGGCTCAGTGTCACCCGGTGGAGTGGAGTGTCAGGATTCGCCGAACTGCCACAGCTGACTCAAACCGAGCGGGTATTAAGCCACAGGTAATGCCCGCTCGGTCAGTACCGGCTGTGGCCATGGAGAAACCAGAGGGCAGCCGCCTGCTCTGTCACCACCGCGAGCCGCCACTGGCGGCGCTACAGAGCCGTCGAGCCCCGCTGGCGCCCATGTCACCAGCAAGCGTCGGACCCGAACTGCATTGTCTTCTGCAGATCGGGAGACCAGCGGACAAAGTCAGCAAGTAGACGCGACGTAGTAGTCGACACCAGAAGCGCACCGTGGCACCAGAGTCATGGACCAGTGCATCGCAACCTTTTCACTCTGTGGAGTGCGGGGCATCTCCCGATGGGTGGCCGATGAGTTCGGCGATGAGGCAACGGTGCGGAGCAGCAGGCCAGCTGCTAGACCTGTCGCAGCAGTCCCGAGAGCCATGAGCAGCAACACAGTGGAACCCAGCCCCTGGCTGGAGGAGCTGCTCTGGAAAACGAGTCCTGTGGTACCCCACCAGGCAGTACTCCTGTTCCCAGCAGCAGATGGTGGCAGACCAGAGAGGGTGGCCATGCAAGCTCGGGCTGTGGAGGAGACCCGTGGAGAGCGCTGCCCACTCACTGCAGTCTCAGCACCAGGGACCGAGGAGAGTGCCACCAGCAGCAGGAGTCTGGCAAGATGTGCAGAGGAGGAGCTGAACATCTCCGCAGACATGCACCCCAATGAGGAGCAGCCACAGTTCCAGGATGGCACCCACAGACCAGAACAGGCGACCCCAGTGCCGAGCACCACCTGCAGGGGCCGCAGTGTGAGAGGCACAGTGATGTGGAGCGCTGGCAGCTGTGCGCACACACGCCACGCCACTCTTACCGAGGAGGAGCTGGATGGGCTGGAGAGCCGACGGGTAGAGGCCAACACCCACAAGAATACAGCATGGGCCTCCAACGTGCTCCTGGACTGGCTGAGAGGAACAGGCCACCAGGTGGACCTCAAGACTGTGCCCCCATGTGAGTTAGCAGGCCTCCTACATCAGTTCTATGCATCAGTGCGCACAGAACAGAGGACCCAGTACAGCCTGAGCTCCTTTGTGGGGCTGTGCGCAGGTCTGCAACGCTACCTGACTGGCGCGCCAAACCACAGAGTCCTGAACATCAACACGGATACTGAGTTCGTCACAGCAAACAACGTGTTTGTCGCTGTGCTCAAGGACTACCGGCGAGCAGGGCAGGACAGAGCTGCCCACCACCCCAGCATCTCGCCCAGTGACCTTGCAAGAATTCGGAGCTGTGAGAAGCTCAGCCCTGAGACCCCGTACGGGCTGGTGCACAGGGTGTGGTTTGAGGTGCAGCTTGGTCTTGCTCGGAGGGGCAGAGAGGGACAGAGAGAGCTGCGCCAGGGCTCCCTAACCGTCCAGAGAGATGAGGAGGGCAACGAGTTCCTGGCGCTGTCCTTCAACGAGCAGACCAAAAACCACGGACAGCTGGGCGACCCTACACGGCAGAGTCTGAGAGGGGTGCTGTATGGCAGCCCTGGCAGCAGGGACTGTGTTGTCAGACTTTTTCAGGAGTACATCCAGCGGTGTCCACTGAACACTCCTGCCCTCTACCTGCACCCACAGAGAGTAGACCAACTGGCCCCCGTGGAGTGTGACTACTGGTACACCTGCCAGCCAGTGGGGGAAAAACTATCTGGGGGCACTCATGCCCCAAATCTCCGATGCCCAGCTGTCGATGCGCTATACCAACCACAGCATCAGGAGCACGGCTGTCACCATGCTGGCTGAGGCTGCGCTAGCGAGCAGGGAGATCATGTCAGTCACAGGACATCGCTGCGAGACGAGCCTGCGCAGCTACTGGTCTCCCTCCACCGCAGACCGCAGGAGGTGGTCCACTGTCCTCTGTAATGGCACAGCAGCGCGGAGCGCCCCCTCTGCCCCAACCCGAGCCACCATCACCTCCTGCCAGCTGGCACGCCAACCCTGCAGCGCGACAGCGGAGGTCGGCACCCAACAGACAAGAGGCTCTGGCCCCCCTCCCCCACCACATCCAGCAACAACCCCAGGGCAGACACCAGCCGAACGTGCCAGCACAGCCACGGCCCCCACAGTGGGGGGGCTCAGAGAGACACCCACCCACAGAGCCACAGGTGACACAGAGACTACCACCAGAGGACTCAGCAGTGCAGCTGCACCCACCCCACAGGGGCATGATCCAGCCCAGGACACCACACTGCAGGGACAAGGTAGTCAGTGCCCCCCCCGCCCCCGATCAGGTGCCTGCAGGCGAGCTGAACGAGAGACAGACCTCCTCTCTGCGCCAGTCCTGGAACCCCAGTGGCCTACCCACCCAGGAGCCAAGCAGCGCACCTCCGATGCGACAGCCGCAGTAGCCTGACAGCCAGCCCATGACCGGAGCATGGGCATTGAGGCAGGGGCCAGCCTGCCAGACCTTCCAGATACACAGCATGGTCGTCCATGGCCCGGTGACCTTCTCCTGTGCCCCGCAGGGCAAGCCAGCTGAGTAGCAACCCAGGAACTGTGACGTCATGCAGTGTGCGATGCCACCCTGCACGCACCGTGGTCCCGCCCACTCGCACACAACTAGGAGTGCCGCCTCCCGGACCTGGCGCACGGCTGCAATCATTGAGCCGTCCACTGTTCCGGAGTGCCAGCACCGAGGCCACCGCAGCAATATGAGCCACTGCCACTGGAGCACCACAATCATTGACCAGTGCTCCACGGAGCAATGTACCTTGTTGAGCTGTGTGCTGTGCCTGTAAGTCTAATAAATAACCTGTACTGCACAATCTGTGTCCCGCCTCTTGTGTCCATAGGGCTCCTGCGTGACCATGCAGCTTGCCGGAGGTGATGGTGGTAACATAGGCTCGTCACCGCCGTGGCAAGCCTATGTTACAAGCGCATTAATCACCTTCAGCGTTGGGCTCTGCCGGGATTATCTGCTGGGCGGACCGGCCACGCCCGGCACCAACCCCCCCCAGCAGGCATTAATCCACTGGCAGAGCCCTCCTCTGGCGGTGATTAATGCTTATGTATAGCATAGCAAAAAGCTAAGCAAGACTGGGCAATGCTGACCATTTTCAGAAATGCTTAGCAGTAGACTACTAACCATTTTTTTTGAGTGAATCCATGATCCAGTACACAACATTAATACAATTATACAAAAATTTTGCTAATCAGTCTGTGCCAAGTGCTGTGCATTTTCACAACTAATTTTCACAACTGATTGGCAGTTTGACGCATGAACGTGCTAATCATTTTTTTTTTTTTCCCCAGCTTATTTAAAACCCTGCTTTGGTATACAGTCTGTATGAAAGGTCTCACTGAATGTGCATCCTGCCTCAGAAGATCACAGAGTTTACTGTAAGGCTGATTTTTATGTTTGCTTGTGCACATGCGCAAGAAACATTTTGTGACAGCTTGCTGGAGTAGCAGGTTGCGGAGGTGCAGCCATGTTGTGGCCCATGCCACCACTGCTTTTTAGGGCTTGTCTGTGTGACACCAATGAATGAGCACATTGTCTATGACAGCAGCTCAAAAGCATGCCACCAACTTGAAACAATTTTGCTGCTGTAATGAGGGGAGCGACCTGTCATTGCAGGGTGTTCCTTGCCTGGTGTAAAATTTCAATAAACATGGCGGTGGCTGTCGCCGTCCACCTTTCACAGTTTCGCCTGAAAGCCGACGTCAGTGGTGCCCAATCCCCCTGTTGGCATGCTCCCTCCCCAGTTCATTTGCTGTCGGGGAGCCCAGTCCCCATCAGCATGATGTCCCTGTATTTTAATTTGTATGCCAAGGGGGTGCCCAGTCCCCCTCGGCATCATGCCCCCCCCAAACACAGACCCATTTTCTTTGCCGACGGGTGCCCAACCCCCGTCTGCTCCAGTAGTTCCAAAACACCCAGGTGGCACACTGGGAGCCCATACCAGCGTGCCAAATGTACCTGTAAAAAAAGAAAACCTTCCCGCAGAGTTTTTTTTTTTTTTTTTTTTTAAGTCCTACCTTAGGTAGATATCTGGGCCATTTTTGCGACTTTTGGCACCAGATTTTCAACATGGGGTCCTTGGGACCCCACCTCATGAACTCAGTCACTATTATGTCATTATTTGGTCCCAAAAGGTGATTTATTTATTTACTTTCTTTTCTTCAATTGTTTAACCAGGAAAGGCACACTAAGCTGAAAGCTTGTCTACAGGTGCGACCTGGGAGCACAGGTAAGTTAAATGACTTGCTCAGGGTCACACAGTATGCAAGTGGGGGGCTGCGGGATTCAAATCCAGGTCTCCAGATTTGCAGCTCAGAGCCTTAAACCACTGCGCTATACTGCGCGGAATCACCTTCCAGGACTGAGTAACGAAACGACAGTGTCACTGTTCATGAGTTGGGCTCCCAAAAAGCCTATGTTGCAAATTTGGTGAAAGTATTACAAAAAATGACTGTTTAACGAGTATGCGTTGCACAGTTCCCACGCACGCTCGTAACTTCGAGAATTTTTAATATTTTCACTCCAGATTTTCAACATTGCCATTTTCCACACCTCCTTTATGAACAGTACAGCTGTCATTTTTATATCCTGCCTGAAATGTGTTTTTGCGCATCTGGCGCACAATGGTGCGGTCGCTGTGCGAAATCAACATTCGGGACAGATTAAGAAAATCATAGTGACTGTGTTCATCAGGAGAGATCCCAAAAAGCCCATGTTGCAAATTTGGTGAACAAATTCCAAAAAATGACTGCGTTACCAGCATGCATTGCGCAATTTTTACGCATGCGCGTAACTTCGAGACTTTTTATATATATATTCCAGATTTTCAGCATTGCCATTTTTCCACACCTCCTTATGAACATTACAGCTGTCATTTTTCACATCCTGCCCGAAATGTGTTTTTCGCACATCTGGCGCTCAATGGTGCGGTCGCTGTGCGAAATCAACGTTTGAGACAGACTAAGAAAATCACAGTGCCACTGTTCATGAGCAGAGGTCCCAAAATGCCTATGTTGAAAATCTGGTGTGTAAAAAAAAAAAACCAAACAAAAAAATATCCCCCAAATAATTGCATTACGGGTGTGTATTGCGCAGTTTCTACGCATGCTCGTGACTTCACCATTTTTTTTTTTATATTTTCACTCCATATTTTCAACATTACTTTTTTTTTTTTACACCTCCTCATGAACAGTACAGCTGTCATTTTTCATATCCTGCTCAAAATGTGTCTTCGCACCTTTGGTGCCAAATGGTGCAGTCGCTGTGCAAAATCGCCTTTCAGCTAATGAACTGATCATGTCACTGTTCATATAGTGCGGTCACAAAAAGCCCATGTTGAAAACTTGGAGTGAAAATACCAAGAAACACACAGGGCGTTAGGGTTTCTGACAATAACGCCCTAGGTCTGTAGGGACTGACAGGCGTCAGGGTGTGACTTGGGATTGTCAACAGAAAGCACTCACACACCATTCCACCCCCCACCCACCCCCACCCTGCAGCCAGTGACGGGCATCGAGGTGTGCCTTGGACTCTTTGGCCCCAAAGTTCAACCCATTCTCCTATACTGCACCCATTTCAGCGTATTTCCTTATGGAATGGGGTGAGTGTAAAGCCCGAACACCCCAAGGCACACCTTGACACTTGTTGGTGTTTGCAGGGTAGGGTGAGGTAAAATGGCGTGAGTGTTATGGGCGACAACCCAAAGGCAAACCCCAATGTTTGTCAGTCTCTGCAGGGTGGAGGTGGGGTTGGCGTCATTCCTATTCTGCACCTTTCTAACTTCTGCACTTCCAATGCTAATGCCAGCAAGCAAACATTCAGCATTGACAAATGCTTGTTTTTCTTGATAAGATACTTGTCAACAATTCCAGGCTTTTACCCTCTTTATATTTATAAAACTGGGTAGGCAGTATAGCCTAGAGGTTAGAGTAATGAGCTGTGAATGAGCTTGGTACATCCAGCTGACCTGGGTTTGATTCCTACAATCTCCACGTGCATACTGTGTGACTCCTAGCAAATCACTTAACCAGCCCAAAGCTCCCAGGTTGCCCCTGAAAATAGGCACTTGTGCCTAGTGGGCCCTACCCGGTTAACAAAGAATAAGTAAATAAAATAAATGGCTTTCCACCATTCTAGACTTTTTCCCTACCTAACTATGTTTATAAAATACTAGTGTTCCACAATTTCAGGCTCTTTTCCTCCCTCTATGATTAAAAATACTAGTTTCTCACAATTTCAGATTCTTTTCTTCTCTGTTTAAGAAATACTACTTTTCCACAATTTCAGATGGTTTCCTCTGTGTTTATGAAATACTAGTTTTCCACGATTTCAGGTCCCCCCACCCGTGCCTGTTTATAAAATACTAGTTTCTCACGAATTCAGGCCACCCCCGCCCATGTTTGTGCTGACGCCCTTCCTGCCTGCTTAGTATCTGGTGTCATTTATGACACCCCAGGGCATGTTAACCAGTGGATGGACAGCAAACTGCCACCAAAGTGAATCAGTTCAGCAGCAAAAATTAAATGGATCTGATGCAGAAGATTAGGCATTCTGTTGCAGAACGTAGGACTGATGCACCATAGATCCCATGGCACTTAAGAGTAGGGGATTTTCTCCAGTGTCCTGACTAACATTCCTCTATCATTAAAAGAGATCCATGTAAGCGACCCCCTAGGACATACCTGTCACAGCTCTGTGTGCCTTTCCTGGCCACAGACTACAAATAATAATAATAATTAATAAAAAAACTCTCTTCATAGCAACAACGTTGGATTATGTGCTGTTCATGAGCTCACCTCTGAAACTCACTTGCCAGATTCAGGTGGTGCAGACTGATGCATAGAAACATAGAATTTGGCGGCAGATAAGGACCGCTTGGCCCACCCAGTCTGCCCATTTCCCTATCTAATGGATAAGCTGCAGATCCTAGTTAACCAGCAGCCTACTTCTTTCTACTCCCACCCCCTAGAACTGCCTTATGACTGTCCCATGCATGCTTGAATTCAACCACTGTTTCTGATTCCACAACCTCCTCCAGAAGGCCGTTCCATGCATCCACAATCCTCTCTGTGGAAAAATACTTCCTTACATTACCTCTGAGCCACCCCCCCATCTTCAAATTGTGCCCCCTTGTTCTTGCACACCTCTTTTTGAAAGATGATACCGCCTTGGACTTTGTTGATTCCCTTGAGGTACTTGAAAGTTACTATCATGTCTCCTCTCCTCCTTTCCTCGAGGCTATACATATTAAGCTCCTTTAGTCTCTCTTCATATGTCTTCCAGTGCAGACCCTGCACCATTTTAGTTGCTCCTCTGGACTGCTTCCATCCTGTCTATGTCCTTGCGGAAACTGGGTCTCCAGAACTGCACAAAGTACTCCAGATGGGGTCTCACCAGCTGTCTGTACAGAGGGATAACGACTTCCTGTTTTCTACTGGTGATGCCTCTCCCTGTGCATCCCAGTATCCCCCCAGCCCTTCTTACTGCCCTCTCACATTGCTTGCCCACCTTTAGGTCAGCGAGGGTATTGACTAGGACTAACCCTCATAACCATATTACTGTAATTATGCAGAGTCTACACCAACTGCCAAATAATTTGTGACTTTATTGTGGCCAACAAGTACGTTGCACCAGGACTCTGGAGCAGCCCTGCTTCTCCTTTTAAATCGCTACTCCCTGGAAAACATTTTATTTAAAAAAAAAAAAAAAGTTTCATTGAAGGGTATTAACATACACAGCCATCTACTTTACATTCATACTCACATATGTAATACACGGGTACTGATAATTATTGATCGGGACATAACTTGTCAATTCATGCACTGTGGTATCTGTGAACCAGTCCTGCTGTCTTACAGTCTTTGTACATTTCGGCTTTCTGCTAAGTGGAGTTGTAGAGGCTTTTTGGAAAACATTTTAGATCTGCCCCTGTATCAGAACTGGCAGTCCTGTTAAGCCCAGGACTAACTTTTGAGAGGGGGTCTAAGTGGGCGGCTTAGGATTTACAGTTAGTACATTTGCCGTTACCATCCCTCTATTATGGAATACTCTTCTTAGTCAGGGGAAAAATATACATTCAGTCCCATGTTTAAACTGGATTCGAAAACTCTGTTTTATTGGTACAGAAATCTGACATTTTTGAGAATTTCGATACTGTGGGCACCAGATTGCACAGCCACAGTGCACTGCGCTGCCGTGCAGATGACCCAAGTTTGGGAATGAACTTGGCATGCTGCTTTGGGAGGCAGGCCAGATCACAGCAGTTGCTGCTTGGTAGTGCATTGTTGAGGAGGAATGGCGCTGGGCTCCAATACCGCAGTTACCCCTGTAGTGGTCAAAGGGAGCTTGTGCTCTCGAAAGGCTGTCACTCTGTGCAGCTGAGTCAGCTTGATGGGCTACACCCACACCAGGGGAGAAAGGCAGAACCAATGGAGAAAAATGGGGGGAAACATAGAAACTTAGAATTTGACAGCAGATAAAACCGCTTGGCCCATCCAGTCTGCTCATTTCCCTACCTAATGGATAAGCTGCAGATCCTAGTTAACCAGCAGCTTACTTCTTTCTACCCCCACCCCCTAGAATTGCCTTATGGCTGTCCCATGCATGCTTGATTTCAACCATTGTTTTTGACTCCACAACCTCCTCCGGAAGGCCGTTCCATTCATCCACAACCCTCTCTGTGAAAAAATACTTTCTTACATTACCTCTGAGCCGCCCCCCTCTATCTTCAAATTGTGCCCCTTTATTCTTGCACACCTCTTTTTTTTGAAAGATGCTACCCTCTTGGACTTTGATTCCCTTGAGGTACTTGAAAGTCTATCATGTCCCCCCTCTCCCTCCTTTCCTTGAGGCTATACATATTAAGCTCCTTTAGCCTCTCTTCATGTTCTCTGGTGCAGACCCTGCACCATTTTGAAGTGTCTCTCCTCTGGACAGCTTCCATCTTGTCTATGTCCTTGTGGAGACTGGGTCTCCAGAACTGCACACAGTACTCCAGATGGGGTCTCACCAGCTGTCTGTACAGAGGGATAACGACTTCCTGTTTTCTACTGGTGATGCCTCTCCCTATGCATCCCAGTATCCCCCCAGCCCTCCTTACTGCCCTCTCACATTGCTTGCCCACCTTTAGGTCATCTGATATGACTACCCCCAGGTCCCTTTCCATTTTTGTTGTTGTTAGTATCTCACCCCCCATTGTGTACTCTTCCCCTGGGTTTTTGTTTCCCAGGTGCATTACCTTGCACTTCTTAGCATTAAATCTAAGCTGCCATACATTTGACCATTCCTCTAACCTTGCCAAGTCCCTTCTCATCCTTTCCACCCCACCTTGTGCATCAACTCTGTTGCAGATCTTTGTGTCATCTGCAAAGAGACATACTTTTCCTTCCAGTCCCTCTGCAATGTCGCTTACAAAGACATTGAAGAGGACCGGTCCTAATACTGAACCCTGCGGCACCCCACTAGTAACCCCCCTTTCTTCAGAGTGGACTCCATTTACTGTTACCCTCTGTGTCCTATTCTCCAGCCAATTCTTTACCCAGGCTATCATGTTGGGACCCACTCCTAGGCTGGCTAACTTGTATATTAATCTTTTGTGTGGGACTGAGTCAAATGCCTTGCTAAAGTCTAGATAGGCCATGTCCACAGCCCCTCCCTGATCTACTACTTTGGTCACCCAGTCAAAGAAATCTATTAGATTCGTCTGGCATGACCTTCCCGCTGTGAATCCTTGCTGCCTTGGGTCCTGTGCCCCTCTCTGGCCTCTAGGTACTCGACAGTTCTTTCCTTCAGAAGTGATTCCATCATTTTCCCTATCACTGAGGTTTAAACTAACAGGTCTGTAGTTTCCTGCTTCTTCCCTGCTCCCACTTCTGTGAAGGGGAATCACATCTGCCCTCCTCCAGTCCTAAGGTACCACCCCATCCTCCCATGATTTGTTAAAGAGGGTAGTCAGTGGTGTCACTAGTTCTACCCTTAGTTCTTTTAGAATTCTGGGATGAATCCCATCAGGCCCCATTGCTTTGTCCACCTTCAGTTTTAAGAGTTCTTTCAGAACCCTTTCTTCTGTAAATGGGCTGGTATCAACTTCTGTATCCAGAGTGTTTCTATTGGGGCGCGTGATCCACCTCGATGACCTTGTTGGGGGTCATCCATTTGATGGCCTGGGCTCCGTGGGCTTCCTCTGGGTTCATGTACCTACCAGCACAGGGTCCTCCTACTCCACATAATGGACTGCCTCAAGGGGATGATGGCCCTCTGCCTGGAGCCCCTGCCGTGGAGGGGAGACCTGTGGGACATGTCGGGGCACAGGACTCCGGAGGACTGACCAGGGAGAAAAAAATATGAAGACAAAACATTTTGATACTGTGTTCTTCTTTATTTGTGTCATGTTTAAAGAGCTCCTAGTACTTTTAGAATTAATGTAAAAAAAAAAAAAGGCAGCATAAATTCTAAGTTGTCCCTTTGACACAGCGGTTGCGTTACTGCTCGCAACGCCGGCAACCTGCATTCGTAAACCAGCCTGAATCATTGGAGGGCTGGCCGGGGGGAGAATAGACACTGTCCTCCTCGGGAGGAAGGGATGCAGTTGCCGCTATGCTGTTTGCCACTTGGGTGACCAAAGGTGGAGGTGCAGGCGGAACTCATAGCTAGGAGTGGAGACACTGACGGAGCCTGATGCACTGACATACACTTGTGTGTGCGAGTGTCAGTGGCTCCAGACAGTCAGCACTCCCAGAGGAAAGGCAACAAAAGAACAAGGGAAAACACTCCTAGCCAAAGCAGCATGATGCTTGCTCCTGCTTCACAGGCCCTGCATCGCCGACCTTGGCACTTGCATCTGGACTGAGCAGGGACCTCTAAAGGGGCATGATCCACCTCGATGACCTTGCCCTGGAAAACGGGCCAGGGAGGAACAAGGAAGGAGGGGTAAGCCCAGGGGTTGGGAGCAGCCGATGAGGGCAGCTTGGGGAGTTGGAAGGAAAAAAACAGAAAGGGGGGAAAAATATTTTTTAGACACATCACTGCTTGTATTTTATGTATTTGTAACATATTTTCCCCTTTCCTCCATAACTGGGAGCAGTGAAGTTAGAGGATCAATGTGCCCTGTCTGATCTGCACTGGCTTCTGGTCTACACCCGACACCACAATCCTCTGATTATGACATTACAGTATGATACAAAATGAACGAGTCATAGTTAAGTATGTTGTGATATATATCTACCAGTTTTTTCTGTTTGTATATTGTGCTCGTTAAAGGACAGAAAATATGGAACACACACCACTGCACACAAAGGTGCTCCAGCAGAGGATTACTTTGGTACAGACAGGAACAAAACTGTGCATACTCCAATACATTTCTGCAGCTGGTACCTGTCTGTAGAAAAACTTGCATGAAGAGGCCCAGCAAACACCCCTGCGTATCGCCTCTTCACAGAAGCTTCATCAGGGGGCTTGGCAAAGAGGTGATACGTAGGGGTGTTATCCCAGCCTTTTCATGCAGGTTTTTCTGCAGTACATTTCTGCAGCCAGTACCTGTCTGGTGTGTGCATAGCTTTGTTCCTAGCTGTACTTATATAGTGTGCTATTGTTTGCTGTGATGCATGTAGTTGATCAAAAATAAAAACAACAATATCCGGTTTAAACGGGCAGCCAGCTCAGAAGATACGAACATATGAATTTAGGAACGAAAGAAGACCCCCCCCCGCCCGCCCGTTGATTTCTTTCTCCCACCAATTTGGGGGGAAGATAAAGTCTAGAGGACGTTGATCCAGTTCTCATGTTAATGTGCCTAGTTATAATGAAAAAAGTGAGCACAATACGGAAGACAAATGCTGAATTATGTCTAAAAGTTTTTTGCTAAGTTTTTTCATTTATATGTAACTTCTCCAAACCCCCCCCCCTCCCATTTATGTTTAGGGGTCCTGATGTTATACACAAGGGAGGAGGGGGGTACAAACCAGTGACACTTCCAGATAAGGCAAGCCCCAAAAGAGGAAAACAAGGCCCTTACCTCAAGGTGATTTACACCAGAGTAGTGCAGCTCCCACTTACTTCGGGAACCCTTTTGTTCTCCCTTGCAGCTGCAGATTCGGGACTGGGCCAGGGAGGGCAGACCAGAATCTTGCTGAAAGGAAGAGCTAGCAGTTCATTCAGTAATCTCAGGACTCCATAATTAGAAACAAGCAGAAAACGTAATTCTAATTATCAGATAAAAACACAAATAAATCAGCTCCATGGGGCCGGGAGGCAGGAATATGTTGAGCATTCATTAAAGAAGGCACAAATCAGTGCCGAGATGTACAAATAGCTCACGTTACTTTGGATAAAGATTTTATCGGTCCAAGTAGGCCTAGACTGTAGACCAAGCACAGCCTCCACGCAACCACCCTGAGCAAAACAACCACTCAGGCCCCTAGATGGTGCAAGATGTCCTTTCCAGAAACCCCAGAGGAGTGCATTACTCCCCCTCCCCAGATAGCCTAACACCAGGGATGCGGCCTATAACCTTCACTGTGGCCACACTGAAACCTTTAAACCAGCCCAATACTTTTGTAACCCTCAGCCAAGCGGACCGGGTGTCTGATTTTTAAATACAGAGAGGGCAGCACGGTTCCTCCTTCCTAGTTACTGACTCCACACACATTCCACTTATATAGATCTAACATGGGTCCTGCCCCAGACACAGGCACGGCAGGCCCAATAAAGCAAATCCCATGGAATGCCCCCATCTACAGTCCTGTGGCAGCATGCCACACCAGGTAAAACCTCACCAGACCTGTCACCTCTGAGAGAGGTCCTGCTGTGGCCCTGCCACCTCCATGACAGCCCACTGCCAGGCCCTTATCTTACTGGGGCCCCAGCCTCTGGTATCCAGCCATTCCAGCTCTCCTCTGCCTCGACTTCTCCCCAACCAGATCTGGGAGATTCCCAGAGCTCACGGTCGCCACTTCTCCTAAACACCCACACCTCTGATACCACTGGCCATGCAGCCATGACGCCATTGAAGCCAGCACCTCCTGGGTTGGAGCACAAGGCCCTGCCTCTACTTGCCCTACATTTTCTGCCAAACTCCTTGAACCCGGGGACACCCCTTTATAACCTGGGCAAGAGCAACTCCCACTAATCGCCACCCAGGGATGGGACAAAGATGCCAATGCCAGGACTATGACCAAACAAAGGAGAGAGAGAGAGAGAGAGGCGGCTAGTAAGCGAGACTCAAGAGGGGTGGCTTACATATTGAAGCATAGACATGTGACAAAAAGAAAAAGACCTGAACATTCTGTCCCAAGATTCCCTACTTGGAGACACTTTAGTCTCTGTCCTCTCTCCCATCACTTCCTGTTTAATAGCTCCTTTCAAGGCATCCCACTTCCTCTTATATCCCTCTATTGACTTTGCCTCCACAACCTTGTCAAGAAGTTTGCTTCAGTTATCTAGCACTCGGTCCATGAAGCAACTCTTCTAATGTCCTTTTTGAACCGTCCCCCTCCAACTTGAACCCATGCCAGTGTTGGAATTACACTTCCTGAGCTTTGGGAGCTAGTGGGTCTGTAAGGGCCCTATTTTTAAACGGAGTCCCTTTCCTACTATAAGTCAGTGGAAGTGATGCATGAGCTACCAGGGCTCACTTCAGAGCTAGGGGAGCTAAGCCCTGGCAAGCCCCCCTGTAATTCTAACACTGCCATGCCCTCTGATGGAGGCGCTGTTTTTCGGTTTGAATAGACTGGCTGTGTCACTAGTTAAAGGGCAGCGGTAAAGGGGAGAAATGGTCAGTGGGGACTAACTTTGAATTCGGGCACCCATCGCCACAGTTGCATAAACACCACAGGTTTAAATCGTCTTAAGTTTTCTTATTGTGTTAAAAAACATATTATAGTGCTGGACAGACAAACACCTCATGCCCGCCTGACACGTTTCAGACTACTGTCCTTTTATCGAAGCTGCTGTAGCAGGTGAGCTGAACACACTCTAAAATGATGACTGCACAGTAGTCACTGGTATGTAATCAGCTTGGATGTTCATTTTTGCTGTTCTGATAGACCCAAGTATAACCCCCAGGTGGCACTATCCCAAGGGTACTACCTCTGCCTGCCTAACCATTAACAGGTTGAGGGGCCTAGGTTCTATGGCGGGCGCCTCCACCCAGAGGTAAGGGTTCACAGTGGTTCATCTAACTTGGTCACAGCCCTCTGGAACATTAGAGACCCCCCCCTTTTCTTCCTAATAGTGACTCACACAATGCCCCAAGAGTATATTCACCAATTACACTTACCCCCAGGACTGGTTTGATCAGCTTGACTCTAGGAACCCCCTGTAAAACAAGATGAGGTAATACGATAGCCACTGTACAATTCTTTAACATGAACACATACCTCAGTCAGTATAACTTTGCTGAAACAAACAGATCTGATTTATTTAAGGGGTTGTAACAAGGGCAGGGGGAAATCAGGTTAATTTGATTAATCACATGAATAATCATATTACTGTGCACAATTTTAGAGTCCCTAAATGTCACTTTCACTGGGTACCCAGGTGTGTGTGGGAGGGCTAGCCAGGATCGGTGCAGCTGGTTGGGGCCCTGTGATGGAAAAACACTTGCACAATACCAAATTGTAATGCGGAGCCAGTTGGCTCAGTTCATGTAGAAAGGAAGAAAGAAAATCAGATGAAACACTTGCAATTAAAGGTACAGATGGCAGGGAGCTACCCTGATTTGCACTCACTAACTTAAGGCTGGACGCTGTCCCTGTGGGAGTCGTGGATTTCTGGACGCCCTTTGCACAGCAGGGGACGAGGTTCTGCAAGCAGGACGCAGCTTCAGGAAGCAATGGATTCAGTCTGCTTGCAAGCGACTGCCTTCCTGTTGAATCACACGGGACCAGGGGACTCGTTAAGCTGTCCTCCCCAAGCACCCCACACATTTATATGTAAAAGAAATTACTATACCAGGCAGCTGCTCTCAGGTCCCGATCGCACTTACTGCCAACCCAGGAGTTCACAATGCAGCTTCACTTTCCTGACACACTGAGCGCGATGAAGCAGTTCCTCCAGTCCTCTACAGGGTGAGCCTGGTTCTCAGTGTTCAGCCTCTCCTTTCCTCAGCAATAGTGGATTCAGTCCGAATCGCCACGGCAAATGCGCCACCCGACTTTAGGCCTCCACACACGCTTCCCGCGTGAAAACTCTGCAGCGCAGGAGCCTGGAGCTCCTTCCCCAGTCACGGTCTCAACGGATCTGCCTTCCCAGACACCAGGCAGGGAATTACAGTTGGACGCCACCCGGTCCGATTGGTGGGCCTAGTTGCCAATCACTCGATACTCCCCCTATTGGTGCGAAAAGGCGCCATGGTCCAGAACTTCACTTCCCAGAATTACTGGTTATGTCCCTCATGGCCAGTCGGCTCCCGAGAGAGTCCTGATCCTGGTTGGTCTGCTTAAGCTCAATTTTAGGTGCCCCTTCTCCCTGATTGGATCTATTCTGCAGTTCAGATCCAAAATGGAGGAGCAAAGCACACAAAGTCCCAGCTGCAAGAAAGGCAGGTTAGACAAATTACATTTCCACTAACACTCTAAATGATTTCTAGCAGACAGTTACATCTTTGAAAAGTGCTCACTTTGCCCACTTAGCGACGGCAGAAACGGAGAACTTTGTCAGCAGCTCTAGCGGGACTCGAACAGGGAACCACACAGTCCCCCCCCGTAACTAATCCTGCCTGCAAGCAGACAGCTCTTAAAGAGACAGTACCAGAGGCTCTAAAAGCACTCACAAATAAACGGCTTAAATGCTGAACACCATACAGGCTGGGGGCATTGGGGCAAGCTCCTAGGAGACTTTTGGGAACCCCCATTTGCAGGGGGGTTACACCCTTCCTAGCCTGAAAAGCTTGACGTCCACATCAAGTAGATACCCCTAAATCACTCTTAGGCAGAACATTTGAACTGTCATGCCTTTTAAACAGCAATCAGCATATTAACCTTTGACAGATACACGTACACTGTATTATACATTCTACTACTGATTATACAACAGTACATATGTGTATGTGTGTATGTGTATGTATGTGTATATATATTTTAACTCAGGTCACCACTTCCTGCACATGAAACCTGGATAAAGGGGGCCCGTCCCTATCTGCTACATTGGGGCTGGAAGTGACAGGGGCACCATATTCAGAGGGCACAACGAATAGTCTGAATTTATCTCCCAGTCTTAGTTTGGGCGGCGAGCTCGGGGTTGCATACACTCCCTTATGGACCACATTGAGGGGTAGGTCCATAGGACTGCCCAGGGACTCGTAACTTAGCCGTACTACAGGCCTCACCTCTCGGCCAGTCCTTCTTGGGGGGAACAGACGCAGTTTCTGAACGGTTAGACTGACTTTCAGCACTGTCTGTACTTGCCAAGGGGTCTCTGTTGGGGCAGGGAGGCTAGAGCTAGGGGCATTTTCAGCTCCAGAGTTTACAATTTCTGAGTCCACAACACTTGGGTCAACTGTGGAGACTCCTGGTACTGGCAGGAAACTATCGGGGCACTCAACACACTGTTCTGGTTCTGGTGTATCACTAGTTTGCTCCAGTACATCACTCTCCTTTTGAAAAGTCAAGCAGTTCAACCATGCATAATGATTCCACATCCTCTGATTTGATACTTTGCACCTCACCTTCTGGGAGCATTGGTTCCAAGGACAAAGCTGGGGGCTTAGACAGTCCAGAAGGCCCAGCTTCATTTCCTGGGTTGACTAGGGGATTGCCCCGAAACATTGACTCGGTTCATAAGAAGGGTAATATTCAAGGCCAGACTCACTTTCTTCTGACACAGACTGACAGTCCTGTTCAATTGGGACTTGTGGGGAGGAACACTCTAACTTAGCTTCTGTAGGTGCAGTCTTTCTTAATTTTTTTCTAGCAGCGGCTCTAGTCACTGGTCCAGAGGGGGCATTTTCTGGGGGGTTCAGACTCTATCAGGATCTGTCCAATGGGCAGCAAATTATTTCTATGCATGGTTTTCACATCTTTTGAATTATTCTCAGGCCTTACTTTGTACACAGGCAGATCATCTAGTTTGCCCACTACGATGTGAGGGAGGTGATGCCATCTGTCAGCAATCTTATGTTTGCCATGCAGTCCTACGTTCCTCAGCAATACTTGGTCTCCTTCACTGAGTTCCAGGGCTTTCACTTTTTTGTCATACCTTTCTTTATTGGCTAGATTTCTTTTGGCAGCCATGGTTTGAGCCAGTTGGTATGCATGGTTTAGTTGGGCCTTTAATTTTTGCACATACTGTAAATGAGTAGCTGCTTGAGCCCCATCGGGAGAGACCCCAAAGCAGACATCCTACTGGCAATCGGGCTTCTCTTCCAAACATTAGTTGATAGGGGGAGAATCCAGTGGCATCACTTTTGGTGCAGTTGTAGGCATGTACCAGTGTGCTAATCTGTTGGCTCCATCTGGGCTTGTCTTTTGGTTGAAGAGTACCTAACATGTCGCACAAAGTGTGGTTGAACCGTTCAGGCTGGGGGTCTCCTTGGGGATGATAAGGGGTGGTTCTTGACTTTCACCCCCAAAGAAAGCATCTCTTTAATCAGGCGGCTCTCAAAGTCCCACCCTTGATCAGAATGGATTCTTTGCGGGGCCCCATAGTGAACAAAAAAATTTTCTATAAACACTTTGGCCACAGTGGATGCCTTCTGATCCTTGGTGGGGAACGCTTGAGCATATCGAGTGAAATGGTCAGTGACTACCAGTACATTACTGATATTTCTTTGATCTGGCTCTAGACTCATAAAATCAATACAGACCAGCTCCATGGGTGCACTAGTGGTGATGTTAACAAAGGAGGGCAGCCCTCTGAGGCAAAGCTTTCCGCTGTAAGCAGTGACTACAAGTTCTAATGTGGTGTTCCCCATCAGCCCCCATTTACATAGAAACAGAGACTTTGATGGCAGATAAGGACCGCTTAGCCCACCTAGTCTGCCCATTTCCCTACCTAGAGGATAAGCTGCAGATCCTATTTGACCAACATCCTATTTCTTACTACCCCCCCACAAAAATTGCCATATGTCTGTCCCATGCATTCTTGAATTCTCCCACAGTTTTAGACCCTACAACCTTCTCAGGAAGGCTGTTCCATGTCCTACCACCCTTTCTGTGAAAAATACTTCCTCCATTGCCCCTGAGCCCCCCCATCTTCAAATTGTGTCCCCTTGTTCTTGCACATCTCTTTTTCTGAAAGATGCTACCCTCTTGGACTTTGTTGATTCCACTGAGGTTCTTAAACGTTTCTATCATGTCCCCCCTCTCCCTCCTTTCCTCAAGGGTATACATATTAAGCTCCTTTAGCCTCTCCTCATATGGCTTCTCTTGCAGACCCTGCACCATTTTAGTTGCCCTCCTCTGAACTGCCTCCATCCTGTCTATGTCCTTGCGGAGATGGGTTCCCCAGAACTGGACGCAGTACTCCAGATGGGGTCTCACCAACTGTCTGTACAGGGGGATAACAACTTCCTGTTTTCTGCTGGTGATGCCTCTCCCTATACATCCTAGTATCCCCAGCCCTCTCTACGCACTTCTCACATTTGCCAACCTTAAGGTCATCTGATGTGATTACCCCAGGTCCCTTTCCATTTTTGTTGTTGTTACTACCCCCCCAAATTGTACTCTTCCCTGGGTTTTGTTTCCCAGGTGCATTACTTCACTTCTTTGCATTGAATCTAAGCTGCCATACTTCGACCATTCCTACAACCTTGCCAAGTCCTTCTTATCCTTTCCATGCCTCCTTGTGTATCAACCCTGTTGCAGATCTTGTGTCATCTGCAAAGAGGCATACTTTTCCTTCTAGTCCTCTGCAATGTCACTTATAAAGACATTAAAAGGACTGGACCCAATATTGAACCCCTGCGGTACCCACTAGTAACCCTTCTTTCTTCAAGTGGACTCATTTACAATTACCTTCTGTGTCCTGTTGTTCAGCCAGTGTTTTACCCAGGCTACCACCTTGGGACTCACTCCAAGGCTGGTTAATTTGACTACTAATCTTTTGTGTGGGACTGTGTCAGATGCCTTGCTAAAGTCTAGGTAGGCCATGTCACAGCCCCTCCCTGGTCTACTACTTTGGTCACCCAGTCCAAGAAATCAATTAGATTTGTCTGACATGACCTTCCGCTGTGAACCCATGCTGCCTTGGGTCCTGTGCCCCACTGGCCTCTAGGTACTCAACAGTTCTTTCCTTCAGAGTGATTCCATCTTTCCCTACCACAGAGGTCAAACTGACAGGTCTGTAGTTTCCTGCCTCTGTCTTGCTCCCAGTTTTGTGAAGGGGAATCACATCAGCCTTCTTTCAGTCCTCGGGTACCACACCATCCTCCCATGATTTGTTATAAAGGGTAGTCAGTGGTGTCACTAGTTCTCTTCTTAATTCTTTTAGAATTCTGGGGTGAAATCCACCTGGCCCCATTGCTTTGTCCACCTTCAGTTTTAGGAGTTCTTTCAGAACCCTTTCTTCTGTGACAGGACTGGGATCGACCCTCTCACGAAAGTGCTTCTGTTAATTGGATTAGGCACCTCCCCCACTTCCTCTTTTGTGAATACTGAACAGAAGTATTCATTCAGTATCCCTGCTTTTTCATTGTCACTCTCTGCCCATCTACCATCCATTCTGTTCAGCCTCACTATCCCTCCCTTTGTCTTTCTGTGCTCCCTGATATACCTATAAAAGGTTTTATCCCCCTTCTTAACCGAGTTGGCTGTCTTTTCCTCAGTTTGGGCCTTTGCTATTCTGACTACCCTCCTTGCTTCCTTCTGTCTTAACTGGTACAGTTGTCTGTCCTGCTCCTTCTGTGTTTCCTTATACTTCCTAAATGCTATCTTTTTCTCTCTAACCTTCACCGCCACTTCTTTTGAGAACCATAGTGGCTTTTTCTTTCGGTTTGATTTGTTCATACTTCACAAAGGCTTGTTGCCGCTGTGATGGCAGTTTTGATATTTTCCCATTGTTGCTCCACCCTCCTTCTAGCCTGTTTGCTAGTGCTTTTCTGAGGCACTCTCCCATCTTGCCAAAGTCAGCCCTCCTGAATTCCAGAACCTTCACTTTTGTATGGCTTGACTCTGTAGCTGAGTTTATCGTGAACCACACTGTTTGGTGGTCACTTGTTCCCAAATAGGCTACTACTTCTAGATCTGAGATCCTCTCACTGTCCCCATTTGAGAGTATGAGGGTCTAAGATTGCTCCCTTACGAGTAGGTTCCAAAACTAGCTGTCTGAGGCTTGCCACCTGAAGGGCATCAAGAATGGCCCTGCTTTTGGATGTGGCTGCAGCAAAGGTGCTCCTTTTAACATCTGGCATATTAAGGTCCCCCATCAACAGTATCTCCCCTTTCTCTGCCATCCTAAGTATGCCTTCTGTCATATCCTTGTCCATTCCCTCCCCCTGACATGGGGGTCTGTATACAACCCCTGTGCGGATTGTGGTGCCATTCCCAGTCTCTAAGGTGACCCACAGTGCCTCCTCTCTTCCCTGTTTACTCTCTTGTTCAGTTGCTTTTATCCCTTTCCTTACATAGAGTGCTACCCCCTCTGCCCTCCCTGTCTCTCCTGTAGGTTGTGTACCTGGTCTGTTAACATCCCAGTCATGGTTCTCTGTACCATGTTTCTGTGACTCCTCGATATCCAGGCATCCCTCTTCCATCAAGGCCACCAGTTCAGGGAGCTTGTTGCCCAGACTACGGGCATTGGTACTCATTACCTTCCATTTCTTGATGGCCTTACCCCTTTTGCCCCATCCTGTTCTTATTGAGTTTGTCACTTTCCATTTACCCTGCACTTCTCCCCATTGACATCTCTATGTTGGTGTCTACCTCACTTAGTACCCTGATTTTTATTTTTTTTTTTTTGGGGGGACTAGGATTTCCCTGCTCCTTTCCAGTGCCTCCCCCCTTGGCTAGTTTAAATGCTTACCAGTGAAGTATTTAAACCTATCACCTAGGATCCTGGTTCTCCTCCTGGACAGATGCAGACCATCATGCCAGTATAGGCCTGCATCCGTCCAGGTGGACCCCCAGTTCCCAATGAAGCCAAATCCCTGAGCTCTGCACCAGTTTTTCAACCACTGATTGAATCCCATGGTGTGGAGCACCCTAGCCTCATCCGTGCCATAGACAGGCAGCACCTCCGAGAAAGTTACCATGTGTGCTATTTGTCAAGTGTTCTGTCTGTGCCAAGGTGTCCCATGTGGTTGTGTAGGGACCTCAGCACCAGCTCTCGAAAGACAGCAGGCAAAACTAACTGTTGCTTGTCCAGTTGGCCCACTTTGTCTCTCTGTATAACAGTCCATTCATCATTCTCAACTTGGGGCCTTCTTTATGTAGCAATGCAGTTCTCATATCAGTGGAGTGTAATTTGGACACATCTTTCCCTGCTTGGAGGGCTTCTAGAGCTGTTTTTGATCATAGGATCTCGGGATTGAGCACGTTGAATACTGTCATTATTGAATTGAGGCAAAGCACTAGTGTTCAGAGCAGAAAAATGGCAATGAGTGGCAGGTATGCAGTTCTCAGAGGGCCCCAAACAATCCACCATACAGTCTACTGCATCTGTGGAAAATTTTTCCTCCCCTATCAAACTTTTGGCAGAGTGCTCGAATATCAGGTTCTGATAGTCTGACCCAGTTATTTGAAGGCAAGCAACCAGTCTCCGGAGAGACATCAGCATCTATATGGTTCAGGCCTGCTCTATATTCAACTGCATAGTCGTATGTAGACAAGGCAGAGAGCCATCTATGGCCCGTGGCATCCAACTTAGCTGAAGTCTGCACATAGGTCAAAGGATTGTCAGTTTTTACCAGTTTCTTAGCCCCATACAAATACTCATGAAATTGATCAACAATGGCCCACTTCAAAGCTAGGAACTCCAATTTGTGTACCAGATAGTTCTTCTCCGACAGGGTTAAGCTCCTGCTGGCAAAGGCCACTGGTCTCGGGCCATTCGTGTGCTCCTGATGCAACATAGCCCCCAACCCTTGCAAGCTAGCATCAGTATGAAGGATATAAGGTCTTGTGGGATCAGCATAGGCCAACACTGGGGCATAGGTAAGTTGATGTATGATTTCATGGAAAGCAGTCTCACAAACAGGAGTCCAGCAGGCCCCAAACACTTCATTCGGACGGAAATAAATTTTTTTTAGTCTCCAGGGGCACTGACTTTTTCTGTCTTTTGTGGGTTGGGGGATACCCTTGAGTAAGGTTAAGTAAAGGGCGGATCACTCTTGAATAGTCCTTGGTGAAACGCCGATAATAACCACAGAAACCCAGGAATCTTTGCAGCTCCTTCAGATTTTTTGGCTGTGGCCAGGTGGTCAATGCCTCAACTTTACTTGGGGTCAGTCTCTATTCCCTCGGTGGATACTATGTGTCCCACATATTTTACTGATGTTTGAAAGAATTGACACTTGTCAATGGACAATTTAAGGCCAAAGTCTTCCAGTCGATCCAACGCCTTGAACAACCTGCTTTCATGTTCCTCCAGTGAGATGCCAAACACAATGACATCATCCAGGTATACTAGGCACTCTAACAAGTTTATATCCCCCACTGCACGCTCCATCAGGCACTGAAAAGTGGCTGGGGCACCTGAAATCCCTTGAGGCATCCTCATGAATTCGTAGAAGCCAAGCAGACAGATAAAGGGTGTCTTCTCACAGTCTTCCGGGGCCATCGGGATCTGGTAGTACCCACTGCGAAGATCCAGCACGGAGAACCACTTGCTACCATTCAGGCAGTCTAAAGCAACCTGGATGCGGGGCACTGTATACTGATCAGGGATAGTCCGCCGGTTCAAGGTGCGATAATCCATACACATCCTTACTGTCCCATTCTCTTTTCTCACTACCACAATAGGTGAAGCATATGGGCTTCTGGATTCTTGTATTATACCAGCAGCAAGCATCTCTTGCAGATGCCATCTCACATCATCTATGTCAGCAGGTGCCAGGCGTCGAGACCTCTCACGAAATTGCCTTTCGTCATGCAGCCGGATGCGGTTTTCAGCTCCTTGCACACACCCTACATCCCATTCCTTCAAAGAAAACACCTGATCTCTCTGGGCAAGCTTCTCACTGATCCTTTCTCTCCATTCAGCTGGCAACGGGCAGTCACCGAAATCAAACAAGTCAGGTGTTACTCTATCACTGTTTCCCGAACTCTTGTTACTGGGCAGTACGGCAGTATCCGCACAGTGGCCAGGGTGCAACCTCGATTTACTCGGATCTCCCTGTCAGACACATTGTGAACTTGAACCATTATTGTTCTGGCAAAAGCATGGACTCTAGCAGGCAGAATATTTGGTTTGACCAGCAGCCCTCGGGCAGTTTCCCATCTTCGGGTGTGCCCAGCATTAATATTTTGTTCTTGACATCCTTCTTGAGGCAGACTTCTCCTTGTGGAACACATTGTGCATTTGGTGCTAACGGCAAAGATTCCGGGTCCTTCTTCCAGACGACCCCCACCGGTTCCTCTGGTTCCATTCTACCAGCATTTCTCTGTGCTTTATAGGCCCTTTTAATTAAAGCTGGGATTCTTAGAGCTCTGCCAGTCCTGGACCTTTGTTTTTCAGAACACAACTGCACCAGTCACCCAAACATATGTGCATTGGTTCCAATCAACAATGGGACCCCATCATACAGTCCAGTAGGGGGACACACTAAGGCCAGGGTCTCCACTTGCTCTGCCACTTCAGCCACAGAAGTAGGAAAAGACAACCAAATTCGGATATAACCAGAGTAGGGGTAGGCCTTCTCACTCAAACCCCACACATGTAGCCCCTCTAGGGATTGCAGGGGCACATCAGACAAATGCTTCTGATACCAGTCCTAAAACATGATTGTCACTTGGGAGCCACTGTCTAATACAGCCCTGGTGGATACCCTGTTCACTTTCACAGTAGTTTCCATTGAGGAACCCACTACTTCAGACCATTCAGGGGGCATTACTTGAGATGTCGCTCGGGCATTGGCCCTGGAGGCAAAACTTTTCCGGTGGCCCCCCCCCCCGGTGACTGGGCACAGGTTTTGTGATGCCAGGCCACTAGTCTACTGGTAACTTTCCTCAAGTTCTCTGGTAGCCAACACTCAGTCTGAAAGTGTCCATCTTCCCCACAACTGTAACAGAACTTAGTATCTCGGTTGTCTTTGGAGGGAGGGGGGTCTCTTATCTGGCGGGGCACCTCAGGTGCTCTACATGGCTCTTCTTGAATGGGATGTTTACCCCATGGGATCTCTGGTTCTCTAATTCTGTTGGGGGTGATAGCAGCCTGTTGCAGCTCTCTCACCCTTTCCCTTAGGTCTCTAATTTCTGCTCTCAAGTTACTTTCAATTCGGGGGGTCAGGGGAAACAACATGCACTCCCACTCCACTTTTGGGCTCAGGAGGAGCTTGATACAGATCTGGCTCCCGATAGGTCTCTGTCAGCCCCTTGATCAACCCTCTCAACTGTTGAGTCTCGTCTAGCTCACTCTGCTCGGGGGTCTGACACGGATTCACGGCCCCAGCATAGGGTTCCCACCCCTCTTCATCGGTTTCAATTTCACGAATCTCTCTCATCAATTGACAATATTCAGGAGGGTCGGCCCTCCGGTCTTGCAATTTGAGTTTCAGCAGTATTGCACTTGAAAATCTGGCGGACTTCAATATATGGTCTAATTGGACCTGGTTTAGCGTTTGGGCAGTCACCCCCCCCTTTTCGGTGGGCCTTTTGCAAAGCCCTCTCCATCCTAGTAACAAATGTAGACAATTTCTCATTTCTCCACTGTTTTGCTGACTTGAATTTCCATAACAGATCCTCTCCGGTTTCAGTGCTGCCAAACACCCCCTCTAAGGCGGAAAGATATTCTGCTGCAGTTGCCTCTGGACTAGTGGCCTGTAGGAACCGAATGGCTTCCAGTGCGGAACCCCTCAAGCTTTCCATCAGCCGTTTCATCTTCTCCCCCTCAGAGCACTGCCACTCTTGCACTAAAGGCGTAGCATAGTCCATCCAGGTCTCCAAATCATCTTTCCCTGAAGGCACGGGCAAAGTACCAGAGAAGAGTCTCAATTTCCGATAGGAGTCTAATTGTATGGAAAAAATGACCATAGGGGGTGGGGCTAGTATGGAACTCTTAGATGACCCAGGAGATGTACCTGGGGACGGCAGGGGAGTGTGGTCACCTGAGATGTCTAATACCTTTACCGATTCCTGAGCAGTTCTCCCTTCTGCGGCTAACAGTTTGAGCAGTTTATCCTTGAAACTATTGGTCTTAGGGGACCCACCCGGGGTGGACAAACCACTATGTGTGTGAATAACCCTCCATCCCTTCTGGGCACCTTCAGGGAAAAATCACTGTATGCACCCTCTCAGGGTCTGTCGTAATACTGCATGACAGCAGCACATGCAGGGTCTGTTTGAGCAAGTCAGCATATCGCCCTTTTACTTCTACCTTGCCCAGACATTTGACCCGTTCGACAGTGTCAGCGCTTTTAATCCCCAAGGGGACATCCAACAATAATACAGCCTTTTGGGAGTCCAACTCCTCATCTTCACTCCGCCCCATCAATTTGTGCACCATCATCTTAAGGGGATCGAGTTTTAACTTGGGCGTGGTATCCCCCTCCATCTTCTCCTTTAAATTAGACATAATGGGGTACTTCCTTCACTTGGCCACTAGAGGACGCTAATCCCAGTGGTGCCTCCAAGATGTAACCCCCAGGTGGCGCTATCCCAAGGGCTACTACCCCTGCCTGCCTAACCATTAACAAGTTGAGGGGCCTAGGTTCTATGGCGGGTGCCTCCACCCAGAGGTCAGGGTTTACAGTGGTTTGTCTAACTTGGTCACAGCCGTCTGGGACAGTGATACCCCCTTTTCTTCCTAATAGTGTCCCACACAATGCCCCAAGAGTATATTCACCAATTTCACTTACCCCCAGGACTGGTTCGATCAGCTTGACTCTGGGGACCCCCTGTAAAACAAGATGAGGTAATACAGTAGCCTCTGTACAATTCTTTAATATGAACACATACCTCAGTCGGTGTAACTTTGCTAAAACAAACAGATCTGATTTATTTAAGGGGTTGTAACAAGGGCAGGGAAATCAGGTTAATTCGATTAATCACATGAATAATCACATTACTGTGCACAATTTCAGAGTCCCTAAATGTCACTTTCACTGGCTACCCAGGATTTGGGGGGCTAGCCAGGATCGGTGCAGCTGGTTGGGGCCCTGTGATGGAAAGACACTTGCACAATACCAAATTGTAATCCGAAGCCGGTTGGCTCAGTTCATGTAGGAAGAAAGAAAGAAAATCAGATGAAACACTTGTAGTTAAAGGTACAGATGGCAGGGAGCTACCCTGATTTTCACTCACTAACTTAATGTTGGATGCTGTCCCTGAGGGTGTCGTGGATTTCTGGATGCCCTTCGCACAGCGGGGGACGAGGTTCTGCAAGCAGGACACAGCTTCAGGAAGCAACGGATTCAGTCTGCCTGCAAGCAACCGCCTTCCTGTCGAATCACATGGGACCAGGGGACTCGTTAAGCTGTCCTCCCCAAGCACCCACACATTTATATGTAAAAGAAATTACTATACCAGGCAGCTGCTCTCAGGTCCCGATCGCACTTACTGCCAACCCAGCAGTTCACAATGCAGCTTCACTTTCCTGACAGACCGAGCTCGATGAAGCAGTTTCTCCAGTCCTCTACAGGGTGAGCCTGGTTCTCAGTGTTCAGCCTCTCCTTTCCTCAGCAATAGCGGATTCAGTCTGAATCGCCACGGCAAACATGCTGCTCGACTTTAGGCCTCCACACGCGCTTCCTGCTGAAAACTCTGCAGTGCAGGAGCCTGGAGCTCCTTCCCCAGTCACGGTCACAACGGATTTGCCTTCCCAGACACCAGGCAGGGAATTACAGTTGGGCGCCACCCAGTCCAATTGGTGAGCCTAGTTGCCAATCACTCGATACTCCCCTTATTGGTGCGAAAAGGCGCCACTCTCCAGAACTTCACTTCCCAGAATTACTAGCTATATTCCTCATGGCCAGCCGGCTCCCGAGAGAGTCCTGATCCTAGTTGGTCTGTTTAAGCTGCATTTTAGGTGCCCCTTCTCCCTGATTGGATCTATTTTGCAGTTCAGATCCAAAATGGAGGGGCAAAGCACACAAAGTCCCAGCTGCAAGAAAGGCAGGTTAGACAAATGACATTTCCACTAACACTCTGAATGATTTCTAGCAAACAGTTACATCTTTGAAAAGTGCTCACTCTGCCCACTTAGCGACGGCAGAAACGGAGCGATTTGTCAGCAGCTCGAGCGGGACTCGAGCAGGGAACCACATAGTCCCCCCCCCATGTAACTAATCCTGCCTGCAAGCAGACAGCTCTTAAAGAGACAGTACCAGAGGCTCTAAAAGCACTCACAAATAAATGGCTTAAATGCCGAACACAATCCAGGCTGGGAGCATTGGGGCAAGCTCCTAGGAGACTTTTGGGAACCCCCATTTGCAGGGGGGGTTACACCAGTAAGACTCATTTGGGTCTAAGGAAAGAGGAAAAAAAATGAGCATCCAAACTAATTATATACTAATGGCTACTGCGCAGCCATCCCTAAGTGTATTAGCACAATAATCCATGCTGTCTTTCAGGTGTGCTGGGCTATCAGTTTAAATCCTTTTTTTTTTTTTTTTGTGGTGATCTGTAAGCTCTGGCCACCTCAACTCTCCTACCTTCCACCACCCGACCCTGGCAGAAGTGTGCCGGCACCTGCAGGAAGTCAGAGTCTGACCCTGTACTGATGTACCACAAGTATAGTGTAAACAGCAGTCAGGAGCAGTGCTGTTGGAGCGGCAGCTGTGCGGTGTAGACCACAATGCAGTGGGTGAGTGTGTGTAAAGGTGCGCCATGAGCTACACAACTTAAGCTGCCCATTTATATACGACCAAGGGATGAGTCAGTCTTTTGTCTCAGCGGAGCAGCTCAACTATTCCATCATCAGACATTAACAGCCTTATTCAGCATAGAAATATAGATGTCGCCGTCAGATAAAGACGGAGTCTATCCAGTCTGCCAGTGAAGAACTTCCTTCCTAGCCCACCCCCCTCGACTTAATGTCCTAAAAGGGTTTTCTACCCCAAAGCCCCCTCTCCCCCCAGCCTCCCTAGCTCCATCTCCTGGAATTACCAACCATTTAAACCCTTTGAGCACAAGCGACACTACATCCCTGCTCCCAGTGTGTGATCCCTTTTACAGTTTAACCCCTTTTGCAAGTAGCTTGGAACACAGAAGCAAATTTTAGGAATCCATGCCAAACAAGAATTTTTAATATATAATATTCTGAAACAGTTCAGCTTGTGTTTCATTAATTTTCTGTATTATTCTCCCCTTATTCATTTATATTGAGTACATTTGTCCCTGGTTTTCTCTCTGCTGAAGTCCTAATCCTTTGCTTGTAACATCCAGATCTGTTGCTGTGGAAATGATTACGATCTGGCAAATAATGTCCTTGATAAGGAGTGAGGGAGATAAAGAGAGAAAGCATTTGAAATGCTTGTGTTTCAATACTGTGTTGTAAAAAGTTTCCACCGACACTGGAGAACTAGTTTAAACATTAGCGAGTATAACCTTGCCTTCATGTCTATTTTGTGTCTTGTACCTTACCACCATGTATATTTAAGCAGTAATACACAACAGGGTGTGCAGTATCCTGGGATATTGTCCCACCTCAAATGTGTTGTGAGGCACACGACCATAGGCCGAGTGACTTCAGCCACCTGAGAAGGTATGGTATTGCAAGCTGTTGCACACCTTGGAGTGTATTATTGTTGTTATAACATGAATCCATTTTGATTTTGTTGATTGATGGTTGTGTGATCTTCTCTCAGACAGACTCTCATACCATCTTTAATTTGCATTCAAGATGGCTGCCACGCTGGGTGGTCCATCGAGTCTGCTCTAAGTGAGCTGGCTTGTTTTCTTTTTCATGCCTTTTTCTGTTGTGTTTATAGTGATTATTTAGTGCAGAGCTGCTCACTGTAGTCAGGGTTTTCACAGTGAGTTAGTTTTAGGCAGCTAGGCAGTTTTATTGTGATTTTATTTTATTCTGTATCCTACTCGGTTGTACACTGCTGTTAGGGGGGCTCCGTTCGGCATCCACTCCTTGGGCTGCCGACTCACTATCTGTTACGACAGCTTACTGTTTGCGGTCAATGTGGTGCTGCAGAGCTGTACAGTTGAGCTGCTGATACTTGTGTTTTAAATGCACCAAACTGGAGCTTGATATGGGGAGCAGATTTATGGTGGCTATTTTTTTCGAGGTGTTCGTCTCGAGAAGCAGAGACCAATGCGACTGCTGACTTGGTTGGTAGTCAGACTGTGAGTGTGCCATAAGCTCTGCTGACCCGAGGAAAAGTATTCTGCTGCGCTGCAGGATGGTGTCTGTGGTTGGGATTACCAGTTCCTGGATGTTGCCATTGTGCAGAATGAAGAATTTGCTCAGTTTGAATAAACGACTGCTGCTAGGGTGTTTGTGTCAGCAGGACCTGCTTGATTGATTGTCCCCCAAATTGGCTAGCGTGATCCTTTCAGCCACTGTTTTGGACTTATCCCTCTCTTGCCCTTGATTACTTTGATGAACTGAATCCTGTATTCTCCCGACTCTGCTTCACAGCTCAGTATGTTAGCAAGTAGTGAGAGTACCTCTGTTTCTCTTCCATCTTGTTTTCTGAAACTGCTGTATCTCTGCAGCAGCTCTGAAACATTTCAAGAAATAAATAATTTATATTTTTATTTATTTTACCAGGAAAAGACTCCATTGAGCAAGCTTATTCACAAGGAGGTATAGGGTATTTGTATTTCCTTGGTGAGAGCAGTGACACTGCGACTACTGCAGTTCCCTGGACAGTTTCTAAGCATCTCCACCTCATTCTTTGGAACTGTTAGAGCCCCATAGTAGCTGTGAGAGGGATGTGTGCAGGGCAAGCTCCAACTGTTCTATTTGGATCTTCTCTAGTGAGAAAAGAAACTGCAACTATTGCAGTTTTCTGGACATTTTTGGTACCTCCACCTTGGCTACAGTTGGACTATTATTTACTGTTATTGTAACCCCTAGGTGGCGCTGTCCCAAGGGCTACTACCCCTGCCTGCGTGACTAGGCACAGGGTGAGGGGCCTGAGTTCTGTGAACGGGTGCCTCCACCCAGAGGTATGGTCTTGGGATAGCGTAACTGCTGTTGGTATAGCCCTCCGGGATGCTATAACCTCCCCCACCACCCCTCTAGTGGCCTAAACAGTATAGCAGAGAACCAATCACATATGTCATATGAATACAGTATTAAACCCACACGTAGTGCACTTACCACCAGGGCTGGATCAGCTGCGAAAGCCCTGAAGACCCGCTGTAAAATGAGATCAGTAGTAAGACAGTTCAGCAACAATGCAGTATCCCCTCCACAAGGGTACACTGCAGCCAGGTTAAGTGCAGAAAGAATAAAATATGATTTATTTGGGGGAGTTGAACAGGGATGGGGCAGTAAATCTAGCAGTTGATTAATTAGATCTGATTTATTCAGGTTTTGCATGCACTAAGAGTTCCTCTGTTACAGTCACACCCTGAGTACCCAGTTGTTACTCAGGCTAGCCCGGAGCATTGCCCGGGGTAGGCCGTCATTGCAGCTGTTGTTGGGGCCCTTGGGAAAGAAAACAGTCACATGCACTTTAAAAAGAATTTGTAATCCAGAGCTGGATGGCTCAGTCCGTTGTAACAAACCCAAACAAATAATCAGATGACACACAATAATTGCAGCTTTGTTGCAGGGTGTTACCCTGTTTGTACTTGCACTACCCAGACCAAGTGATGATCCGACAAAATGGGCCTCGTCGAGATACTGGTCTTCAGGATGCAAGAACAATTTACACTGTCCGAAAACATGCACGGCAGATGTCACAAACTGGTCGGGTGCTCAAGCACTTTGGCAAACTAAACACATTTATATGTA
The DNA here is from genome assembly GCA_016271365.2 of Neoceratodus forsteri. Classification (NCBI taxonomy): domain Eukaryota; kingdom Metazoa; phylum Chordata; order Ceratodontiformes; family Ceratodontidae; genus Neoceratodus; species Neoceratodus forsteri. Next base: position 743,053,786 of record CM057451.1, read on the forward strand.
AGGCTTTGTCCCTCTCTGGTCCTTCCAGCTAGCTTGCAGGCTGATTCTTCTTTCTTTCAGCTTGGATGCTGCTTGAATCCCCTGCTGCTGTGACCCCAATGTGGACCAACTGGACACTTAGACCCGTGGACTGACGGCTGAAAAAGTTTAGGCCTGGTAGGCCCAACCTCTGAGAGCTGGCAAACTCCCCAGAGGCTCACACTGAACTCTGAATGAATCTCTCCAAATCTGAAGAAATTGAGCTGTTACCCCCTTTTATATGGGGTTACTTTCCAGAGTACCCATTGGCTGCCAAAGCTGTCTTAAACAGTCCCCAGATGTTAATTGGCTCACTTTTTGGTGCCTAGAATTGGTCCCAGTTAATCCCCCATAAGTCTCTGGTATTCTCCCAAGATCCCTTTGGTTAAATTCTGGCTTTCAATTGGGTAAGGGCTGCTAAAAATGGTGGGCTGCATATGGTTTCTAAAGCAGCCCATTTCACTGTCCCCACACATAAAGTTCTGGTGCAGCCAGCAGTTTTACTTTTATTTAATAAATTCCCCACTGTTCTATAGCCCTAACAGTTCTCTCTTAAATGAGTCCACTTTTAAACAAGTAAACGATACCATTAGGGAGTCACTGCTCCCTTAACACACTGCCCCAGAAAAACACACAGCAGCTCATGAATATTCATTAGGGCTTTCCTGTCATGCCCTTTTCCCTTTGACTCTTTGTTTCTGGTGCCCTGGAGGCAGCACTTTAGGTGGCTGCCATTTATTTAATTAAAAAAAACATTTCTCCTGCTTTTGAGTGTCCCTGGTGCCTATTTTAACTTGGGAGTGGCACCAGGAACTACTGAGAAGGCACATTTTTGTTGTTTGACCGGGATGCACAAGGCATCCTTCTCGAATGTGCGAGCGACGGCTCTGCGACATGCCGGCCGCTCGCAAATAAGTTTGCAAGCCCCGAAGGGCTCATTTAAACGGGGTAACCTGAGAGACTGGGAAGCGGCAGATAGCGCCGTGGAGGTAGCGGGACGCTGGGGACAGCAGGAGCAAAACTCGGAGGCGCTTTAAGGTAAGCCCCCCCCCCAAATGAGGGGGGGTTACACTATATTGTGAACTTCTTTGTTCTCCCCTTAACATGCTTTTATCAAGTTTTTACACATTTAGCTGGAGTGCATCGAGGTGTGAATGTGTTTTACAGCCATAGCTAAGCTGTGTGAATGGCATAAGAATGATTGGGCTATTTTTTGACTGTAGGGCATTTTATGAGGGATTTTGAGGTGGGCAACTCGTTTGCTGGGAGTGAATGGTTTTATTTTCTTTTATTGTGTGGCTTGTTTTGTCATGTGCTTAGCCAGGCCTTATCTAGTCTGCTCCTCGGAGCATCTGTGGGAGTGGCACCCTTCAGGGGTTTCCCCTGTACCCTGCCTGCAGCTATATAACTGCTGCAGGGCATTGGGGATTCTTTGGGGGTGCTGCTCAAATTGTAGACTTGCCCTGTGGGCAGACTTTGGGGGTTAGATTGGGAGCATGGCATCCAGGAGGTGCCTGGGGAGCAGGTATTATCTGGAAGGTTCCCCCCCTGCCAGATCCCTGTTCCTTGGGCTGCTGAGCTTTCCACTCAGCAGGTGGCTAATGGACCAGCTGACTCAACCCCTCCACTTAGGGCAGTTCTTTGTAAAACCAGGTCTCTCGGGAATAAAACGGCTGTAATGGAAGCCTTCATTGCAGATTCCTCTGCAGACCTGGTATGTATTACGGAGATCTGACTGGGGGATGACTTGGGACCTGTGCTTGAGTTGTCCATTCCCTGAGGTTTCTCCATGGTACATTTTCCTAGGCAGGAGAGTAGAGGGGGTGGAGTAGCCATCTGCTTTTGATCCGCTCTGGGACTGACTGCATGCTTCTTGGGTTTGATCAGATTGTTTGAACACATGGCTGTAAAAGATGAGAAGGGTACGAGTTGCAGGATCGTGCTTTATACTGTCTTCCAGGATGTGGACATAAATTCCTGCAGGAACTAGAGACTTTCATGGCTGATCTGGTGTTGGGGTTGCCCACACTTTTGGTTTTGGGCAATTTCAATGTTTTGAGTCGATGATGAAACTTCTCCTTTTGCTTTACAGTTCCTCCAGGTGAGGTCATCCCTGGGCTTTGTACAGGTGGTTGTCTCCGGTACCCACCAACACAGCCATGTCTTGGATCTGGTCTTCTCAGTGGGTCTTGACATTAGTGATGTCAGGTTTGATCTGGTCGCTTGGTTGGATCATCATGTTATTCTATTCCTCTGCAGGGCTCCCTGCCTAATTGCTCCTGTGGAGCTGGTCAAATACCGTTCTTTTAAACACTTGGAGCCAGAGCTTCCTGGCGGTACTGGACATCTCGAGTCTGAGGACTTGTGCAAAAGGGGTTGATGCAGCTGTGGAGGGTTATAACTTAGCTCTCTCAACTGCCATAGACTCCCTAGCACCATTCTGTGTATGCCCCTTGATGTCCCACCTCAGGTCACCCTGGTATGATGTGGACCTGAACAGGTAGAAAACCAAGGAGCAGAATTTGGAGCTTTGTTGGTGGAGATCCCATTCAGAGGTGTATAAGTGCCAAAAACTCACTACGGTGAATATCAGCGAGCAGTCACTCTGAAAAGGTAAATGGTTTGATACCTTTTATTGGACCAACGTAGATGTTACAAAAAGAACAAAGTGCTTAAGCCTTCGGACTAACAAAGTCCTTCCTCGGAAGCTTACAAGGACCAGTATGGCAAAAACTAAATCTGTATGTCTGAAAAAGGCAGCATGCCTGTCACGAGTGATTGCTGCTAGGAAAAACAGGCTGACTCAACACTGTGAACAGACTGCTAAATATGGTCTGTCTGCAGCCTTGTAGAGCCTTTTCTCTTGAGAAGTGTAGAGTTTAACTTATTCTTCCTGGACAAGGTGTCTGCCATCCGGGCTGGGATATCCCAGAGTAGCCTGTCATCAGCTGACAGTATCTGACCTTTTTGGACTGTTGGCACTCTCATTTCTGTGGACTGAGTTTGAGCCAGTCTCAGCAGATGTTTTACCTGAGTCATTTGCAGTCTGCTCTCCACCTTTTGTGCATTGTACCCTGGGACGACCAGACGTCTTCTAGAATGCTGGGATTCGTTCGACCCAATTGTGGTGGAGATCACCGGGTGTTCCCTTCAGGAGGGTGTCTTTCCATCCGCTCTTAAAAAAAAAAAAAAAAAAGCCATGGTGAAGCCTCCCCTTAAGAAGGCTTCTCTGGACCCTGATGATCTTTCCAACTACAGACCCATCTCAAACCTTCCTTTTCTTGGGAAGTTCATTGAGAAGGTAGTGGCAGTGCATCTTGAACAATACTTGGAGAAACACGGCATCTACAAGCCCTTTCAAACAGGTTTCCAGCCTCGTCTTAGCATGGAAACCACCTTAATCAGGGTGCACCATGATCTTCTCCAGGCGAGGGATAGTGGTCTTCGTTCCATTTTCGTACTACTAGACCTCTCCTCAGCATTTGATACGGTGGATCATGGGGTACTGCTGGATTGCATGAGGCACTGTGTGGGATTCTTGGGAACAGCGCTGCAATGGTTAAAGTCCTACATATCCGGCAGAACACAGCAGATTGCCCTTGGCTCTTTTACATCGAGCAGTGCTGCACACAGTTGGGGAGCACCTCAGTGGGCGATCTTGGGGCCCCCATGTTATTCACCATGTATTTGCTGCCGCTGGGTTGAGATCATTAGACTCTACTGCTTGGCATTTTATTGCTATGCTGATGACACCCAGCTGTATGTGTCTTGTGCCCCTGATGATAGTGCAGTTGTTTCCCATCTGAACAAGTGCCTTGGGGAGATCCAAAGATTGGATGGCAGCTTGCTGGCTTCAGCTGACACCATTGAAGACAGAGGTGTTACTGGTGAAGCCGGGTCAATCTGGTTCAGCCGCGCCTAGAAATAGTACCACCCTTCCCCTGCTGGATGGCTTTGCTCTTCGCGGTACAGATAAGGTGAAGAATCTGGGTGTTATTGTGGACTCCAGGCTGACCCTCGAGCACCAGATGTCTGCTGTCATCCGCAGTGGTTTTTACCATCTCGGTAATATCACCCAAATCGAGCCCTGACTTGAACCGACCAATCTGGTAACTCTGGTACACACCTTAGTCATGTCCAGACTGGACTACTGTAAAGCTCTGTACCTTGAGTTATCAGCAAGGCTGGCGTGCCGGCTGCAGCGTGTTCAGAATGCGGCAGCGTGGCTGGTAGCTGGGACCTCTGCGGTTTGAGCATATACCTGTTCTCCTTGGTCTCCATTGGCTGCCGGTTCAGTGGCATATCCGTGTGAAGGTTTGCTTGATGACTGTCAAGTCCCTACATGGTCTAGGTCTGGGCTGCCTGAAAGACTTTCTTGTTCCATACATTCCTGCTCACACCCTCTGCTCAGTGGAGGCAGACCTCTTCTCCGTCCCTCGATCATGGCTGAAATCCTTGGGTAATGGAACATGTGGTATGGCAGCTGCTATTCTTTGGAATTCTTTGGAACACCTTCCCAGAGAAGTGAGAGGTGCTCCTTCACTGACTGCTTTTAAGCATTCTTTAAAAACATATTTTTTTAAGTTTTGACCTGGATTTAATTTTTTTATTTTTAGTATTTCTATTTAATTTTTTATTTTATTTATTGTGAGGTGCCCAGAGCCTCTGGGAAAGGGCGCCATATAGATAAAATTGCCTTGCCTTGCCATTATGTACTGAGATATCCTGGCTGAATGTGGTCTTGGCCAATCAGAGTTACAGATTTTGACCATCCGTGTCATAGTTTGTATTATATACTGCTGTTGCATTTATTTCAGGGGTCAGAATTAAGTTTTGCAGAAACTAGCCAGTAAGGCTAGTAACTGGAAAAAGCCACGAGCCACACAGACCTTACCACTGGCCCAGCTGATAAACTTAATGGAATGTTGCCTTCTCCAGCACAACCCCACAGGACAAAGTAATGGGAAATCTTACTAGCCCAATTAAAAAATCTACCAGCATTTGGTTCATGGGCCAGTGCCAGTTTCAACCACTGTATTTGCTATATTGATGAACCTTTACTTTCATGTCAGTTTTATATCTTGCACCTCACCACAATGTGTGTTTTGTACTACAATAATTCTGTTTATTGTATTTCCCTTCTCCTCTTCCTCTGGGTTGCACCTAGAAACAAGGCTTGGCTCAGCGTGCCTTTCCCAGTAAGCAATTTTCAGTCAAGGAAATGTAACCCCCCTCTGGGGCTTACCTGTAGTTGCCCCCTGAGTTTCCCTATGTTCTTCCCCCCCCCCCCACCAGCGTGCTGCCTTCTGCCCTCTCGGGCGTAAGTCCATGGTCACGAGCTGTTGGCATGTTGTTTCAGCCAGCACTCGTGTATGCGCGTGGAGTGCTTTGATGTTACCAACCAATATTGAGGTCCAAAAGCAGGGAGACTTCCTGTGGCCCTTCTTATGCTTTTTGGGGACTGGAGACCAGAAGGGGATCGGGCATAAGCCCGTAGCTGGCCAAATTTAGTGCGCAAATAGCTGGGCCGCTCGGGGGCTTATGAATATTAATGAGCATCCCCATGAATTGTAATGCGTGCTGCCTGCCTCCTAGGGGGACAGAGTTTCAGTGGCAGTGACAGTAAAACTGCTGGGGCCACTGAGATGAGGATGGGCTTGTTTGACAGGGGGCAGTTGGGGCTACATCATGGTAGGGTGTTGGTGTGCATAAAGATTTGTGTTGGGCTGCACCAGACTCTGAAAGGGGAGAAGCTGCACTAAACTGTATGGGACTCCGTATAAACAAATGGGAGCTGACATGTTTATGACACTCGACCCTGTTATTGCAGCCAGCCAGTCAGTGATCTGGGCACCAGACTGGACTCAGCGGGACTTCTGGGAAAAGGAGGGGACTAATTCAGAGGTGACTAGATCATGCCCCAATAGATGAGCAGGAAATATTGATTGCTATGGTTATTGATTATTGAAAGGCTTCAACGGCCAATTGGAATGCTGGATTTTCTGCTGCAACAGTGTGAACATTCTGGGATTCCTTCAGTCTGTTTCCAGGCTCTGTGATTCAGGACTGTTCTGAGAGAGAGTGGATCTTGAGCTTCAGGAGCTTCCCCAGGCCCCCATTTGGAGATTTGCCTGTTAGCAGAAGTGGATTGGAAAGGGGAAAGAAGGAAGAAAGACTGAGCTGAGATTCTGATTCCCCAGGTACTTGCTGCTGGAGTGATTGAGAAGGGGAAAGAGAGAAAGGGACTGAACTGTGGTTCCCCAGGTATGGAGAAGTTGCTTGTTAATGATGGGAGGCACTAAGTGCTGCAGAAACCCTGCTCTGGGGAGTTGGATTAGCTGAGAAGACTGTGTTGATTGTCAGGAGTGCTACAGTCATTGTTGGGAAGTTGTTTGCTTGTGTGGGACTGTAATTGAAATACTGAAGAGGCAGGGCGGCTCTGGTCATCAGGGTGCTAGCTGGGTGCTGTGTGTCTTCTGAGTGAACTGGTGAAGGTGGCTGAGAGCTGAGGCCCAGCGGCAGCCGGAAAAAGGGTTGTGGACACTGCTGAACTGGAAAGTGTGGACTGGTGTGCGGGGGGGGGGGTTCTGAGTTTCCCCCTGCTGAATCGAAATAGAGGCTAGCACCCACTCAGAATGACACTGGACTTTATTGGAGCAACTGACTGGAAACCTTGCTTGTTAAGAACTCAGTGCAGGGACTGCAGTGGGACCCCCACCATTTGGGAGTCCTCACCTAGAGCCAGGGAAGGAACTTGCTAACCCCTCCCAAGTGGGACTCACTGTCTCGGGAGGTCACTGCGCTTGCTGGGGTGCTAGGGCACCTGCAACTCATCAGGGGAAACCGGGCTGTGGAGCCACTCTCAGGTCTGGGCCTTCTGGGGCTGGTGTTGTCCTGCCACAGTGCTCTGCAACAGGCCAGAACCGGCTGAAGGTGACAAGCGGCCAGAACTACAATCAGGGTGACCAGCTGCAAGATCCTCGAGCAAGTTCCATCCAGTCAGAGGAATTGTGGCCGGCCTGTTCTGTGTTTGCTGCACTAACCCAAGAAGCTCCATTTTCCCCGGTGCTGAGATTGACAAACTGTGAGTACCCAGGACCTGGTTCCTGGAAGGGTAAAGGGGGAATTTGTGTGTTTTTAAAAAATCTAATTTTCTACAATTTCGGGGCCCCAACAGCCAGCCAACCCACAGCATCAGGCCTGCACCTAGTGGGTACCGCTTAGGGACAGTTCAGGGACACTGGTACCAGTGGGGGAGGGCTTGGCCTGTGGGCCCACATGTTTTGCTGTTGCATATCTCAGTAACCTTCTTTCTTCACAGCTACCCTATGTCTTGGTATCCCTTCCCCTAGTCCTTACCATTGAATAAAGCTGTGAATTTGTTGAAACTGCTGTGTTAGTGAATTTCATTGCATGCGCTTACTGTTGAGATTTATGGTTTATGGTGGAACAAAGTATTTGGGGACTCAGTGTGCAGAGTGGTTGGTTGGGGAAGTGGGTAGGTACAGTATCCCAGGGGGCTGTATCAAGCGGATACCTAGCCCACTAATACTTTACTCTGGGTGGAGGCACCATGCTATTATCAATATTTCTGGGAACGAACCCCCAATTGTTACCATAGCAGGACCCAGGCCCCTTGCCTGGTATCAGAGACAGCTGGCGGGGGTCACCCACTGACATACGGTGCTGGGGCTACAGAAGGAATGTATTCATGAGGTCCCATTTATTAATGGGAGAAAAAAAATTGAAAGATAGGAGTTCCAGTGAACCCTTTCTGCATGGCTGTATCTGCGGGCCAGAGATGCATCTCAAGTCAAGCATGGGATTTGGTAACCATGGAAATATTCAAGGAATAGAATACATTTGGAATCAGGATTCTGGACCCAAAATGCACATGGAATCATGCTAATACCAACCAGAATGTGGTTCTGGCATGGTTCCAGGTGAATTCCCGATCCAGAACAGTTCTGGAACTTTACCATTTGCTACATTTTAGCTGGTTCCAGCACGGATGTTTGTTTTATTTATTTATTGAAAAGTACACTGGGCAATTGAAATTGCTCATTTCACGGTACGTCCTGGGGGAGGGGGGTACATGTGGGGAAAGGATATATACACAATTGCTATAACAGGTACAAAATACTTGTATGAATGCTGGATACATAATGTTGATAAAATAGGTTACAGAGCCAATACAGCCGTTAATCACACAAACACAATACAGTTAAAATTAGGGTAGAGTAAGTCGATACAACGGATTTGTTGCAGATACAGTCAAAGAGAGCAATGGACTGTACAATCAGTCTGTCATAAGAGCTAATACGTAAGGAGCTGTTAAATGCTTGTTGTTGACTGGGTGGTGGCAGGATGGAGAGTAGGGATTGATGGGTTACTTATAGGTACAGTTAGTGGAGTAGAAGTTAAGTAGGGCGGATGAAATGGATGCAGGGGATGAGGAATGGCGAATTTAGGTGGGGGGGCGCATTCCAGATTTTATGGAGGTAATGCGAGAACCCTGGTTGACCTATGGTTGTTGATTGGCGAGGGGTCAATAGGGTGCGAGCATCAGTGGATCTGAGCGAGTGGTGAGATGTTGGTGATAGTGTTAAGGAGGAAGAAAGGTAAGAAGGGAGAAAGTGGAACCAGAATTTAGAGATTAATTTGGCGCAGTGAGAGAGACGTCGGTTGCCCAGAGAAGGGAGGGCAAGCGAGCAATAGAGGTTGCAGTGATGAGTGAGAGGGTGGACATTCAGAGCAAAGTGACAGAAAGAGTTGAAGAGGGTATCCAATTTGGCTAGGGAGGACTTGGGGACAGCACTGTAGACTACATCACAGTAGTCAAAAATAATAGGTAGGTTCATCTTCTGGATCAGTTCACACCTAGCTGCAGGTGGAAGGCAATTATGGTTCCCATATAGTGCTCCTAGCTTGGGGTGCCAATTTTGACAGGATGGCATCAATGTGACCAGAAAAACTGAGGTGCTGGTCAAGCCAGACCCCAAGATACCTAAAGGAGGATGTGTCCTCAAGAAGAGTCCCGTCCATGGTGTGATGGGAAGGAGAGGAGGTAAGCCTAGAGAGTCTCTACCTTGTGCCAAAGGTCATGGAGATGGTTGTCTTGAAGTTAAGGAAGAGTTGGTGTGAGCGAAGCCAGAGCTGAACTTTGTCAAAGTTCTGCTGGAACCTGGCTTCTACATCAGTGGTACTGCGGCCAGAGTTATACAGGACTGTGTCATCCACGTGCATATGAATGGACACAGATGAACAGACTGCGGGAAGGTCATTGAGAAAAATGGAGAAAAGTAGTGGGCCTAGAACAGAGCCTTGTGGCATACCACTGTGGATTTGGAGGGGGGGGAACAGAACTTCAGCTATCCTGACCGATTGTGTTCTACCTATGAAGTAGGCTCTGAACCAGTCAATGGCAGAGATGGACAGGCCAGCTGAAGTCAGATTCAGGAGGAGTAGTGGATGAGAGACCATGTCGAAAGCCTTGGCAAGGTCAACAAAAATGGCTGATGTGATTTGCCCACTCGCCATACCTGTGAGGATAGAGTCAGTGAGTCTTAGGAGGGACGTAGTAGTGGAGTAGTTTTTCCCTTAAGCCTGACTGGAAAGATATGAAGAAGGAGGATTCGGAGAAGAAGGTAGAGAGCTGGGCAAGGACAAGGTACTCCTGGAGCATGGCCAGGACGGGTAGTAGCAAGATAGGCCTGGAATTGTTTGGTGATGAGGAGTCACCACCCTTAGGTAGGGGGATAACAGTTGCGTGTTTCCATTCTGAGGGAATTGCTGCAAGGGTGAAAGAGAGGTTAAGAAGGGCAGCTATGGGGGAGGAGATTGCAGGTGCAGAGAGGTGGAGTAATTTTGGGTCCAGGTGGTCAGTGGACCCTCCTTTGGCTGGGTTGAAGGCAAGGAGGGCTTTCTGAACTTCTGCAGGAGATACTGGGAGGAAGGAGAAGCTCCCTGCAGTTGGGTGAGCAGTTTGAGTAGGGGCAGAGTTGGGGGGATTGGGAGGGAGGGATGAGAGAAGGGAAGAAGCACAAGAGGTGAAGTATTTATTAAATTCAGCAGCGACGGAGGGGTGGTCAGAAATTAGGAAATTGTTTATCTTTAGGAGTGGGGTTGGAGGTTTAGATGGCAGGGAGAAAAGGGAGTGAACTACCTTCCAGAATCTAGAGGGGCTGGCTATGTTTGACTGGAATGAGGACCTGAAATACTCTGCTTTGGCCAGTCTAATAACAGTGGTGCAGGAATTTTGTAGGGCCCTGTATTTGATAAGATCTTGATGTAGTTTGGAAGTTTTATGTATTTTCCAAGCACGGTCCTGTGCTTGCTGGCATGCCATGAGTGACCCATGGTAGGTGGTTACTACGAACTCGAGTTCTTTCTAAAGGAGCATGCTTATCCCAGACCGCAAGGAAGTTGTCCTTAAAGTACAATAGAGCTTATTCAATAGAATTAGCAGAGGATATTGGTGACCAGTCAACTTGGGCAAATTCAAGGTGGAACAGGGCTAGATCAAGGGATCTGAAAGACCATGTAATCAGTATTTTTTTTTTTTTTAGGGTGATGCACTTTGCACACAAGATAGATTGCATGGTGATCGCTTAGGGGAGCATTCCTGATAGTACTGTACAGTGAGGGTGGGTGGTGAGGGCCCAGTCTATGAGAGTGGGATTTTAGGTTTTGTGGTTTGGTCATGTTGGTGTATTTATGAGTTGGGTGAGGTTGAGGGAAGTTATGTCATTTCGTGTTTTACCAAGGGATGGGGACAACTAGTTGTGATTTACATCACCTATTGTGGGTTGTTGTGGGTGCATTCCTGATCTGGAACCCTGTTTCAGAACATGCGGCTTGCTGCTTTCTGTCTGGTTTGGGTGTTCCAGTTCCAAGTATATTATGATTCCAGACCCATTTCTCTTCTAGAGTCATTCCAGATTTTACCCAGTCTGTGTGTTGTAGCAAGGGCAGCAATGGTAGAGGGTCTTTCTGTAACTGGGAGTCAGGCTTGTTGTATGTCAGGGCGAGTAGCATGTTGTAGCCAGTGGTTAAATGGAATTTTCAGAAGGGGAGCTCTCCTTTCTATATTTGATGGAAGGGGACCAGTCATGTCTAGGAGGGGAAACTCTACTATAATCAGTGGAGAAAGATGTCAGAATAGCAAGTATTCTCACACTGTTTTGTAAGTGGAGGGGGAAACTGAGTTTCTGGGTATTCCTGGTCAATTTAACCCCCGATTGTAGCAGGGGCAGAGATGGCTATGGGCTTTCCTGTAACCTGGAGCTCAAGCAGGGCAGCCTGCCTGAGTGAGTACAACTATCAATGACAGCTCCTACGCTGAATGTTTCCTGCATAAATCATCAGGTGTTGCTGTGTAAAAGATTTCTTTTAACTGGCTCCCCTTTCAACAATCCAGCTTGGCTCTGAGGAAGGGCTAAATTTTTCAACATGTGTGTCCATGTCATTTTCATAACTCTGATGTGTATACACATGCCGGGGACTTGGCATTCTTCCCTGCCGAGCTGGAATCCAACAGAGGAAGCCAGAGAAGAGAAATCGACAAGCTGCAGCTCTCGGTAAGCACTTCATCCCCCTTTTTTGTATTTTCTGTGTTCTTATTTTTACTCAGAACAGCATGGGGAAGTGATCTTGTTCTTTCTTCTCTAGTCCTGTACAGTTTTTTCTTTTCACAGCCTTTCAGTCCTGCTGCCTGCTCATTGGATTGACTTGTCGGACAAAGCTGAAAAGCTTACTGGCACATTATGTTGCAATACTGATTTGCTGTGCGTCTGTGATCATGAACAGTTCCCCTTAGGAATTAGTAAAAGAAAGAAAATATATGTGCTTTCCTATATTACAGTACTTGAAAGAGTATAGTATGAGAGACAGTCTGCAAACAGAGTGTGCTTGTGTTGCAGAAGGGTATTCCTTATATGAAATACAGACAAGCATTTAAAACATATACAGACAGGAGGGGGTAGAGACCAGCTCTGGAGGAGGATGGTAAAGTAGGAGAGATTGTCTTGTCAAATCTGCAGAGGTGCTTTTCCTTATAATGCAAGCTTGTTAATTTAGACTCTAGTTTGGCTCACAACCAGGCCAGGGTTCTTTAAAATATCTCCATATTCTATCAAAAAACAGCTGATTCCTTTGAAAAGACATACAGAAGCCTAATTTAGACTCAACTCTGCTTATAGTTTCTATATTTTGTATTATTTTCTTATCACCATTCTTTACTACAGAACACAAGTTGTTTTTTTTCTTAAATTTGTTATTTTGCTCCAGCTGCCACCCTATTCACCACACCTTTCAACTGTCTCTAATTTTCAGGGATAGCCCTTAGAAATCTTCTCTGTCCTTTCTAAATTTAGCATTCTGCCACAGAAGAGTATAGATTAGAATTATAAATTAAATGTCAGCCATTAGTGTTGAAGTATAGTTTTGATTAGGAAAAGTCTATTTACGTTGAACTGCATATTGCTCATAGTTCCTGGAGATATTATTGTTTTTTCAGATGTGTCCCTGATTTTGGTAATTTGTCGACCCCCCCCTTTTTTTTTTTTTTGGGTTAAGCCTTATCCCTGGTTTTTGAGGCAGCAGGTTGAGAGGTATGTTACTCACCTCCGACTTTTGCCCACGATCACTCACAACCTTCTTTCCTCAGGCTTCACAGGACTAGCTCAGACCTAGCCAGACTACTTGCTAGAGGGCATCCCAAGGGGAAAGCCCCCTCCTCCCCTTATGGTGAGTCCCAGAGAAGGGGGAGAGGCTACCAGGCTGACTAAAGCTTCACTTTACCGCTGTGCGGAGCTAAGCATGTTCCTGGGCCATTGATGTGGGGGTGCATGCAGAGTTGTCATCCATGTAGGTGGTGGCCCTTTGCTTCTTCCCTGTTTTGGTCCCACCCTCATTTTACAACCATGCTGAGGCGGCTCCACACATGCTGGTCTGATGGGGGAGGGGCATACATCGCATGGTCACCCACAATGTCTAATCCCCTTCCCTACCCTCCCCATCACACAGGAGGTACAAGTGGAGTGGGAGCACCTTCCCCTTCCCCCGGAGTCTGAGAATGTTGCTTCTGCGGCACTTACAGGCCTCACTGTCCCTGACCAGGGAGGAGACAGGTTCATGAAGCAAACCCATGTCACCTAAATGGGGGCATGAAGTGCTCCTCTGGCACCACTAGGTCCAGCTACTGAGCCCATTTTCATTAAAGGTGTGTTTACACACATGCCGGGTTTTGGCACCGTTATAGCAACTTAATGTGAAGTGCACTGTTGTAACTAGTTCCAGTATGTCCATGCATAGGCGCTGTGGAGCAGTGCAGAATCTGTGGAAGTATTGGAGAGGTACAAGAACGAGGTGGCATGATATGAGATTGGAGAGGGCAGAACAAGGAGTAATGTGAGGAAGTTCTTTTTCACAGAAAGAGTGGTGGATGCATGGAATAGCCTGCCCCTGGAGGTAGCAGGAGGAAGCACAGTGGTGGGATTCAGACATGCATGAGATAGGCATAAGGGTACCCTAGAGATGGGAAGGAGAAGTTAAAGCCGCTGATACAGGTAGGGTATACGGGCAGACTGGATGGGCCTAGCAGTCCTTATCTGCCATCAGTTTTCACGTTTCTATGTAAATGTTGCAGGCACCGTGGCTCCCCGCGTTTTTTTTTTTACATTTCTGTCACTATGCTGACTTCCAGTACTACAGGTGCATCACTTCAGGTGGTGTGGAACGTTCACACAAGGTATTAAGACTTTCCTCTGCCACTGCAGGGTTTTACAGAAGCTGAAATGGATCAACTTACAATGCTCCTACATGTGTCTACACTTATACTCTAAAAGCTGGTTACTTACTCTGCACGACTAGCACTGTTGCAGAATGCTTAGTGTAAACCGGTCTTAAGAATGAACATTTGTTCCTTAGAGTTCTTTGGATCCATAATCCTCTGCCATTGACATCACACTGTGTTGCTAGGGAAAGGCTGGGGTACGACAATCCAGGTTTTGTGTACCCTTAATAATAAAAAACAAGGGAAGAGAAATGCAGAAAATAACTCTGCCAGTAATGCCAGTTGGTGATGCATCTCACCACCCAATGGAAGGCCAGGGTTTGAGTCCTTTTACTGATTCCACTGCCCTGACCCAGTGGGACTTGGAGTACAATGCAACACAGTGCAGAGGCATCCGCACCAGACCGGGGTAGTGGTGTGTCTTGCTATCTGAAGTACCTCTTATGGCACAGTGTGAGACAGCTTTACGTTGTGGGTGACTACAAGACTTCAGCTGCCTTCAGAGCTATAGGATTGCAATGCAGGAGGTGGGAGGGACATTATAAAGGTAGTAATTACCCTGGAGGCGGCAGGAGAGTGATGAAATCAGCACCACCCACCCCAGATGCCATCAAGTACCAGGCTGCCCACAACATCTGACGCAGACTAAGGCTCTTCCCTTGTGGTAGGCAGTGTGTAGGTTGGTTGTTGAGGCCCAGCCCACTGAGGGGGGCAAACCTCTGTGAGATACTGACAGCAACAAAAATGGAAAGGGACCTGGGGTAGTTCTATCAGATGACCTAAAGGTGGGCAAGTAATGTGAGAAGGCAGTAAGGAGGGTTAGGGGGATACTGGGATGCATAGGGAGAGGCATCACCAGTAGAAAATAGGAAGTTGTTATCCCTCTGTACAGACAGTTGGTAAGAACACATCTGGAGTACTGTGTGCAGTTTTGGAGACCCCTTCTCTGCAAAGACAGACAAGCTGGAGGCTATCCAGAGGAGGGCAACCAAAATGGTGCAGGGTCTGCACCAGAAGACATATGAAGAAAGACTAAAGGAGCTTAATTGTATGGCCTCGAGGAAAGGAGGGAGAGGGGGAACATGATAGAAACTTTCAAGTACCTCAAGGGAATCAACAAAGTCCAAGAGGGTAGCATCTTTCAGAAAAAGAGATGTGCAAGAACAAAGGGGCACAATTTGAAAATAGAGGGGGGAAGGCTCAGAGGTAATGTGAGGAAGTATTTTTTCACGGAGAGGGTTGTAGATGCATGGAACAGCCTTCCTGAGGAGGTCGTGGAGTCAAAAACAGTGGGGGAATTCAAGAATAAATGGGATAGACATAAAGCAATTCTAGTAGGGGGTAGGAGGAAGTAGGCTGCTGGTTAACAAGGATCTGCAGCTTATCCATTCGGTAGGGAAATGGGCAGACTGGGTGGGCCAAGCGGTCCTTATCTGCCATCAAAGTCTATGTTTCTATGTTTCAGTGAATGGGTCCAGCTGGGAGTGGTTGAGGAATGGTGTGGGCTCTAAGTAAGTAGGCATGTGTGGAGGGGTCATAGTGCTGCATGGGTCTCGGTGTAATGCCTGATATGAAGCACAGTAAACACTGCATAAAAAAAAAAAAAAAATACAGAAAACATACCAAATATAGGCAGTGTTGCATCTACAGATTATGACTTCAAAGTTTTTTTTCCAAAAGTGTCCGCTTCTTTTGAGGACCATGCTGTGCTTGTAATGAATTCTATTTCGTATTTATCCACCAGTTGTATGAGTTGTTTGCTCACAGTGTGTCAGTCAGAAAATGTGCTGCTTTTCGTGTTGTTCCGAGTCCCAGACTGTGAAACTACTCACTTCAGCTGTCACTGCTGTCTGCCAGCTGGGACCTTCTTGGAAACAGGATGTATTCATCCCATTGAGGTTTTCCTGACTAAAAGTTTGAAATAAATAAATAACCGTGTCATTTAAAGTGGCAGATGCTGCCTCCCACTGATCACTCTGTATGCAGTATTGTTGAGTAGGCAGCCTGTCAAGTGGCTACAGTATTGAAAAGCATAAGGTACTTTGATTAGTGGTGTTTTCAGTTTTAAGTAGCCAAGTGTTTTACTAATCGTAGGAATTATCCATGCACATCCCAGCCTTACAAGTAAGCCATGTGTTCTGTATTCGCCAGCCTGACATCTGTGCATTTACATCACTGTCTGTAGTCATGAGTCCCCCCCCCAACCAAGAAATAAAAAATAATCCATTTGTTCAGTATTAGCCAGTCTGACTTCTGTGTGTCAAGACCTCTTTTCCTGTTGCTAGATGCAAAACTATTTTTTGTTACTATTTACCCCTGCTTTTCCCCAGCTCCCTTGGTCTCCCATCCCAATGATAGGATCACCATCATCGCACCCTTCTTCCAGCCAGCTGGGTGGGAAAACGGCTGTCTTCATAGCCGACACTAATGCTGTTCCTTGATTGATTGGCAGTGGATAGGAGGTTAGCAGCTGCATTCATTGCTGACACCAGTGCTGCTCCTTGATTGGCTGGCAGGGAAGGGGGTGATGTGCACGTGTATTCACAGGTGACACTAAGGCTGCTCCTTGATTGGCTGGCAGGGGAGGGCAGCAGCTGCATTCACAGCGGATACTAATGCCGCTTCTTGATTTAGCTGGCAGGGAAGGGGTGGTGTACAGGTGTATTCACAGCCAACACTAATGCTGCTCCTTGATTGGCTGGTAGGAAAGGGATGTTGTGTGGGTACATTCATAGGCAACAATAATGCTGCAGCTTGATTTGCTGGCAGTGGAGGGACTGTGCTTCGTTCATGGCTTATACTACTGATGCTCCTTGATTAGCTAGCAGGGGAGGTTAGCAGCTTCATTTGCAGCCACTACTAATGACGCTCTCTGATTGGCTCGCAGGGAAGGGGTAATGTGCAGGTGCATTCACAGCTGATAGTAATTCCAGTCCTTGATTAGCTGGCAGAAGGAGGTGCTGCATTGAAATCCGGCAGTACAGCTGTTTCTTGATTTGCTGTCAGGAGAGGGGAAGGTGAGCAGAAACATTCACAGCCAACACTAATACTGCTGTTTGATTGGGTGACGGGGAGGTTATGTGTGCAGCTGCATTCACAGCCAGTACTAATGTTGCTCTTTGATTGGCTGGCAGGGGTGAGTAGGTGAGCAAGTGCATTCACAGCTGACACTAATGCTGCTCTTTGATTGGCTGGCAGGGGAGGGGAAGTTTGCAGCTGCCTTAGCAGCCAGTGCCAGTACTGCTCCGTGATTGGCCGGAAGTGATGTGCAAATGTCAGTCATTTTTTTCACCCTGCTTCTGCAGGAGCTGAGTACCTCACCTTCACAATGTGCTCAGGCCCTCTCCAGCCTTAGTGTTAGAAGTTACTTGGATAATCTAGTAGTGTCACTAGTACCACCTCCTTTAGTGATGGATGCCAGTTGTACTGTATCATCTGTGCAGTGTGCAGGCAGGGAGGAAGGTGATGTCACCTACATGCCACTGAAAATGTGATTCCTGATGGAGGGGGGAGGAGAAGGAGGAGGATTATGATGGAAGAGGATGTATTGTTTTTGGAAGTCGGAGACTTTCTGTGTGTTTTTTATTTTTTGCATGATACTTTTTTTTTTTTTTTTCCTTCGAGTACTGGGACCCACCACTCCTTAAGGCCACCTAGTACCTCCAGCGATTTTCCCCCAGCAACCCCCCAGAGCTTCCTACCTCACATTTGCAGACTTCTTCTGGGTAGCCCGGTGTTTCCCTTTCACTGGGAGGGTCTCCCTCTTCCAAGGGGGAAGGCTGTGACTGGCCATTCCAGTACACTCTTTCTCTCTTGCCCGGGCACTGCTGAGGCAGACTTAGCTCTGTCAGGAGTCCTTCGAGGGCATCGTCAGGGTCGTCTGCCTATCATCCGGCCGATCCCAAATGCAGTTTCCGCTTTTCCTGGTGTTCCCACATTGCTGTCCCTCTTGCAGAGGTCCCGGTCTCCACCGGGGGCCACTGCAGAGCAACAAGCATCCCTAACCCACCCCAGGAGAGGAGAGCAGTCCTGTGAACGCTCAATCCTCTTCTTTCCCTGCCGACCCGAGTCTGTTCCTGAACCCAGGTCGCCGGCATGGTTTGAAGTAAGGCGCCAGCGCCTTGGCCCTCTGTGCTACCGGGCCATGTGTTTTTTTTTTTTTTTTATTTTAATGTAATTATTATTGCAATTTATATTATTAATTATTCTTAAATTTATCTTTAGTCATCTTCTGAGAAATCATGATCCATGCTGGAGGGATGAGGATGATGATGACGAGGATGGGTTGTTTCCTGGCATTTTCTGAAGCACAAGTTCTTCTATGGTTTTGATTTTAATGTAATCATTATTAGTTATTATTCTTAAATTTGGCTTTATTTATGTGCTGAGAAATTGTGATTTCAGTGTATTTGTGGTTGAGTCCATAAAATACTGCCACAGTGCAGAGGATCCATTTGTTTGGTTGTGTTTTTTTTTTTTATTACAGCAGACTGGTGGTTGTGGGGACGGGGAGGGTGCTTCCAGAGGAAGTGGGAGATGATTTTTTTTTTTTGGCCACTGAAGAATGTTGTCCCTTCAGATGGTATTGGGCAGGTCATCAGATATGATATGATATATTAAATGAGAATATATTCTGATACGATACATGAAAAAATAATCTAAATATGTTCACATATGATGCATGAGAAGATAATATAATCTAACAATTTAATATATGGATGTTTTTTATTAACTATTGTACTTTTGTATTTATGTGCCAAAAAAACATGAACCATGCCTTTCACATTGTGATTGAGCTTGTTCTTGACTCCTTCCCTCATGCTGTTTTCAGAAGCCGCTAGTGACTTGGGGGATTTTGAGGAACTGGGCAGTGAATGCGAGATGATCTTTTTTTGGAAATTCGTCTTTGCAGTTCTGGATGGTTCACTTCTGTCCTGAGTAGGGGAACTGGATGCACCTGACAAAGGAAGAGGCTGGAAACTGGTGTGCTTGTGGATCGCTCAGGATGGTTTTATCACCAGATGCACTGAATGAGTGGCATGTAAAGCTGCTTACACTGCATTGGGAGTGGAATCAAGAGACTTCTGGGGACTAATGAACCATGTCCCCAACCCTCAAGCTTTTTCTCCCCAGCCATGCATGTTTGGGATATGCTTTGTACAAGTCTGGTAAATCCCTGTCCTCACTGAGTCCTCACCCAGCCAGATGTCCCCTACGGTTTTTCCCTCTGTGGGAGGGGCTCCAGGGGAAGGGCCGTTCCTCCCCCAGGAAGTCTGCTGTGTGGACCATGAGTCGGTGGAGTTCCTTGATGCTCAGGATGTCATATAGATGGTCATGGGTTTTCTGCCCTTGTTTTTTTCTCTAGTTCTTCCCTCCTCCCCTGGTGTGAATGGAGCCTTCTTGGTGGCATCAGCTGCATGCAGAGACATCCTACAAAGGGAGCAGGCTCCTCCAGTCTATCACAGAAGTCAGTGCAGCACTGGAGAGGTCACTGCAGCACTGGAGCCCAACACCAACCCTCCCTGATAGCAGTGCACTGCTGACTGGCAGTGGATAACATCTGGCCTGTTTGCTGACGTGGTGTCCCATGCTGTCTCTCAAACTCTAGTCAACTACACAGCAACACGTCACGTAACTGCTGAGCCATAGGGGTAGTGGACCATGGTTTCTTTATCTTTGCCCAGCCCTTTTCCTCACAGCCCCATAACCATGACTTCACTCACAGCCCCTGTCCCACCATGACCAGCTCTTCCTTTGGCACCACCACTCGCAGAATTTTTATATGGAGGAACTAGCAAACTGGAACATTTATCTGCTCCTTCCGTCTCCCCTCACATGCTGTTCTTCTCTTCCTGTTTTCTACATGCATTCAGTGCACGCTCAACAGATGGCGCTAGGCAGTAACAGACTACAGTGATAACTCATAATAGATGTCTCGATGATCTTTAGACGCTGACGTAACACACGGCCAGTGCACATACAAGCCATGTGCTGTACCGCTTGTGAGCTGAAGGGGAAGAGCCACTCCACCAGCCCCCAAGACAGACCACACACCACCATTCTGAGAGACACCGTCTCTTTCATAGCTGCCTACTTTTTACTCACTGACTGGCTGACAGACTCACACAAACGGGGGGGAAAATAAATAAATTAGATTTTGGTGCCCCGCATAACCAGCAGACAGTCAGTAAAATCAATTATTTGTCACATAAATCCTATAAAACTCCCTCAGAAGGGTGTTGGGTTCATCAGGTCCCCTGCCTCATAACAAGGGATGGATATGATATTCTGTTATGTGGTATTAAGCATTCTTACCATGTATTATATCACAGTATCTGTATTTCCTTATATCATGGTGCACTGCTCCTCTCAGTCAGGCGGAAGGGGACATAGGGCAAAAATCAGGAATTGCCCCTCCCCCCCCCAAACTCCTGCATCTGGAATTTATTGATTTCAGAATTCTGCTAGTTAGTTGATAGACCTATAGCAAAAATGGTTAGCTGCTCCCCTCTAACTTTGCAGCTCAGTTTGCCAAAACTTAAATAGAACACGTAGCTGTTTTAGTTCCACATAAGGACTTGGTCTCTTACCCTCAAACGCTGGTACTCCATATCAGTAAGCGGAAGGGATTGTTACTGTACTGATGGGGTATGCCATGCTTCAGGTAAGATGTTAAACATTGCTGGGAAAAGAACAAGGTGGTAAATTAAGTTCCCTTCTGCCCACCTCTGGTGCTGTTCTGATGGGTGTCCAGATGGAAGTAAAATTACTCATGGCCCTTTCCACAAGAGCAGGGGATTTCCCAGGTGTCCTGGCCAACATTCCCCTTCCCATAAAACCAGTTCAGGCATAGGTCCATGGCTGTGAGTGGGTGCAGATGAGCAGACTACCACTACATGTTTAGTTACTTCATTACCAGTCTCTCCCATTCCCTTTAAAGCGCTTTGAGCTACAATGTGTATGAAAAGCGTTACGTAAATTCAATTCTTTTTTTATCATCGTATGATAACATAGAACATTAGAATGTCATCCTGTGACAAAATATGAGAATACCATGATACAAGAAGGCACAAATACTGTGATATGAAAATTATACCTTACCATTTCCATTTATGTAAAATGAAAAAACTTGAAAAAACAGAATTGGATGCTAATTTGTTAAATTGGATTTCCTCATGGTTGATGGGGAGGAGATGGAGGATGACTATAAATGGAACCCGGTGAGACTGGGCAGATGTGACGAGTGTGGTTCCACAGGGCTCCGTTTTTGGGACCCTGTCTCATATGTATATACTCACTCAAATGTGAGCAAGATAACATTTGGCTAACCAAGTTTGCAGA
The DNA here is from genome assembly GCA_016271365.2 of Neoceratodus forsteri. NCBI lineage: Eukaryota > Metazoa > Chordata > Ceratodontiformes > Ceratodontidae > Neoceratodus > Neoceratodus forsteri. The sequence goes on from CM057451.1 coordinate 743,074,940, forward strand.
TGAGTGTAGAATTCGGGCAATAGTCAATAATAGCAAAGTTGGCATTATCATGCAAAACACCCTTACAGACATAGGCAATTGGACAACTAAACATAAATTGAAACTAAATGTGAACAAATGCACCATAATGCATCTGGGAAAGAAGAATCACAATATACCATATAACATGCTAAATAAAACATTAACTATTTCCAGTGAGGAACATGATCTAGGGATAACTATAACCTCCGACCTCCATTTTAGCTCACATTGTAGTATCATTGCTAAAACAGCTAATCAAAAATTAAATTGTATACTACGACATATTAAAAGTAGAGATAAAGTCATCATCCCCTTATACCAGGCTTTGGTACGGCCTCACTTGGAGTATGGAGCACAAGTTTGGGCACCGTACAAAAAGGGTGACATTGCTAAACTGGAGGGAATACAGAGAAGGGCTACAAAGACAATAATGGGATATCGTGACATGACATACTCCGAGAGACTTAGAGACCTAGATACGTTTACCCTACAATAAGGAGATTAAGGGGAATATGTGTATGCCTTTTAGAGCACTACAGGACAAAATAATATGGTCTGATTATGGTCTTAGACTAAGAGAATCCTCACACAATACTAGGGGTCATACCTTCCAATTAGTAGCAGATAAGTAGAATCTTTTAAAAAGAAAACTCTGGTGTAGTCAAAGAGTGGTTAAACTATGGAATGGCTTGCCAAATGAGGTGGTTGCAAGCACTTCAATGGAACAATTTAAAAAGAGGTTGGATACTTTTTATTCAAACAAGTATGGGATAGTCTAACTTAAGGCAAGCAACCAAAGGACGGAAGTCAATTTTTGCTTGATAACCCTGTGACCCTATGAATGTGGAGCCTTTCATGTGGACCATTTAAGGCGGTTTGCAACCATAATACAACTTAACTAACAATCACTAAGCATACTGTAAGAATACTGTGATATGATGACATAAGATAATACCATATATGATAACATAATAACTTAGCAATAGTGTGTTTCGATAGCATGCCTATAAGAATACAGTAAGAACATATGAATACTGTGAACTAAGAAAATATGTGATAAGAATGTAAGAACATAAGACTAGCACAATACAAGAACATAAGAATGCAGCAGAACATAATTGAGAAGAAAAGCATTCTCTGATATCCACTGATAGAAGAGTGCTTTCCATTGCAGGAACCAGCTCTGAGTGTAGAAGCACAGGGGCTGGTGCTGTGCACATGTTACAGGGTCCCCCTCTACCCTGCACGTAGGACCCAAGTGCACTTTTAGTGCAGCATGCTTGACATTGTTGAACTCCCACTGTTAACAGGTTCCCCATTATTTGCCCATATCCCTCTGTTCATGTCGCATCGCTGATGCAGTACCTAGGTTATAAAGAGTACAGATCAGCCACCCTCCTTGCGATCAGCACCACATGCCAGTAGTAGCGCAGCTGCTGGGAGTTCTGTTTAGTGACCTGCTTCAGGGCCTTTCTGGCAGAGCTCATCCATATCATAAAAACAACAAGTCTTCTAGCACTCCTAAACTAGACTGGTGTACAACTCCTGCAGGCACAATTAATTAAAATAACTTGCTTTAGGTAGGAGCCCAATGAGTGGCACCCCAGAGCGAAATAAAAACAAAGCTAGTCATTTACTTTGTGTTCTGCTGTTTAATAATTTCGCCAAAACTTCAGATACAGCAGATTTCATACTGGATAAATGTAAATCATAGCAATGGCCTTCGATGCGGGTAGCAGCTGTATTTGTACCATGTAGGTACCTCTTTGGACCTATTGCATGGCCTCACGCATGTTGGCTTCCCGCCTTACTCGAGGGTCAGTGGCATGCTGCACATGCTATGTCAGTGGTCATCAACTGAGGTGTCAATGTCAGATGGATGGGGGGCGGGCTTTTATAATTTAAACCAACATTGCTCTTTTACACTTTTTGCCTAGTTTAAATATAGGGTCTTTCACACTACATGCTGATATATTGTATTATACCTAAAATCAATAAAATCCTTACTGAACCTTATCGCATTTAATGTTCTATTGCAAATAATTACCTCAGTGCTCAGAAATACTGAAGAGTGCACAGCCCAAAGAAGTTAATTTATAACCACCACCACTACCACCAAAGGAAAGATCCTGAAAAGGGAAAAAGAGTGGGAATTAAAATTAAAACCATTCCTCATATGCTTACTATTCTATTCATACAGCTACAATCTTGCACAAATTGTATCACAAAAATTCTGTTTATTCCTGTTGTCAAAGTACTGATATAAGACCTATGAAAAAAGGGGGATGCAAAAAAGCAGAGACTGCTGCTAAATTATTTAAAGTCCTTGAAACTGAGATGTCCTTAAAAAAAACAGTTGAGTTGGAGCTCTTTGTTGAGGCTCTGGGAGATACAGTGTCCCAGGATCCAGTGTGCTTCACACTGAAGCAGTTCTTTGACTTGATCTCTACTCCTGGGTGATAATGTCACTTTCTCCAAAGCAATGAATTGTAGTGTGGCCACTGAACCATGCTGGGTTTCACTGTCATGTCTTGCCATTGCGTACTCGTAATTAAGGCTCTTGATTGCATGCCTGTGTTCTGCTGTTCTTTTTTTTGAGGCAGGTTTCGTTTGTCCTATGCAAGCTTGCCCACATGGGCATTTTAACATATGGACAACTCCTTGTGTGTTACAATTTATAAATTGCTTGATTTCAAAACGTTGTCCACTTCTTGGATGTGTGAAATGTTATTTATCCATAGTGTTTGTGCAGTGTCTGAAGTTATCACAGCAGTAGTTGCCCACGAGTTTTGATGGTAGCCATGTTTCCTGTATTTCAAGTTAAAATAAACCGTTTGCTGTTTTATCCTTTGTGTGATGTGCCCTTCCTTTGGGTTGTGCTGACCTGCCCCTTTGTCATCACTCTCTGAGCTGCTTCTGATGTCAACATGTTCTAAGGTTGTTTAATCACAGCTCCTATCTTACGTGCTTGCATATTGTAGTTGGTTACAAAAGATAGTTTACTGTTTGGAATATTTTCTTGGGTCCGTTTTGTATTTCTCTCCAAAACATTTATGTCTCAGAATGTTTTCAGCCCTGTAATCTTGTTCACCACCTGGGGTTTTGGGACAAGATTACAGGATCGGTCAGGAACTGGCTAGGTGGGAGAACACAATGGGCAGGCGGAAATTCTCGGATGTAAGGGAAATCAGCAGTGGGATTCCTCAGGGATCAGTCTAAGGCCCAGTACTTTCCAACATCTTCATTTGCAGCATTGGAAAGGCATCCAAGGGAAGACATGCCTGTCTGAAGATGACACAAAAATCTGCTATGGAGTTGACAGTGGTCAGGGGATCAGGACATTGAGGAAAGGTCTGATGAGACTAAAGAAATAGTAAGGGGTCTGGCAATTAAAATTCAGTGCAAAAATGCACACAGTTACGCACAAAGGGGTCGGGAACCTTAAAACTGAATATAAGTTGGGAGATGTAGTGTAAGAAAAAATAAACAGAGGAGAGGGATCTAGGGCTTTTGACAGCAGACAATTTAGAGTCAAAGCAAAGTTGGTCTTTTGGCACAGCAGCAACGCTGCCACTCGAGATGCTAGTAACCCAGGTATGTGAACGTGCCTGAGTCATTGCAGGGTTCCAGGGAAGGGAAGAATAAGTGTCCCATAGGATGCTGTCCTTTTCAGGGAGGTAGGGCAGCAGCCCCTGCTACCGCACTGCTATCTGAGTGGCAGCGGAGGGTGCTTTTGTGGGTGTGGCGGATGCCAGCCATGTATTGTTCAGCCGCATGCAGCAAAGCACATGAGCACTTGCTGCTTCTTAAGTGCTGGCATCCGTGGGGAGGGGACCAAGGAGCAAAGGTAGAATACCCCAGGCTGGCAGGATAATGTGGTATGCTTGGGCCAGGACCCAAGTGATTGGTCATCTCCCCCCCCCCCAGCTTGCAGGTCCCTAGCTAGAGAGAGATCAAGTGCTCCTCTGACCCTGCCTGGGGGTAAGCCACGGGGTTCTCAAAGGGAGTGGAACTGTACATGCCAGAGAAGCTTTGCTACTGGCCTGGGCAGTAGCCACCGAAGAGGTCCATCCTGGTGACAGTCACATAAAATATAAATTGAAAAAATAAAAACATTTAAAAAAAGCTGTCGGCACAGTGCAGCAGAGCAATGAAAAAATCGACAGTGTTGCAGGGGGTGCATATACAGAGGAACTGGCAGCCATAGGAAGGAGGTGATCCTGCCTCTGACTAGATCCCTGGTGTGGCCACATTTGGAGTATTGTAAGTAGTTCTTGAGCCCGCAGTCAAAAAATGAGAGATGGGGTTAAGGCGGTTCAGAGGAGAGAAACCAAAATGACCGGGGACAGCAGGAGAAGTCCTACTTGGAGAGGATTAAGGACCTCAACATGTATACGCTGGAGACCGTGGGAGGAGGGAGCTCGACTGAAACTTTTAAGCTTCTTCTTGAGATAAGGTGAGCACTGGGGAAGCATTGACAACAATGGACCCTATGCACTGAATGCGTGTAACTCGCCTGCGGAGCTCTGCACCTGCAGACTGGTGTGTACCAGAGGCATTCACAACAGTCAGCCACCTGTCTGCGGCCCCGCCCCCCAGGTTCGCAGGTCCATGTAGGGTAGCCGCAAGCGGAGTTGCGGACCCAGCTGGGCATCCAATCGGATACCCAGCATGGGTCCTGCAGTGGACCTCTTATGCAAGGGCGTGGGTCCGGGTGCATGAATGCCTACCGCAGGCACCTGGACCCACGCAGTATGTTACCATTGCCCAGCGGACCCCTGCACCAGCCGCTCAGCAGGGCACCCTCCCGGCAGCACTTGGACGGCTGGCAGCCCTGGAGGTGTGGGTAGGCTGTGTCGCTGGCCGGTCCTGGCCATGGTGCCAGCGGGAGAGTCCAGGGCAGGGGGTCATTGGTGCCATGGTGGGTGGGGAGTACACTTGCCACCAGTGTGGGTCAGTAGGAGGCAGACATGAGGTAACTGTGAGGGTGGGGTGGTAGACCCAGGCGTGGGTGCTCCACTGGAGGGGTGTGAGCCGAGACTGGCGGGTGCTGCCATGTATTGGGGCAAGGGGCACTGGACCATACGGGGCAGGGTGCACTGTGTCGGTGGATGGGGGTTGCCAGCACACAGACTGGGTGGCCAGGCGCACCACTTGGATGTGGCTCCTCGCTGGCAGCACCATGTGCCGTGCGGGAACTCGCCCGATCAGCTGCCCCAGCCCTACCAATCTGCCTTGTGGGCTGGGGTGGCATGAAGGGCTGCTTCATGGTCCCACCGCATCCGGCAGGTGATTACTGGGGGGTGCACAGTGAGTTATGGCAGGGTATCCTCTGGCATAACCTGCAACCTCCTCTGGACCCTGCAAGCATCACTATGCACCTTAGTGCATGGTGCGTAGTGCCTGCCCGCCCCACGGCGTGTTGCTGTCCATGCTGCCGGGGGATAAGGTGCATAGGTGTTGCAGGCACCTGATGCATCCAGCGTGGGGGGGGGGCGCAATGGGTGCAGAGTAGCTATGTGCCCAGGATACGCAGCGCATAGCCACTCCACCTATTGGTGCATAGGGGCCAGTGAGCGAAAACATTGGCATAAGGAGGAACAAGCTGGTGGAAGGGAGATTTAGGAAAGCTGTCAGGAAGCATTGCTTTACAGAAAGGGTAGTGAGAAAGTGGAAGAGGTTGCCAGAGGTGGTGGTCTATGTCAAATCAGTGGAGGGATTCAAGTAAGGTTGGGGAAGATGTATAGTGCTGAGGAGAATAGCAATAGTGGATGACATGGGAAGGGGCTGAATGACTACTGAGACATTTGCATCATACTGTGGCTAGGGCAAGGCAGGCTGAATGGGCCAGTGGGCTTTTCTTTGGCTTTCAATTTCTGTGTTTGTCTTTTGGGCCTTTTGAATATGCTCACATGTATATTGTCTTTGTCTAACTCTGTTAAACATTATTTGTGTTTTCTGGTTGCAGTCCTTTACAGCATTGCAGTATCACTTATACCACAAGTATATGCAATGTATTTTATGACTGACTGTAAAAAAGTAATCATGAATGGAAATGAGAAAGGAAAAGTGTGACCCACTGGGAATTGAACCCAGGCCCTGGCATACCGTACCAGTGCTCTAACCACTAAGTTATGGGCTTTAATTTTAAAAGAAGTAATGTCATTTTAAGAGCAAAGTAATAAAGTTGCCCCCAGCGACCAAGATCCTCAGCTCTGCGGAAGACGTCCATCTGATGTTGAAACATCAGCTAATCATTGACGTAGCCCACACAGCATGCACTTGACCCCTGAGTAAGGCAGGAGCCAAATGCTATGGATCCACGCAGTAGGTCCATAGAAGTAGCTATATGTTAAAATTCAGCAACCACCCACATCGGAAGCGATTGCTAGGAGTTACATTTATCAGAGATTAAATTGATTGTGTTGCAGAAGTTTTGGCAGAGCAAATTATTGAAGTAAACTGCACAACACAAAGTAACTATTTAGTCTTCTCCATTCTGCAACTTGTACCTGCTCTCTAAGGTCCACTAGTCAAGCAGTATTAGCTATTCTGAGAACCAGGACACGTCTGGGAGACCTTTCTTACTCTGTTGTTGCCCTTAGGCTATGGAATTCTATTCCGTTTAGCATATGCTTATGCCAGTCTGCTGTTGAGTCCAAAAAGGGTTGAAACAGCAGCCACCTCCTTAAGTCCCATGTATGTTCTTGTGACTAGAGTACTATGTTAGTGTTGTTGTTACACCTTTGTTACTAATGTTAGTTGCCCTCTGATACAAAGACTTGCTATGCTGAGGCTTGTTTAGTTTATTTACTTTATACTGTTGTTTATTATTAACAAATAGTTGTCCTGCTTCTTCTGTGACTATTTAATTTTTCTTGCCTTGTTCTTGATCATCTGTGTACTACCTTGCTGTGTAATCTGCAATACATGCTGTTTCTACTTGTTGTTCACTGACCCTTGTCCCTATGTAACCTCCTGGGTCAGGCATTTAATTGTCTAGTGCACTTAACCCGCTCAACAAATATTAAATAAATAAATAAGTGACTGATTGTGTTTTCATTTTGCTCTGAGTGCTGCTGCACATTGGGCTCCTGTCGTGGAGCACGTTGTTTCATGTCCACTTAACCTCCATGACACGTCTGCTTTCCATCAGCCTGCAGAGTGAGAGACCAGGGTTGGGTCCTGCCAAACTTGGATCCCATGCTACATCCTTTAAAAAGTCATTGGAAGTAAGGCCGTATGAGGAAGACTGTTGCTAACCTTCCTGTCTCTCTCTCTCTCCACTCCCCCCCCCCCCTTTTCTGAAGCCGCCGCAACATGAATGGTTTGTGCACACCTAATCCCTCCTCCTTCCTACTGTAAGCCCCACAATCTAATATCAGGGCTTACCTTCTGTGGGCTCATGCATCCTTGTGCTGCCATCCCCAGACAGTTCTCTTAAACCCGGGCTGCTCAACTTTGGGGCAGGAGTCGCCTGATGGGTCCCCTGATCCCGGCCCCAGGACTGGCTGCGGATTCTGGTCCATGACAGGAGGGGGCAAAGTGACATTGTGCACAGAAAAGGAGCACTCTCCAGACTCTAAGACAGGCAGCAGGGTAGGGGAATGGACTACCAGCAGCCATCTTGGCAGCACACACACACGGCATATTCTCAGATGAGCCGTTGTTCTATTACTTAACTTTGGTTGCGTGCCTGCACCAACAATCGATCAATCAAGTCAATCAATCTTTATTTATCCAGGCGAAACACCGTTGAGACAGCTCATTTACAAGGTGGACCTGGGTCAGGTACAGGTATATAATATACAAACGTTAGATGAATATATGATACAAGGCACAGTAAGTACAATCTTACAAATAGGTTATAGTTTGTACATCATATACATAAAACACAAGAGGATACATAAGTCATATAGTACAACTGTTACCCAGTAGACACATTATCCAAATAATAGAAATCATGATGTAATTGGGACACTAGAAGAAGAGGAAGCGCTCCAAAGTGGTTAAGTTAGTGAGGGCAGTTGCAAGGTTCTTTAAAGCCCCTAGCAAAGAGGGGTTTGAAGAAGAGTCCCAGCTTCAGGACAGAAAACTAAAAAGTGCTGTCAGGTGCAGCAAAGAGAAGTTCCTGGCATCAGGGCAGGCAATGGGGCTAGAAACCACAGCAACAGTAGGTGGCCATGTACGCCCAGCATCTGGGAGAGCAACTGCAAGGCCACCACTGCCGCCCCCCCTCCCCCGTACCAGACCTCCCAACTTCAAACACCCCGCACCCTTGTACCAGACCTCCCAACTTCAAAAATGGGCTAAGAGCCCATAAAAATTAACATAGTCCTGGCCCCAGGGGAGGCAGCAGAGCCAGGACATGGACAAAGCAGCCCTCGGGTAGTAAAACAGAAGCAGCAGGTGGCTACTAAAGCAGAGTGTAAACAAACATGGCGGCAACCACGTAACTCCTCAGCCCTCCAACCCTGCAAGGACTGCTGGGAAGGGGTCAGAGGTGACAGCCAGAATGTGCATGCAAATTTTGACCAATATTGGCCCTGCATTGAGTCTGTGACTCCATGAAAGCCCTGCACAGTGCCGTCAGCCCAGAAAATTACAGACCGATGGGATGTCTAGTGCAGTAAAGTATAAAAGGAGCTGAACCCAAGGATCTGGGCTCAGTCTGTGTATCTGTGAGCTGGAGGAAGCTGTGAGCCCATGATCCACTAGCTGCCAAGAGTTATAGTAATGGTAGGCCACTGTGGAGAGTGTGCATATTTGATCTGAATTGAGGAAAGCAGTTATAATCAGAACTGAGGGAAAAAGGCAAGAAATGGAGTTGGCATTTTTCCTGCCCCATCAGTGACATTTCCTCACAGGCAATCAAAACTCCACAGAGAAGCTACCACCACACTGAGGCTATGACCTTCTACTGGGTCACTGGACCCTCTGCAGTGGCAGCTGAAAAACTGATCAAGAGAGACCAAAAGAGACCAGTGAGAGATTCCAGACAACTCCGGAGAAGCCTGCCCTCCAGCCAGCAGCACGTCCAGCATCCTGCCGACTCAACTATCAGAACAATAGAGGTATCTGAATGTCAGCAAAGTCATGAGTAACCACCGGAGTCGCGACCTTGTAAGTGGTGGTATTACAAGTGTGTTATGGACAGAGAGAAAGCCCTTGGTGGACAGTGTAAAAATTGCTAGGCCCAGGCAGAAGACATGAGGAGGCCAACTGGCCACCTTTTTTGGATTGCAAATAGAAGCCCCTTTGTCATCCAGTTTAATTGTTGCAGCGCAGTTTGGTTTCTACAACAGTTTGCCTGCCACAGTTTAAATGCACCACCAAGCCACCTGCCCTCCTTGCAGAATCTGCATCCCCAGTGAGATACCCACTGCGACTAAGACTGCTCTCACTAATGGCATGTTGGCAGAGAATTAAGCTTGGGATTTGTGGGACTGCTGGGGGGTGGGCAGATTGTGTGAGGCTATTGTTAACTTTTAGAGGATGGATAAAAATTCTACTGTCCACAGTTGCTCCACTTTTCCATGCTGTTCCCTTGTTTTTCCCTTACCCTCCCATTTTAATGATTTGTCTGGACTGTATTTCTGTGTTTGGGGGTTGTTATTGTTTTACAGTGTTGCATGTTTGGGGAGGAGCTATGCAGGCAAGGGTATGTTTATTGTTCCTGAGGGGTGATAGCACTGGGTACAGTATCCAGGTGTACCTTATTGCTATCCCAGGTGGAACTACACTGTTACACCCAACTACCAGTGTAGCACAACTCATGCATCCCAGGCCGATCCCCTTGAAAATTCTGGAAAGGTGGACCCCTAGGATCCTGGGTGAACACTACACTACTTTCCCTGCCCCCTTATCCCTCCTATCCCCCCTTCATCTGCACTCCTCCCCTGCTCCCTCATCCTTCCTATCCACTCCTTCTCCAGCACGCACCTTCTCCCCTCCTTACTTACCCTGCTCCCTCATCCATCCTATCTCACCACTTCTGTATTGAAACAGAATTTGACAGCAGATAAGGACCACATGGCCCACCCAGTCTGCCCATTTTTCCTTACCTACATTGTTTCCACTGACAATACTTGATCTACATCCCCCCCTCCAAAATCCATTTTGATTCCTTGATACCCCTCCCTGTGCACCCTAGCATTCCACTAGCCCTCCTGACTGCCTTGTCGCACTGCCTGGCCACCTTTAGGTCATCGTGTATGATTACTTCCAGGTCTCTTTCCTGCTTGGCAGTTGTCAAAACCGTTCCACCCATTTTGTACTCTGACCCTGGGTTTCTGTGCCCTAAATGCATTATTTTGCACTTCTTTTTGCATTGAAACACAGCTGACATAACCTTAAACACTCCTCGAGTTTTCTCAACTCTCTGCTTATCCTTTCCAGCTCCCCGGAGTGTCCACCCTATTGCAGATTTTGGTGCCATCCACAGAAGACCTTCCCTTTCATCTCCTCTACAGTGTCACTTATAAAGACATTAAAGAGGACTGGTCCCAGCATTGATACCTGCGGAACTCCACTGGTGACCCTCCCTTCCTCAGAGTGATGCTGTTTACTGCTATGCAAATGATCCATTGTATAATTAAAGCATGATGAGGGTTTGGGTTACAGTCAGATAATTTAAACCTAGGTGGTCATGAGGCACAAGGAGAAGCTGAATGCCTTCTACCGATGAAGCTAAATGGACTCTCAGTCCTGCCTTTACGCTATTAATAAACTTTTTTTTTAATTGATGTTTTTGTGCATAAGGGTTTGCTCTCTAGCTATCACCATAACCCTTTTTAGAAAGCACTGTTTAGTTAAGCAATCAGAAAGCTCCATTCCCAGCCATTGCTTTATGATTAACAAGACATCTTTCCCTGTTTCTTTTTTCTTACCACCAGTGTTAATCTGAAATTGTAATCCCAGATCAACCATGTACAGAGAGTCCCTTCTCCTCTGGCTGCTCTACGTCCTGTTGATATTACTGGCTCTTCATACCTGCGCTCACGGTAAGGCTGACGATGTTCAATAATTCTTTCTGTTTATAGGATGCATTTCCCCTCCCCTTCATGGAACTTCTGTTTGTCAGTGCTCTTCGCAGTGACATACACTGATACTAAGGACAGGGCTGCAATTTCAACATTGTAACAAGCCCCCCCCCCCAGCCAGCAGTACCTTATGAACTGGCTCAGCTTCCAACAGCACTGGCTAACTGAGGACTAGACCGAGTTAGTCCTCTTGACACCTCTCAAATGGTTGGCAGAAAGTGTCTTGCACTGGCCTCTATAATGCAGAGCAAATACCCAGAATGTGTAGCATATTGTAAGAATAAAAATGGTGGGTATCTTACATTTGGTGTTTAAAGATTGTCTTTATGAGGTTATGAAGTTTGTTTAAATGTTTTTCATAGTTTTATTCAGAAATAGCTCCAAGATTCTGTGGAATATCACCATGTCTTTCTGAAGTGATGGGTGAAGTTTGGACTAAAATGTAATGCCCTATGCGAAATGCGTAGGACTTGAGGTATGGGCCTCACGGGAATCAGGGAGGCAGTGATGTGTGCATATGTTTCACATCCCGCCAGTGAACTGTTCACCAGTCATCTGTAATTCACCCTTTGTACAGTTCTGGAGCTGCTGACTGCTACCTAGTGTATGCAGCTGGGCGTCTGTAAGCACACGACTGAGTAAAACAATCTGGGCCCTCAGGGCACACACACTCTCTTTTTGTCTCATCTCGAAAGTGTAGCGGAACTCCTGAATAGCAACCCTGCCTTTTTCTCCTTTATGGAATGAATAGGGGAGTCACGAAAAAACCACTAATTGTGGGTGTGTCCATTTACATTCCTGCTTTTCTTTCCGGAGATGTTGTACATTCCCAACTACAAACAGTTGTTGAAAACAACCTGAGTAACCCGTCTAGTCAAGACTTTTTATTTCAAAAGTTGCACAGTCAGGGTCCCTCTGACCTTAGAAAGACCCCCTTCCCCAAAAGAAACAGGTCTTTGATTACCTATGAAACACAAAATATTACTGTTTTTAGTTTAATAAAAAATATATATTATTTTGTTAACCCTTGCTGTGACTGATGTATGTCTAGAATTCCTGTATGTTCTAGTTCATAAGAGTTTATGTATGCTCTGGTTCATAAAAAGTAATCTGTTTTGGTTGCCAAACAGCCCAGAGGCAGCCTGTGGTGGTTTAATACAGATTAGCTGAGTTGGGAGCAAACCTCAGGCAGCTGCGATTCTGTGACTTTGGTTAGGGGTTCTGCTGGCAGCAGCACTTCACCTGACTGGGGAGGTGCCCTACATATGCAGTCACAGCGATCTCGGTGGTGGAATTCAGAAGACCTGCATTGCCGCATAGGGAAAACTGTTGAGCTCACAAGGCTGACAGAGGCTACAGGTGCATCCCAGGGGAGGCGGGAGGAATAAGGGACAACTGGGCAGAAAAACGCACTGTTGCTTAGAATGGTGGTCTGATACCCTACAATCCTGTACCACAGAACAGCTCTTCGATTGAGGCTAGGAGTTCACTGGAACCAGCAAGGGACACTGCCAGACTGGTGCAGGGGGCAGAAAACCCTATCTGGAAGAAAAAAAGTAATGGATGTTGGGATGCCCTAATAGCCCAGGAATAACGCATGACAGGTCCAGTTCCATGTCAAAACAGTGACTGCGAACGGCGAACCGTGAAGAGGGTGAAAATCTCACAGCATGATGAATTTCTTTTTTTTTTTTTTTTTTTTTTTTTTTAACTTTCTCTTTATCCTCCTCCCTCCTTGCAGCTCTCCCCCTCTTCGGAAGACACCTAAGGCCTTATCAGCCTTCGCTCACCTACCTGGTGGCCGGTGCAGTCCATGCCCCATGAAGCCGTGGCTATACCCCCCAGGCGGGTACGGGGTGGGACCCCCCCTTCCACCCCGACGTTTCTCTATGTTTCGTCGGCATGCTGTCCCCGGGCAGGCAGGGGCATTGAAGGTCGGGGCCTGGTGCTCCGTCTACCGGGAGGCTGCAAGGGTTTTCCTCTGGTGTTCTCGACGTGCCAGGTCCAGGGCGTCAAGGCGCTGAGCGCCCGGCGTCAGCATCGTCGCTACCCTCTGTTGGAGCATCGGGCTTGCTATACCTCGGGTCTCCGCTTGGGTCAGACAAGCACGAGCTCAGGTATCCCCTCCCCGGAGAGGGCGAGCAGTCCTTGGGACGCTCCGTCCTCCCCTCCCGACTGGCCCTCCAGCTCCCGGGCTCGTTCCGAACCGGGTGGCTGGCGTCATAGCGGAAATCCAACGCGCTCTTGCCCGGCCGGGCGGCAGCATGATAATTTCAACAGTCTTTTTTTTTGCAGGGGCTTGCCCGTATCTCCATTGTGGGGGGCTTTGCCCCATTTCCCCCCTTTATTTATTATACGAACTCTGGAGGGGGGCATACTTCAGGGATGGGGAGAACTACCGGTCACCCAAACATGTCGACACTGAGGTTCTGTCACTCTCTTCTGGGTAGCCATTCCACAATTGACGTTCTGACGTGCTACTGACAGGCCCATGGTCCTCCACAGTCAGGTGGCCTATGTTCGGACAGCGGTGACAGTGGGACTGCTTCCTGATGGGGTAGGGCAGCATTGTGATGCATTGCTGCAGGGGACCCGCATGGTCATGGTCAGGGAGTTCATTCTTCACCACAGGGGGCCCTGCAGAGGTAATGTCATCATACTGTGAGATGGCATGGTATGAGCAGAGAAGGAAGGAGGACAAACAAAATGGACACACCACCAGACCACAGCCGCTGGCACTCACAGGCCTTGTACCACAAAATGGAACTGTGTCACAAAATAGATCTGTGTAGCAAAATAAAACTGTGCCACTAGATAGAACTGCGCCACAGAATATAGCTGTTCTGCAGTGTCGGGGCTGAGCAGTTACTGAGGAGCTCAAAAGTGGATGAACATGGGGAGAGAATCCTCAGACTGCAGTTACATTAATCCACAGTATTATGTATCTCTCTCTAACACATACATCACTATAAGGCTATAGTAGCCAGACTCCTGACTACATTATTCCCCAGTATAATATATCTCTCTATAACACATACCTCACTATAAGGCTACAGTACCCTGACTCCTGGCTACATTAATCCCCAGTATAATGTGTCTCTCTATAACACATACCTCACTATAAGGCTATAGTACCCAGACTCCTGACTACATTAATCCCTAGTATAAGTTTGCTTACTTATAACATGGGTGTCATAATACTGTCTCTCTCCCCCGTTGCACCTGTAAATGAGCGGATTCAGGGTGACTCTCCATGTTAAGGCGTGTGAAAAAAATAAATGACAAACTGTACAATGATGTTCTCAACACTTGAGTACAGGTTGCCGTAACCATGCTGACTGCAAAGAACATCCACTGGACAGAAGATCATGGCTGTACTCGCTGGCAGTATCCGTATCCTACAATATCCTGTCAGCAGAGTGTGGGAACTGTCCCCAACCCCCTCACCCCCTATCAAGGAACAGCGGTGAAGAGTGGCAGAAGTCAGCAACCCATTTCTCTGGTGATGGCCTTGTCCGTATGTGAGGTGCAGGTGTGGGCGAGTGAGAGTGTATTGTGCAATTAGCTGTGGACTGAGTTCCATAGTTCTGTGCAGCACAGCAACGTCATGTGGCGAGCAGCAGCACTGCCTGTCAATGGCTAGCTAAAGAATGCTGTACATTGGAAATGTGACCGTGAGTGTCCCCCTTGTCCCCCGAAGCATGCAGTGTCAGCACACGGAGTCTGGGCCAGTGCGACATGAAATTCAGCAGTCCTGCACTGTTCACTCTCCTCTTCCTCTCTGTATATGTGTCGCCCCCTACAATCCCCACAAGGAACAGTTCTGCATGTGCCCTCCATGTTCCTGTTGGTTGTGCATGCAGCAGAGGTTGGCACAAAGTCCCACACACCAAGAGGGACAGAGTGACGCAGAACTGTCCATGCCTAACAGGTTTCCGTGTGTGTGTATGTGTGTGTGTGTGTGTGTGTGTGTTTTCCAGCAAAAGTAATGTCACACACCATTTTAGAACTGTGCCTCACACTTCTATATGCATCATAACCAACAGTATGCATGTTTTTATTAGGGACTATTTCTCAAGGCAGCAGGATACACTCCCTTTTTTCCCTTGAAACAAGGGGAACAAACTTTTTTGGGGAGTTGTACCATCTCCTGAAGGGCACCCATATTATAAGTGCAATAACCCACTCTAGGGTATGGGTTTATTTATTTATTTATTTATTTATTTATTTATTTATTTATTCATTTAAGAGATTCACCAGGAAGGCATGCTGAGCAGAGTACTGCTCGATTCCAGATGCGTCCTGGGGGGAGAGGTTACAGCAGAACAAGAACATACATTGGCAGAGTACGGCCGGTAGGTGAGACGGTTCAGTACAGTTACAGGAACAGTTATAGATACTTAATCACTAAAATGTGCTACCAGACATGCGTAGGAGCAGAAATACAAGTTAGTAACAGAATAAGTTGCTCCCGCAACTGGGAGGATTATGGAGATGAGGGGGAGGACTAAGGGAGGTTACAGTTGCAGGCAGTGGCAGTGCAGTCTGAGAAGAGCATTCAGTTGAGGAGTGCTTGAGGAATGTCTGATGTCGGCTGTCAGGAGTTCCATAGTTTGGGCAACCTGAAGCTGAAAGCAGCCTGGCCTGACTGGGTGGATCTGTGGGGGATATGTAGGAGCCTAGCATCGATATTTGAAGAGCATAAGTAGGAGGAGAGAGGGTGGCTAAGGAGGAAGACAGGTAGGAGGGAGAGGTATGTGACCAGAACTTGCCAGAGGTTTTAAGCGCAGTGGAGCAGTCTTCTGTTATGAAGAGACAGGAGGTCCAGGATTGGTAGAGGACACAGTGGTGGGTATTGGGAGGGAGGTTTAACGAGAAGCGCAAAAAGAGTTAAAGGGGATCCAGCCTAGCTAGGGAAGTTTGGGGCTTGCAGTGCAGTAGGCTTGCTCCTCACGTAATCAAGGACAGAAGGATCATTTTGCACTATTGCTTGTCTAGTCGTGGGGGATGCAGTTTTTATTCGGTGAGGGCTCCCAACATAGGTTGCAATTTTTTGTGTAGTGCATCGATATGCACTGAAAGTCAAGATGCTTGGTCTAGCCAGACCCCAAGATAACGATAGGAGGTGCAGGCCTCTAGTGGGGAGCTATTCAAAGTGTAGAAACGTGGGAGGTGCAGGGAGTCGTGCTAATTTGGACGGGAGCCGAAGGTGAGAGACTGTTTTAGGGTTTAGGTGCAGCTGGTTTAAGGTGAACCAACGATGAACGGAATCAAAATCCTTCTGTAGGCAGGCTGTCACTGCACTAGAGATGCGCCAAGCCGAACAGCACCGTGTCATCAGCATACATGTGGATAGATGTTTGTAGGCAGGCAGCAGGCAGGTCATTAAGAAAGATAGAGAGCAACGCAGCGGCCGAGTACAGACCCTTGGGGACACCACTGGTGACAGGAAGTGAGGTGGATCTGGCCGAGCCAATACAGACTGATTGGGACCTGTCAGCCAGGTAGGAGTAGAACCAGTCGACTGCATTTTTGACAGTCCTGCTTGGTAGGTTAGCCAGCAGCAAGGGATGGGAGACTGTGTCGAAAGCCTTCGCTAGGAGTCAATGAAAATGGCAGCTGTTAATCTCCCTTATCCATTCCGTGAGGATTGCATTAGTAAAACGAAGAAGGGAGGTGGTGGTGGGTGATTTCTCCTGAAACCAGCCTGGAAGGGGGGTAAAAAGGATATAGAATCGAGATAATGATAGAGCTGAGAGAGAACGAAGTCGGCTCTTGAATCTTTGCTAGGGCAGGAGCAGGGATATGGGACGATAGTTGGATGGAGAGGAGAGGTCCCTCCCTTTGAGTAGTGGAGCGACAGTGGCTTGTTTCCATGAGTTGGGGACTGCCCCAAGTTTGAAGGACAAGTTAAAGAGCAGTGCTAGTGGGTATGCTATGGCAGGTGCAGAGAGCAGAAGCATCTTGGAATCGAGGCCCGATGGGCATTTTCCCTTGTTGGGTCAAAGCGCCTGCAGTATTTTTAGTACCTGGCTAGATGAGACTGGGCCGGAGGCAGAAGGTGGCTGGGGTAGGTACAGAAGGGGAGTGGACAAGGGATAGGGATGAGAGGAGGCGGATGGAAGAAAACAGGGAGGAAAAGTAGGAGTTAAACTCAGGGCAACCAGGCTAGGATCAGTAATGGAATTACCCGCAATGTTTAGAGTGGGAGTAGGGGTCGGGCAGGTGGGGAGAGGAGGGATTTGATAGACTTCCAGAAATGAGTGGGGGGGAGAAGTTGTTGTTAAAAGCAGTTTTAAAGTAATTAGATTTAGCCAGTCGTATGTGTCTTGTACACAGGCGTTTCTTAGTGACCGGTAGTGTAGCTGGGCTGTTTGATCACCTGTGGCCTTAAAAGATTACCAAGCACGGTCTCTGGTGAAGAAGGAGTTCCATAGGGTGAGGTTACCCATGGTAAGTGGGAGCCTCTTACCCGGGACATCTAACAGAGTGCGTGTCGGGTCCCAGATGGCGAGGAAGTACAGAGAGAAAAGTTCAGGGCATCATCTGTAGAGGTGGCCCTAGGGATGAAAGACCAATCAATACTAGAGAGTCACTTAGGAGAGCAGTCAGGTTAAGAGACTTATAGCTCTGTTTTGAAGCACACGGGGTGGGGGCCATAGGGCGGAAGATTTTTCTCCACGATAAAAACTCACATGGTGATCACTGAGGGAGTCGGGTAGAAGGCCAGCTTTACAGATCCGATGGGGTGGGTAGTTAAAGCCCAATCCAGTAGTGTGTGCTTGTTTGATTTAAGGTTTAGACAGAGTGGGTTCCGCTATTTGCTGGGACAGGTTTAGGGCATTTATTTGTTGACGCTGATTTGGAGGCTGCACTGCCTAGCCAGTTCAGGTTGAAATCCCCAAGGATATGAAGTTCCCGCCCTCGTGTGACCTCAGGTTGCCAAGATGGTCAATAATGCAACTCAGAGGAGTACCAGGTGGACAGTAAGACCCAGCAATATAAATTGGAATGGAGTGAGGTAGAGGATTTTGATTAGAAGGGAGTCCACAGAAGGAAAAAGGGGCAGGCAGGGGATTCTAGAGAACTGGAGATTGGAGGATATGTACATGGCTGTGCATCACACCCTTCTTTCTGCCCTGTCTGTCCCTGTATTAGGGAAAAACCAGGGATGGAGAATTCCGCATCCTTGTTGTAAGGCTTTAGCCATGATTCAGTGATAATGACTATATCAGGGCGAAGTGCAAGGACAGTAGTTTGCAGGGTTGCTATTTTGTTTAGGATACTGCATATATTTAGGTGGACAATTTTGAGTCCCTTAGGGAGGTGCGTAGCTGATACTGGGGGTTGAGAGGCTAAGGATGCAGGTGGACCTGGGTTAAGTTCGATATCCCCGGCTATAATGAGAAGGAGGGCCAGAAAGTGCCTTGATAGCCGCATGAACTTCGGGAGATGCACACATGTCGGGGTGGAGAGGGTGGGTGAATGGGAGTCCGTCCTGGGGCCCGGCAGAGGGAATAGAAAGAGCAGGTTTCGCAGCATGGAACGCGGGAGGCAGGATAGAGGCCCCAGTGGCCAGTTCGCCAGTGGGGCTGATGTTGGACTCCTTGTGCCAAGGAGGAGGGTGGAGGGGTGGCTTGGTCATTGTAGAGAGAAATGGAGATGGCTCAAGTGGCTTTGGGGTAAGAAGAAGGTGGGAGGAGGAAACAGTTAGGCAAAGCATAAGACTGAAAATGTAAAGCACTGCATTATCCTAACTTGTATTTTTCTACTGTGTACACAAACGATGAGAATTTATATGACCACAGAGTGTGAAGTTTAGGAGTTAGCTCAAGGGAGGCCACTGGTGGTAGGAAGGTATAAGAGCTAATGGGAAAGTGGGCTTGATTGGTTTACAACCACGTGAGGTCTCACTATATAATTGAAGAGCCGACCAAGGGTGGTGGTGGGGGTGGTGGGGAGCCTGCGTGTAGCGCAGGCGGGGCTAGAGCTGCACAGTTCTCAGGGTGAAATAAGCCTGAAAAGGCAGGGAGAAGTACAAACTGCTGCAGTTCTAGAGGTGCACCGGAGTTTATAGGCATTTAATCCACGTCGGGGATGCGTTGTGAGGACACTCGGCCTGTGGCCTCATGCCTCACAACAAACCCCCGGTGTGGATTAAATGCCTATAACCCCATACCCTGTTGTGGATTATTGCTTACATAACACATTCATCAATATAAGGCTACAGTACCCTGACACCTGGCTACATTAATCCCCAGTATAATGTGTCTGTCTGTAACACCTGCCTCACTATAGGGCTACAGTACCCAGACACCTGGCTACATTAAACCCCAGTATAATGTGTCTCTCTGCAACACATACTCTACGGCTACAGTACCCTGTCTCCTGGTTACATAATCCCTAGTATAATAGGAGATTCTAAAAGAACTAATGGGAGAACTAGTGACACCACTGACTACCCTATTTAACAAATCATGGGAGGATGGTGTGGTACCTGGGGACTGGAGGAGGGTGGATGTGATTCCCCTTCACAAAAGTGGGAGCAAGGCAGAGGCAGGAAACTACAGACCTGTTAGTTTGACCTCAGTGGTAGGGAAGATGATGGAATCACCTCTGAAAGAAAGAATTGTTGAGCACCTGGAGGCCAGCGGGGCTTGGGACCCAAGGCAGCATGGATTCACAGCGGGAAGGTCATGTCAGACGAATCTAATAAATTTCTTTGGGTGACCAATATGGCCTTCCTAGATTTTAGCAAGGCATCTGACACAGTCCCACACAAAAGATTAATAAACAAGTTAGCCAGCCTGGAAGTGGCTCCCAGGGTGGTAGCCTGGGTAAAAAATTGACTGGACAACAGGATGCAGAGGATAATGGAAAACGGAGTCCACTCCGAAGAAAGGGGGGTTACTAGTGGGGTATCACAGGGTTCAGTACTGGGACTGGTCCTCTTTAATATCTTTATAGGTGACATTGTGGAGGAGCTGGAAGGAAAAGTATGCCTCTTTGCAGATGACACAAAGATCTGCAACAGGGCTGATACACAAGGGGGATGGAAAGAATGAGAAGGGACTTGGCAAGGTTGGAGGAATGGTCAAATGTATGGCAGCTTAGATTCAATGCAAAGAAGTGCAAAATAATGCACCTGGGAAACAGAAACCCAGGGGAAGAGTACACAGTGGGGAGAGGTAGTAACAACAAAAAATGGAAAGGGACCTGGGGGTAGTCATATCAGATGACCTAACGATAGGCAAGCAATGTGAGAAGGCAGTAAGGAGGGCTGTGGGGAGACTGGGATGCACAGGGAGAGGCATCACCAGTAGAAAACAGGAAATTATTATCCCTCTGTACAGACAGTTGGTGAGACCCCATCTGGAGTAATGCGTGCAGTTCTGGAGACCTCATCTCTGCAAGGACATAGATAGGATGGAGGTGGTCCAGAAGAGGGCAACTAGAATGGTGCAGGGTCTGCACCAGAAGCCATATGAAGGGAGACTAAAGGAGCTTAATATGTATACCCTCAAGAAAAGGAGGGAGAGTGGGGACATGATAGAAACTTTCAAGTACCTCAAGGGAATCGTCTTTCAGAAAAAGAGATGTGCAAGAACAAAAGGGTACAATTTGAAGATATAGGGGGGATGACTCGGGCAATGTGAGGAAGTATTTTTTCTCAGAGAGGGTGGCGGACACATGGAATGGCCTCCTAGGAGGTTGGGGTTAAAAACAATGGGGAATTAAGAATGCTTGGGACAGACATAAGGCAATTCTAGTGGGGGGGGGGTAGGAGGAAGTACGCTGTTGGTTAACTAGGATCTACAGCTTATCCAATAGGTAGGAAATGGGCAGACTGGATACGTCAAGCGGTTCTTATCTGCCATCAAAGTCTATGTTTCCGAGTCTCTCTGTAACACATACCTCACTATAAGGCTATAGCACCCTGACTCCTGGCTTCATAATTATTAGTATAATGAACCTCTCTAGAACACATACCTCACCATAAGGCTACAGTACTCTGAGTCCTAGCTACATAATCCCTAGTATAATGAATCTCTCTAGAACATACCTCACTACAAGGCTACAGTACCCTGACTCCCGGCTACATTAATCCCAGAGTATAATGTGTCTCTGTATATAACACATGCCTCATTATAAAGCTACAGTACCCTCTGGCCTACAACAGCCCTATAAGGTGAGAACAGGATCCTTCCGTGAAGTGCCGTAAATTTGTGCTTACTATACCCCGTACTACATTTATTCAGGGTATACTGATACCAGGTAAAGCAGGACAAATATAACATAAAAAATATTTTTTGTCTCCATGGGCTTATGCCCTTGGCACCTTACTGTCCCCGATTAGCCATGTCCACCCTCCTCCACTACCCATCACCTCTGGACCTTACCCTCCTGTAATGAAATCCCCCAGGGATTTCCACCCTAGGCAGAGCTGTGACAGGGTGAGCCATATCTAAGGTAGATATCCATGTGTAAGGTACCCGAACCCCCGCCTTTCACTCTGTTTCTGTAGGATGGCCACTCGCACTGGGAATGAAAATGAAATACGTTTGCTGTATGCTTGTCTATTTTAGGGTGTCACATTTAATGATGTAATGGAAATGAAAAGAAAAAGATATTCAGTTCAGTTCAGTTTATTGTGAAGGGACGAGTATCCATTGAGCAAGTTCATTTGCATGGCTGTCTTTTGTACAGTATACATCACAAGCAACAAAATACACAAAAACAATAAGAGATGCAGTAAAACAGCAGTACTTATAAGAACATAGCTAGTGATGTAGCAATTCTGGTTAACTTTGTAAGAGCACAGGGAAGCACAACAAGGTAGGATAAAAGGTAAAGAAGTAGATAAGCAGAAACAGGATGCTAGGAATAAGTGCTGGTGACCACATGGGCCATCCCAAAAAAGGGACAAGTAAAGTGCAGGATATTAAGACAGCTCAGTGGGGGGGAATTAGAAACAATGGCAGGATTCAGAGGTGATACTATGAATGATATTTTTGAACGTGGGCAGCAGGATTAAATTCTGGAGCTTAAGTAAGGATTTGAGCTTATTCCGGACTGTGGGGAGACCATAGCTCAAGGCTGCTCTGCCAAGGCGAGAGCGCAAATTGGGAACTTCTCAGGAGATATAAATACAATTTCTAAGTCCATAAGCACTGTATAGGTGATGGAGGGTAGATGTAATATAGGAGGGTAATTTATTTAATAGAGCTTTATAAATCCAGATATAAAGATGGGTTAGTCTCCTGGTGGTCAGGGATGTCCAGTTCATCTCCTTGTATAATGAACAATGATGAGCTCTAGCTGGAGCATTTGTAGTGAATCATATGTCACGATGGAGCAGGGTATCTAATATGTGGAGATTTGAGCTAGCACAACTATTATAAATGATATTGGCATAATCCAGGAGGGGAATGAAGGTTTCCTGGACCAGTTTAGTTCTAGAGTCCCACGAGAATAGCAGTTTGTTCTGGAAGAAGAAGCCTAGTCTAATTTTTAGCTTTTTTGACAGCATTTCAATATGGGCAGAGAAAGACCAATGTGAATCAAGAACGAAGCCTAGATATTTGAACTTGTCTACCACCTCGAGATTGTCTCCTGGGAGTGTGACAATAGGCTTAGGAGGAGTGGGTATGGTGTGAGTGGATGGGTAACAGAACATGGTCTTGGTCTTTTTGGCATTCAGTAATAGTTTAGATGAAAGTAGATTGCACTGTAATTTGTTGAAATAATTTTGAAATGTAGAGCAGACTTGTTCGAGTGATGAGTTAGAGGTGTACAGGTCCGTGTCGTCTGCAAAGAGATGTATTTTGGAGTCTATAATGTTTTTGCTCAAGTTGTTGACATGTATGAGGAACAACAATGGGCCCAGGATGGAGCCCTGTGGGACTCCCCTTAAGAGGGGGAGCAGTAAAGAAAAAGATATGAGTTCCAAGGGTTGGCAGGAGAAGAGAGAAGAGGAGAACGCTCTTGTTCTCCCATTCACCTTGCAAAACCCAGTGGAACGCTCATGGACTTACTATCTTATTAAAACTATCTTTTGAGATGAAACAGAATGGAAACATAAAACCCCCTTTACATAAACCCCACCCCTTAACCAAAAAAGAGGAGTGGAGTCTAGGCTAGAAAAGATCACATTTACGAATATGTATGTCTTTACTGTTTGATAGGGAACTCCTGAGAATAAGCAGTTTGTACTGGTTTTAGCAAAAAGGGGTGAATCACTTGATGGTGAAGTCATCCATGAAAGGTATAAAAACCCACCACCTGGAGTAACAAAGACAGGGGAATCGGTTGAATACTGACTACCAAGTGAAGAGGACCTCAGAAGTGTGTATTTGTTTCCACACTGTTCTGTTTGCAAAGGCTGAAGCTAAGCCTCAGGAATTTTCAAAATTAAAAAGTTTGCTGGATACTGGACATTGAATAACCTTTTGCTTTCTGTATGTTTGTTTATTTTTTTTTCTGATTTGAATTAAATAGCGCACGTTTGCATTTTTATGCACCTGACTTCTGGTTTGTTGTGTCTACTTTATCCCACACCTTCACAAGGGCCATTGGGGTTGGCCAGGTCCCTGTGGAGCACAGTCCAGAAGCTCTGGAGCAGGTACCCCATCGGTGTTTGGGGGGCAGTTACGGACCAGAGTACTATCCTGGTTAGTCAGGGTCTCTTTCCACTGTTTCCTTCCCAGTGGCCACTGAACGTGCAGTGAAACCCCTTTCGTACATGCGGAGACATGCAGGTGTATATCCGCATCTGTAGGTTGGCCCTTTCCACAGCTAGTGGCTCCACTGTGCTGACCACTGCAGCTGGGGCATGCAGGTAGCAACAAAGCAACCCCGAGAAAGGCGATCAGGAGAGAGGCTCAACCCTTCTCCCCCGGCTTGTCCCTATGTGATCTGCGTCCACTCCTGAACCCTGCTCACCAACTTACTAGACGGAAGCACTTTCACCATGTCAGCGGACTGCCCCAATATACAGAATCTTGTTTCTGGGTGTGAACTGGGTGAGGGTGAGTTGGGGAAAGATAGTACCTGGGACAACTGACAGAAAATATAGGTGGTCTATAATTACAGAACCCACTGTTACAGTAAAAATGATTGAATATGCAGTATACAGTTTATACAGACAAAAACAACTAGCGATTCACAGTAAACCTATAAGATAAACGGACCAACTCCCAGCAGCATAGTGTGGAGGCAGCACAAAAATGCAGAGCGCAGGTGAGGACTGTAGTTAAAAGTGAACTCTGCTCTAAGCATAAACTCATAATGATAAGGTGATAAAGAGAAGGCAGATGGGAGGTCAGGTCAGACGAGCATGGGCAGGATTGCAGAGAGTGGAGGCTCAGTTTCTGTTTTATGCCATGGAGACTGCATAGCAGTTATGTTGTTTGGCAAACTATTCCAGAGGTGGGGGACTGCTAAAGCAAATGCAGCCTGACACGGAAGACTCATTCGCAGTAAGGGTAGGGAGCTTCCAGTATTTCAAAAGTTATTAACCATCTATGACATGGTGAGGTGGCACTACCCTGGCTGTGTGAATGAGGTGAAATGGTGGAAGTTGGCTTGGATTTGAAAATACAGTGAGAGTTAAGAAGAGACGACTGAAGGCACCTCTGTGTTAATAGTTTGGGGGGGGGGGGGCTTGACTTTGGGTGACTGTGGAAGAATCCTAAGTGGTAGGCCCACAGGGAACACCATATTATCAGCAAGCGGGTGCAGGTTAGGCAGGTGCTGCACACAAGTGGGTGTGGGTGTGTGGGTGTGTGGGTGGGGTTATGCAAAGTGATATCCTTTTATGGGGAATTTGGATTTGCTTCCCCTAGCCGGGGGTCCTAATTGGGCCAGCAAGAGTGGCCCTATCAATTGGACTTGCACACACCCTGAGGAGTGAGAATGCAATTTTCTGTGGCTTGACTGCCTCCCTGGGGGAGCGGGGGTTGAGGGAGTTGTGCTTCCTGTGAACTCACGTAAGGCTTCCTGATGGACAGTCAGGGCCTGGTGTGCGGTTTGGAGGCCCGCTGTATAGGTAAGTGTAGGTTTAGCTCCTCCTCTGTGCACCCCAGTCAGACATGTTCCTCTCAAGGTGGTAAGAGGGACCTACTGTGGTGGAGGGTAACTATAGCAAGGTGCTAGAGAGCAGGAGATAGAGGACCTTCAGAGGGTCGGAAAAATCAGAACGGTTGTAGCGTGGTAGGAGGGCTCACTAGGAGAGTAGGGGGAGCAGTGGGAGAAAAAAAATCCAAAGCAAAAATATAAAAATAAGACAAAAGGACCTCTTTTGTGTGGGGGGATGGGATGTCAGAGGTAAATGTTGACAGTGCTTTGAGGTGGTGCTGGGTAGTCTGTGAGCTGACTAAATGATGCCCCTTCCCGGAGAGAGAGAAATTTGTCCACTCCCAGCATGTGGAAAGGAGACGAACTCCTAGGTTTACACTGTGCATCAAGTATAGTCTTCTAATCAAGCAGTAAATTAAAGCTAGTTCCCAGCACTGCACTAAACCCGTAAGGCCTGTGTAAAACAAATACTATTCAGGACAAGTATACACACACACACACACTTTTCACAAATACAAATATCACTCACATATTTATGTTTGTGTTCGACAACGTAGAGTAGTATTACATCTTGGTTTAGGCAGATGTAAACACCGATGCTACTGCTGCTCATTTACGTGAATGCGTATTTTCTGGATAACTGCATATTTTATTGAAACTTCTCACACCCTTGGTCTTGAGTCATCATTAACAACAGAAACAAGCCAGTTATGTACAATAAAATATTTTGCAAACACTGATATGCAGACAAATACAAATAAATATACAAATACCAGACACACAAATACAAATATCAAAAATCGGCTCCATGTACAGCCCGGGAGTATGGCTGAATGCCGAAAGTCAGGATCCCGACATTCAGGATCACGAGTTCGTCTGCCCGACAGATGGACGCTGGTGCCGGCAAGGGTAGGGTAGCAGATGTGACGAACCGTTACCCTGCTTCTAGCCATGCACCACAAGAGGGGTAAAAATCCAGTGGTTGTCCGATCTGCTCCTGTGGCGTGGAGGGCTAAGCCACTAGCAGCTCGGCCACCAGTGTGCTTAGACCCGGGTTCTATTCCCAGATGGCAACTTTTTTGAATGGTGCTCTTTGGCCCCTCGTAACTTGTTATAACCGACTCTGAGGTCCGCTCCCCCACGGAGTTGGTCATTTTAGTTACAGGGGGTGTGGAGCCCCCCCCCCCCATTGCACTAAGACCTTGTCGGTCTTCTGATAGTTGGTCTCCTAAGCTCGGGCTTATGGAGTTCAGGAAACTGACTGTTGGGATTCAGTAGTAGATCTGTACAGCCCTACCTGCAACTCATTTTTTCCTGTAGGATGTACTTTTTAACATAGAACATAGAAAGTGATGGCAGAAGGGAACCATAAGAGCCATCTAGTCTGCTGCCCATAACCCTCCCCCCTCCCTTAAGTGCTATTCAGCATTATGATGCCTTTGTAACTATCCCAATCCTTCTTGAAAGCCCCGACCATTTTTGCCTCCACCAATCCTTGGGGGAGGCTGTTCCATGGGATGACCACCCTCTCCATGAAAAAGAACTTGCATGTGTTGCTCCTTAGCTCGCCCTTCCCTCCCAGTTTCATATCATGACCTCTAGTTCTTGTATAGCTCTTGACCTGAAATGGGTCCTGAACCTGCACTCTATTTATTCTCTTCATGTATCTGAAGGTTTGTGATGTCTTCCCTGTCCCTCCGTTGTTCCAAGGAATACATATTGAGATCCTTTAACTTTTTCTCATATGATTTCAGATGCAGTCCTTGTACCATCTTTGTAGCTGTCCTTTGTACCATCTCCAATCTAGCCACATCCTTTCTAATATGTGGTCGCCAGAACTGTACACAGTACTCCAGGTGCAATCTTACCAGTGGTCTATAGAGTGGTATTACTACTACTTCCCTTTTTATACTGGTAATTCCCCTTCCTGTGCATCCCAGCATACCACTTGCCTTTAATGCAGCCTTCTCGCACTGCTTGGCCTTTTTTAGGTCATCCATTATAATCACCCCCGGCTCTCTCTCTCTCTCGGTTTGTGGCCTCTAGTTTCACCCCCCCATGTGGTATTCTTCTCCAGGGCTGCCCTTCCCTAGGTGAATGACCTTGAACTTTTTTGTGTTGAAGTTTAGCTGCCATGTTTTTGACCACAATTCCAGCTTTCTGAGATCTGCTTTCATCTTTTCCACCCCCCTCAGGAATGTTGACCCTATTCCACATCTTCATGTTGTCAGCAAACAGGCTCACCTTGCCCTTCAAGTCTTTAGATGATGTCCCTAATGAAGACATTAAAGAGGATGGGACCCAGCACCGACCCCTGCAGCACACCACTAGTCACCTCTCTTTTTTTTCTGATAAGGTGCCATTTACCAGTACCCTCTGGGTCCTCCCACTCAGCCAGCTCCTTATCCAGTTTACCACTTGCTAGCAAACTCCCATGCTGGCGAGCTTGTTTAGCAGCCAAATATAAATTTGAACTCTCTCATTGTTCCATTTTTATTTGCCTTTTAGTAAACCAGTGAGTGTTTGATATAGGGTTGGGAGGACCCGAAAAGGTCCAGACCCTTATTATATGGATCAGCAGGATCCAGGTCAGAGTCCTGACTAGTTCTGATTGGAAAGGGAAAGGGGAAATTGTTTAACCAGGAAAGGCACACTAAGCCGAAGCTTGTTTTCAGGTGTGACCTGGGACGTTAAGTGACTTGCTCAAGGTCACACAGTATGCAGGTGGGGGCTGTGGGATTCAAACCCAGGCCTCCAGGTTTGCAGCTCAGTGTCCTTAACCACTGCGCTATACTGCCTCAAATCAGAACCTTCAGGAAATTGATGAAAATACCTGAAGATAATCACAACTACAGTGAAACATTGAAAATACAGTATTTTTTCTTATCTGTGTGCCAGGCTGTGTTTCTGACTCCATTCTATGCGTTTGGCTTATGGTTATAGATAATCCGCTTGTGTTTTTTTTCCCTTACCCTTTTGGTAGAGGGGCATGGAGGGGTACCTCTGATTAAACACATCTCAAGCCCCACCTCATCCTGCCCCTGTAATTATGCATATTCCCAGCTACTCCTATTTGATAACACTCTCCCACTCCCATCTGGTGACACCCATATAGCCCTAGTACTGTATGTAGGTACACCCTGCAACAGTATGCATACCCCTACCCACTTCATCTGCTGAGACCCACCCTTTCCTAGTACAAATAAATACTGCTGCCCCCCCCCATCTGGTGTAACCACTCTGTCCCAAAATGACTACCCCTACCCCTCCTCCCATTTACCGATGTCCACCCTGTCCCAATACAAAGACCCCTATCCCCTCCATGCATGAAATTACACACACTGTCCCAATATTAACACCTCTACCCCCCTCCTAATTGTTGATACCCTGCATAAAGAAGTGTGTGGCATCGCTTATAAGCCATGTAAACCAGAACATACTCCATTATTTACAGCATTATTATATTAAAAACTAAATCCATACAGGACAATGTACAGTACATTGTCGCACTGTGAGTACACATTTAAAAAAAAAAATGAAAAGCATAGTCTAAAAAATAAAACCCACTTAATAAATAACTCTATCACCCTGTTTTTTTTTTTTTCATTTCCATTTGTTGTTTGGAGAAATGGTAATATTTGCTATGCAGCCTTTAGAGCAAGAAGATTTTTAAAAAAAATGTAGGAAATCCAGGGGTTTTATTTTGTTAAGTGATTAAATGAATTTCCGACAGGACATATTTTGTCCGATGCCTCCTTGATTCTGCTGCAAACGTTACCAGATTTTACGGTGCAAAAAATATTGGCATAATAAGGCTTCTCCACAAGTCAGGACATAATCCATGAAGGCAGCTTGAAGGTGTCCTTTAAATAAATAAAGCAACCAAATTAACCAAACTCTTTCCAAAAGGCCAGCCTGTTTGGAAAAGCATTGCTCCTATTTTATCATGTCTGTGACAAACGTTTTGATAACAGAACAGAAAACCATGGGGGGCGGGTTATAAATCAAGAGCGAGGAGTAACCAGATTGAAGTTTGAAGTAAACATTTGGACTGGACATGGGAACAAAATTCCTGTCTGATCGAACTTGCATTACACAACAGCGCATGTGAAACAAGGGGCTGTTCCGCGTTTTTCTTTCATTCGAACCTGGTGGATGGAGGCCTAGCTGCCGTAAGGCACTGAGCTGCCCCAAAGCACTGTTTTTTCTATTAAATCCTACCTTATCATGGAGTGGGAACTGCAGCTGATTGACATCCAGGGCTGTGATCACGGGGATGGTGACTGGTAGCTTTGTGCCATTCTGTTCAATAGAATCGGGTACCCCTCCTGCCACACACACACACACACACACACATGTGCGCGTAATAATATTCCTCCCACAGCCACCCAAAGCACTGATTTTTTATTTTATTTTTTTTTTTTTTTTCGGGGTGGGATTCTTAGCTCGGGTCAGGCCTCCCTTGGCCTTTATGCATGCACCCGATGTTACCAACATCTCTCATTAGGCTGCCCCTGCTCCCACGTTTTCTCCCTCATGCTAAATGCTACAGCACTGCTGTAAGCATGCAAACTTGCAGCGTTACGTTTGCATGAGAGGACACACAAGTGGCAGTTGGGAGAGCTGAAAAGGGGTGAAAATAACTTTTTTTTTGTTTGTTTCCTTGTGGACAGTGGGGCAGCTGGGTTTGGTGGATGGGAAGAGAGATTGAGATTTTTCTTTTTTTTTTTTTTCAAATTTAAGCCCATCTGTAAAAACGGGGAAATGTATAGTGAGGCGACCCACTACACCTTCAGCACAAGTCCTGATTTACCCGAGTCTGCCGGACGATGAGAGATTGGGGAGGAGGGTTCTGATTCCCATTGGACTGGTCTGCCCATCCCTAGTTTAAAATATATACACTGGTGATAAGTACCACTTTAGAACTCAGAGATGCACTTTATGTCCCTTTCAGCCTCAGAGTCCTGTAGTCGAATGTGAATGCATTGAATCATCAACCTATGAGCTTTACAAAGACATTGGCTATATCGTACAGTTCTAAAATGTTCTTTAGCAGCAGTGTGTCACAAATACCCAGTGAATTTATTACAAGGTCAGTAAAGGTGGAGTAATTATAGTATGTGAACCAGTAGTTGAAATACGGCTTCTACAGAAAACACAGGCTGTCAGGTTAAATGCAGTACTCTTCTAAGATGCAACTGGCTGCTTAGTTCAGTGGCCTTTGATGCCCTCTTGTGGTCACAGCTGCAAGTTTCTACTTTTTAATTTGACTGTTCACTTCACTTAGTATACTTGCCGAGGTTCAACATCTTGCTTACAGAGGGGTCCTGATTGACCCACTTTTTCAGCAGAGGAGGATCTCAATCACAGGGGGAGGGTCACACAACTTGCTCAGGGTCACGGTGGGCTATGGTGAGATCTGAAATGGAGAGCTCCTGTTGTTCAGTACTCTAACCATGAAACCGCTGTGCTTTCTTCTTCCTATAGTAATACAACACAGGGGCTAGAGATGGAGCATTCCGATTGGCTGGCTGCATTCTAATGGGTTAAGTTAATGGCTGTAATGTGTAAATCTTCCTATATAATAGCAGAATTAGACCTGAGCTCTAAAAACATTATTGAAAAAAATAGAAACATTTTAGTTAAATAATAATAGGAAGGCGATCAGAGGTTCAGGTAGTTTTATTGATTAAACCCTGAGGGCATAAGGTATGAGGCAAAACCCTAGTAAGATTAGATAAACTCACAGTAACCAAGCCCCATGTCATGCCTTAATATTTAAAAATATATATAACAAGAGATTGTTAACCTTGTATGCACACACACCCCATGCATACATGCGCAGACGCAGACACACAAAGACCCACATGCAGACACACACACACACACGCACACAAACGCTTATGATATATGAGGCAGTATGGGCCTTTAAATAAGTGCTCATTTTTGAGAAAACTTTGAACACCTTAATATTCAGCCATAGTTCTGCAAATATTTTTATTGTCTGTATTTTTCTTCTAAGTAGAGTTGGAATTACAGAGGGCCTTGCCATGGCTCAGCCCCACCCCCCGAAGTGAGCCCTGGTAGCACTCATATCATTGCCATTAGAATTCAGTTTAAAGATAGCACCCTTATGGCCCCCTCCCCCACCCAGCTGCCAGAGCTCAGCCTCAGAAAGGCTAATTACAACCCTGCTTCTGAATATTCTTGATTATAGTTGTGGGTTCATTTAAATGGAAACAGGATCCTTGTCCCCTGAATCTCATCTGCTTTGGTTGTGTAATCCTTTGCTGAAGTCATAATCCTCTGCTCCTGTCACGAATAGACAAGAACGGGGGAAAGCATCCATTTTCCATGTACTGTACATGAACCTAGTACTGAGGAATAAAAGGTAGATAAATGCAGAATCCCTATCAAATATAAGCAGAATTGTGTCTGAATGCAATGTTTTTCTCAGTTTCCCCAACAGTGACATAAGTACTAAGGTAAGCCTGGACACACTTCTGCTTGCCAAGGCAATCCACGGATACCCTGGGTAGTAGAGTGGATAGGGAACCCCTATGCATTGTTTCTTGTGTGCATGATAAACTCCCAAGTGAATCACCGGGTACCCTAAGTACTAATGTGGATAAGGAATCCCCATTTATATTGGTTCCTGTGTGCATGATATACTCCAAGGGAATCACTGGTTACCTTGGGTGCAAATGTGGATAAAGAACCCACCTTTATACTGGTTCTTGCGTGCATGATATACTCCGAGGAAATCACTGAGTACCTTGGGTACTATTGTGGATAAGGAATCCCTTTACACTGATTTTGCATGCGTGATATACTCCACAAGGGAATCACTGGGTACCCTGGATAGTAGAGTGGGTAGGGAATCCCTTTTTTTTTGCTTAATCTTTTTATTAGTTTATCTTTTCATGCTACAGCAGAACAAAGATATATATATATATATCTCCATCAACACTTACTAGTCTTGTGCATATCTTACAGACCTCTCCCATTACATCCATCAAGTATTGGCAGTTAATTCAAGTACCATTCTTATAGACCTCATCCATCCATCCCAAATTAAGTACATGTCCCTATGTGCTATTCTTAGGATGCATATCCTGGTGGAGATATAATAAAAGAAGAAAAACAAAGAAGAGAGAGAGAAAACAAACAAAAGATAGAAATAGGAAAGAAACAGAACAATCCCTCCCCCACCCTCCTCCCCCAGCTAATCGAGAATTCACTTCATTCTGTATGGATATCCATACCTTTTCAACTTTATCCACATCTTATTATCTCCTGCTCCAAGGGCTGCATAGAATGTAGGTAGGGTGCCCACATGTTCACAAACTGATTTTTCTCTCCCCCTAGCCTTATACGTCAAGCTTTCTAATTGCAGCGCATCCCATGCAAGATTCCTCCACTGCCTAATTGTAGGCTTATCCCCAGAAACCCATTTATTCAGAATACACCGCTTTGCCAATACCAGGAGTATTCTTCCCCATCTCTCTAGCATCTCCCATTCCTCCTGGTGTGTGTCATCTACCCCAAACAACATTGTAAGCGGTTCTACATTAACCTGCTGTCCCTTCATATTTGTCAACTCCTTCGCCACATCGCCCCAGAAAGCTTGGAGTGTCTGACACTTCCAAAACAAGTGTAGATAGGTACCCAGGGCCAACCCACATCTCTGACAGATAGCCGAAATTGTTGGATTGTACCTATTCACTGCAACAGGTGGAGTATACAACCTGTGGACAAATTTATATGCTACCTCCTTGTACTTATTACAAAGTAATAGGCCCTGATGCGTCCCTTTCATTAAAGCCCACTGCTCCTCAGAGAGTGTAATTCCCAGATCTCTTTCCCACAGGTATTTAGTTTTACTTGTCATGTCTGGCCACTGGAGACGCAGGAAAGACGTAGCCTTCCTGATAATACCTACAGGTTTCTGTTTAACTTGCTGTAGCAGTTCTTCCACAATCTGTATTCGGGCACCAGCGGCTCTTTGCTTCTCAATACCCTGCACATATTTCCTCGCCTGGAAATATCTAAACATATGACGTGCAGGCAGGCCCAGGTCTTCCCTAAGCTCATTAAATGGGCGAGTCACTCCCTTTTACCTTAAGTCATTAAGACACATTACCCCCCTCTCTTCCCAGCTCTGGAATATTGGGTCTCCTACTCCGGGGATAAAAAATGGGTTCCCAGCCAATGGCAAAATAAAAGATTCCCCCTTTCTAGGGACATGGATATGTTGTTCATCCACACTGTCTGGCAGGTTCCTTGCCGCTTTAAATCTTGCCGGAAGGTCTTCAAGCTGGCTCCTCCCACCCACCCGGGTGGTAAAACTCTCGGCTCCGCCCCATGACGCCAGATCTTCCTTACCGCTTGGAAGCTCAGGTTCCTCCTTAACGCTCTGCGTATAAGACTGGTTCCTAATTCTTGAATTTTGAAATCAAAAGTTTTTGCTAAAAGACTTGGTCTTCTCTCCTCGTGGCTGCGATGGACAAATCGACTCGGTTTCAGAGATGCCCTTGCGACATAAGATGTCTCGGGCGGATCCGCACTCCACGTGCGTTTACTGCTTGGGCCTTGAGCACGACCCGTAGGCCTGCGACCTGTGCTCTTCGTTTTCGGCCTACGTCCTCGAAGACCGTGCTGCCCGTTTACAACTGGGGCGTCCCGAGAAGAGATTTCCTCCGGTTAAGTCAAAAGAGGCCCAGTCGGCGCTGTCCGCGGTGGCGGTCTCGGCGGATCAGCTCGAGCAATTGATCGCCCTCGAAGAGGAGGCAGCGCGGGCCGCTTCAACCTCGGCTGCGGCATTTGTCCCGCTATCTCTCGGTGCCTCTTATTCGGCTTCTTTTAAGGAGCTTTGTCTGACCCTCTCGACAAAAGGTAAGGGTCCAACTTCTTCTGGACCGTTTTCTCGGTCCAAAAAGAGAGACAAGAGTAAGTCTCACCGTCGACGCTCTTGGGAGCGGGAAAGATCCCTCTCCCCTAGTTGTCGGCCGTCGACTTCAGCCACTGGTTTCATGGTGTCCCCGTCAGGCCAGTTGACTGAGACTCCCGTTGACGCGGTCGAGATTTTTCTCGACCCGTTGGACGGGTTGTCGGCTGGAGAAGCTGAGAATCCCCTCTCCCCGGTTCCCTCGGTGGGAGTTGAGGATCCCGTCGGCTCGTCTGTGCCCCCGGTTCCGGAGCCTTCGGTGGAATCGTCTGAACCGGGGAGTGCTGATTCCGCGACACCTCCCCACCGTCCTCAGCCTAGCGAGTTTCTCGGTCTCAGACGTCTTAAATGGTCCAGTCGATCCCACCGTCATGGCGTGTCTCTGTCTAGGCACCGCGACAGTGGTGCGCCCGCTCATCTCTTCCTCCTCTCGGGACGAGGGAGGCTTGGCGCAAGTTGCGTCAGAGGTATGAGAACTCATGTGGCAACAACTCCTTCTGACCCGAGAATAAGCCGGCGCCGTCGTCTTCCGACCATTAAGTGGCTGTCACTGGGCGGCCGAAACAACCCTCGTTTAGCGAGGCCTGTTCCCAGGCGGTTGTTGACCAATTCCAGCTGCCACGATTCGGTGGAACCTCCGCCTCCACAGCTGTTAGTTGGGGCTCCGACCAAAATTCTCGGTCGGCTCAGGGGCTGCCCATAGGCTGTCTGTCACCCTCACTCCCGATAGACCTCGGCGGGTGGAGGTGGCTCAGGCCGAGCAGCTCTTTGAGGACTCTTCAGTCGAGGATGATTCCTCCCTTTTCTCCAAGCGAATGGACTTGGGTCCTCAGGAGGACAGTCGGTGGACGATAGCCCTTCGTCCTTCCTAGGATTGCTTGGCTCATCTCTGAGTCCACCAGGATGAAGCTCGAACCCATTTCTAAACGGGCCAGGTATCACCTCACGGAGATTCTGGACTGAGGGGATTCCCATGGAGGCCTTTCTGGTGGCCGAGGCCATAGTGGGTCCGGCCTTGGAGCTCTGGCAGCGCCCTGCTTCCTGTCCTGCGCCTTCGGCCAGGATGGCCAGGAAGTATGCGGTCCCTACCAGTTCCCTGTCCGGTTTTTCGGAACACCCCTCGGCTGAGGGGTTGGTTACAGACAGCGTTTTCCGGCGTGCCGGGAACGCTAGGGATGTGGACAAACCTCCCGACAAGGAGTCCAAGAAATTGGACTATGCTGAGCGAAAAGTCTATGCTGCGTCCTCTCTCGGCCTCCGCCAGGCCAGTTCAGCCATCCTCATGGCACATTTTTCTCATGCCCTGTTGGGCTCCCTGGATGAGGTCGTCCCTCATCTTCCCGCGGATCTGCAGACTACGGTCAGGCAGGTGCGGGACCAGGGCAGGGCAGTGGCCAAACAGCAGCTCCAGACTGCTTTAGACATTGGGGACTCATGTGCCAGGTCTTGGCGGCACGAGTGGCTGCTCGTCGTCGGGCTTGGCTGAGGATATCCACCTTTAGTTCGGATACCCAGCACAAGTTGGCGGATGTTCCCTTTTTGGGGACTGACCTCTTCGGCCCTGGGGTGGAAGGTCACCTGCAGAGGATCGAGAAGTCCAATGCTACCTTGGACTCAGTCTCTTCCGCTCAGAAGGACAAAGGCCGCAAACCACAGCCTAAGCCCTTTCGTTCTTCTGCGCCCCTGGCACGTCCGGCCCAGCAACGTCAGGGCCAGCAGGCTCGGGCTTGGCATCCCAAACCCAAGCCTGGAGCTTCCTCCAACAGGAAGCAGGGAGGTAAAGGCCCAGGAGGTCCCTCGGCCGGTCCCTCCTCCAAGCCTGCCCAGTGACTGGCTGAGGGGTGTCGCCCCCAACCCCGTCACCTCACCCCAGGTTCCCCCCGTGGGGGGACGGCTCCGGCACTTCCTTTCCGCCTGGTCCATTATTACCACGGACAGGTGGGTACTGGAGGTGGTGGGAAAAGGCCTGCCTCTAGAATTCGAGCAGGCTCCGCCCTTCAGAGCCATCGCACCTCGGGGGGCCTCGGGGTCCGCAGCCTCACTGTCGGCACGTCGGGCCGACATCGCTCTCCTCCTCCAAAAGGAGGTGATCAGGGAGGTAGCGGATCCTCCCTCAGACCCAGGGTTTGTGTCCAGGTACTTTCTGGTTCCGAAACGGACGGGGGGCTGGTGCCCCATTCTCGACCTACATGACCTGAACAAGTTCCTAAGGTCTCGAACCTTCAGGATGGTCACTCTGGCTCAGATAATACCATCCCTGGAACACAGCGTGTGGTTCTGCTCTCTGGACCTGCAGGACGCGTTCTTTCACGTCCCTATCCGTCCGTCACGCCGGAGATTCCTTTGCTTTCGGCGGAGGATCCTCTTGATTCGAGCCGTGCCCTTGACCTGTCTCCAGCTCCCAGGGTCTTCACCAAATGCATTGCAGTGGTGACAGCTTTCCTGTCGCGCTGAGGGGTCCGGTTGTGCCCTTACCTGGACGATTGGCTGATAGCAGCCCCCTCCAGACAGGAGGTGGAGCAGTCCAGAGATCTGGCCCTCCAGGTTTGCTCTCAAGTCGGCCTTCTCATCAACGAGGCCAAGTCGGAACTCGAGCCGAAGCAAGTGATTCTGTTTATTGGGGCAGAGCTCGACTCTCTTCGAGCCAGAGCACAGCTCCTGGTGGACAGGGCCGAGGTTCTTACCTCCTTTGCCCAATCATTTCTGGTTGGGCAATCGCGCCCTGCCCGGGACTTCCTGTGCCTCCTGGGTCTCATGGCGGCCTGTACCAGCATGGTCCGTTAGACGCGCTGGCACATCGCCCCCTTCAGTGAGGACTGGCCAGCCAGTGGTCACGCGCTGCGATCCATTGGACCAGCTAGTGATGGTGACCCAGGAGATGTGAGCAGCTCTCCGGTGGTGGATCGTTCCATCTCATCTGCAGGAGGCATCCCGTTTGTCCGCCCGAGCTGACGGTCTCTCTATCGACCGATGCCTCTCTGATGGGTTGGGGTGCCCATCTGGGGAACACCGGCGCACGGCCTCTGGTCCCAGGGAGTCCGATGCCACATCAACCTGCTGGAGCTCGAGCGGTCCGCCCTAGCTCTCACCGCCTTTGCTCCGTTTCTCCGGGGTCTAGTGGTCCGAGTCAGGCGGACAATACCACGACCATGTACTACCTAAACCGCCAGGGCGGGGCCAGCGTTCCATGCTTCTTTGCAAGAGCTCTCCGCATTTGGTCACTCGTCGCGAGCCTGAGGCGGATCTCTAGCCATTCATGTGGCAGGAGCCTCCAACACCCTGGCCGATGCCCTGAGCGGATGGGGCTGCATCTCACAGTGGTCTCTCCTGCTGGAGGTAGTACAAGATCTGTTCTCCCACTGGGGCACACCTCAGGTGGACCTGTTTGCCTCCAGGGAGGCAGAGCTGAGCTGTTTCATGCCGCCTCCCTCAGCAGGGCTCGCTGCAGGGGGATGCCTTCTCGAGGCTGTGGACCCCAGGCCTCTTCTACGCCTTTCCCCCATTTCCCTTGATTCACAAGGTGCTTCTCAAAGCAAGGAGGGACAAGGCGCAGGTGATTCTGATAGCCCCAGACTGACCCTGCCAGTTCTGGTACCCAGATCTCCTCAGCCTCAGCTCCAGGCTCCCGAGGCAGCTTCCAGCTCGCCCGGACCTGCTCTCAGTCAATCAGGGGAAGGTGTTCCATCCAGACCTTCAATCCCTGCACCTGACAGCCTGGTTCCTGAGCGGCTAGAGTTCCAGGCCTTGGGTCTTTCCAACGAGGTCCTCAGTGTTGTTGAGGCGTCCCGTAAGTCGACCAGGAAATGCTATGCCTTCAAATGGAAGAGATTTTCCATTTGGTGTTAGGGCAAGGGCTTGGACCCTTCCTCCTGTCCTTTGGCAAGCATCTTGGACTATTTATGGTCCCTTTCTAGTCAAGGGCTTAGGTCAATGACCCTAAGGGTGCACCTGGCAGCCATCTCTGCTTACCGGGCGCGGGCCGGGGAGCAGTTGGTGGCGCAGGAGAAGGTGGTCTGGCGCTTTTTCAAAGGCCTTGATCACATTTCCCCTCCGGTGCGAGAACCTCCACTTCCGTGGGATTTACTGCTGATACTGGCAAAGCTCATGGGCAAGCCATTCAACCAATGCACAGGTGTGAACTCTCACCTGTCGTGGAGAACCGCCTTCTTGGTGGCTATCCCGTCAGCCAGAAGGATGGGAGAACTCCGGCGCTCTGCATTGAGTCTCTTACCTGGTCTTCCACAGGGACAAGGTTGTCCTCGCCCCCACCGAAATTCCTTCCGAAGGTGGTGTTGGAGTTTCACCTTAACCAGGTGTTGACTCTGCGGTGTTCTACCCCAATCACACCTTGGAGGCCGAATACAGGCTCCATACTTTGGACCCTAGAAGGCGTCGCTTATTATAAGGAGCTCACGGCTGAAATCCGGGGAGAGGTTCTCCAGCTGTTTGTCACCTACGCTGAAGCCGCACCTGGCAGACCTGCAGCCAAGCGGATGATAGGCAGGTGGGTCACCTCCTGCATAGATCTCTGCTACAAGTTGGAGGGCATGGAGCCTCCCAGAGGGATAAGAGCTCATTCTACCCGTCATACTGCTGCATCGGTGACTGCTTCCAGGGACGTCCCTATCCAGGAAATCTGCAGGGCTGCTACCTGGAAGTCAGCACACACCTTCATTACCCATTACCACATCGACCTTGAGTCACGCCGGGATGCTGGTTTTGGGGCCTCGGTTCTCCAGTCTTTATTCCCTAAGTAGGGGGTGTGCGCCTTGCCTCCCTCCTCCCGGAGAACTGCTAGGAGTCTGCCAGACAGTGTGGATGAACAACATATCCATGTCCCTAGAAATACAGGTTACTCACCTGTAACAGGAGTTCTAGGAATGGTATATGTTGTTCATCCACCAATCCTGACCTCCCCGGCTTCGACGCACAACCTGAGCTTCCAGTGGGCTAGATCTGGCGTCATGGGGTGGAGCCGAGAGTTTTACCACCCGGGTGGGTGGGAGGAGCCAGCTTGAAGACCTTCCGGCAAGATTTAAAGCGGCAAGGAACCTGCCAGACAGTGTGGATGAACAACATATACCATTCCTAGAACTCCTGTTACAGGTGAGTAACCTGTATTTTGATGCCCTACCACCTTCTGAATTTGGTCTCAGCTGTCTATTACCTCCTTCACTAAAATACTCGAAACCCACTTATCCCGCAGCCCCCTCCTACTTGCTTCTACTAACAGAGACGATATTCGAACCCCCAATCCCTCCTCCTCCTCCAAGTCCATCCAACTGGCCTCTTTTGGCCTATACACCCAGTCTTTAATAATCCTCAACTGTGCCGCCCAAAAATATAACTTCATATCTGGGTAGTTCAGCCCTCCTTTAGATTGGTCAGCTTTTAACTTATTTAAACTAGCCCTAGACTTCTTCCCTTGCCATATAAATCTGGAACAGTCCTTCTCAAATGCCTTTATATCTTTCCCTGTCAATCCCATTGGTAACATCTGCAATGGATATAAGATTCTAGGAAGAATGTTCATCTTAAGTAGATTAATACATCCTATCCATGATACAGGCAGGTTTCTCCATCTGTCCATGTCCTCTCTTAACAATTTTAATAATGGAGTGTAGTTCAGCCTATAAAGTGATCTCAAATCCCTACCTATCTTGATCCCTAAACATGTGAGGTGCGTACCTACTCTCTTCAGACCCCATGTACCACACGCGTCCCCCCTCTCTTCTCCCAGAAGCATAATTTCGGACTTCCCTAGATTCAGTTTATATCCTGAGAATGTGGCAAATTGACCTATGATTTCCAGCAAGGCAGGCATAGACTGTGCAAGGCTCCTCACATATAACATCATGTCGTCAGCATACAGTGTAATTTTATGCTGTCCTCCACTTTTCCCCTTTATCCCTTGTATTCTTGGGTCCTCTCTGATGGCTATGGCCAGCGGTTCCACCGCCATTGCAAATAGCAGAGGGGAGAGGGGATATCCCTGCCTTGTCCCCCTCTGGAGCCTAAATTGTTCAGTTATGTTCCCATTAACTAAAACTGCAGCTTTGGGTGCCTGATACAATGCTCGTATCATTTTAATGAAGCTTTCCCCTAAACCAAATCATTCCAGGACCGTGAATAGATATGGCCACTCAATCCTGTCAAACGCTTTTTCGGTGTCCATTGACAATACAGCTGTTCACCCTCCCGCTTTCTTGGCCTGTTCCAAAACATTAAGGTCCTTCCTAATATGATACGAGTGCCTACCTTTTATAAAACCTGTCTGATCCGGATGGATCAACTCTGGAAGGACACCCTCCAGTCTACTAGCTAAAATTTTAGCAAACACCTTAGCATCACAATTTAACAGGGATATTGGTCTATATGATGAGCATTCCATTAGGTCCTTATTCGGTTTCGGGATCACACACACCAGAGCGCAACCACTTGTATCTGGCAATTCCCCTTTCTCTCTTCCCTCCCTAAATACCTCCCACATTACCTCTTTTACCTCCTCCTTCAGCAGTTTATAATACTCTTCGGGCAGGCCATCTGGGCCACATGCTTTCTCAGTCTTCATCATGTTGCTAGCCCGATGGATTTCCTCCCTTGTGATCTCCTTATCTAACAGCTCCTGTTGGTGTTTTGTTATTTGGGGCAGCTTATGCTTAGCCAGGAAATCAAGCATTTCTTTTCCACTTCCCTCTCTACTTGCCCTGTATAAGTCCTCATAATATTTCTTAAATGTATCCCTTATCTCCACATACTTAGTGACCGTCTGACCCTTTTTATTTTTGATCCCCAGGATATGCACCGCATTTTTCCTACCCTTTACAAGGTTTACCAGCAAAGGCCCTGGCTTGTTCCCCCATTCATATACTCTGTGTTTCAGGTAGAACAGTTTTTTCCGAGCTTCATCCATCAATAGAGTGTTAAGCGCCTGTCTGGTTGTTACCAGCTCTTGTCTCGCCTGTTCACCTCCTTCCCCCCTTGCTACCCTCCCCTCCAGTATTCTCAATTCCTGTTGAAGAGTTTTCTGTCTTTCTAATCTATTCTTTTTATATTTTGCCATATACCCTATAATTGCACCCCTCATGTATGCCTTACCCGCGTCCCATAACATTTGTTTAGAAGTGGCAGTCAGTGCATTTACATCCATATAGAATTTAAATTGCTCCTTCACATATCCCTGAAACTCCTGCGAGCCTAGCATATAAGTAGGGAATCTCCATGTCTGTATTTCCCCTCTCTCACTCGGAGACCGAAAGGACGCCACTACTCCCGCGTGGTCTGAGATATGTACAGGACCATGTGCCACCTTCCTGGGTTTCTCATACCAATTGAGCGTTACATAGACATGATCAATCCTTGACCATGTTTTGTGTGGGTTTGAGTAAAAAGTATATTCTCTATCCTGAGGATACGCTGTTCTCCAGGCATCCACTAGATTCAGTTCTGCCAACCCCTCCCTCCATTTCCTAATACAAGGATCTCTACGACCCTTCCCCTCCCAGTGATCAAGGGCAGCATCAGGTGTGCAATTAAAGACCCCTCCCATAACCAAGTTTTCAAACTGTTCCCTCATTAATATGGACAAAATATTGTTGTAGAACCCCGGGTCCAAATTAGTTGGTGCATACACGCTCCCAAACGTAACTTTCAGGCCATGGAGAACCCCTGCAACAAACGCATATTTACCTACCCTTGGATCTA
Source organism: Neoceratodus forsteri (assembly GCA_016271365.2). NCBI lineage: Eukaryota > Metazoa > Chordata > Ceratodontiformes > Ceratodontidae > Neoceratodus > Neoceratodus forsteri. Next base: position 743,116,730 of record CM057451.1, read on the forward strand.
CAAAGACTTTTGTAACCTGTAAAGGTCAATTTTTATGCACTAGAACCGCCACTCCTTGTTTACGTGGGCTAAAAGAGGCCACATAACATGCACCCACCCCCTTTTAAGTTTTACATGCTTCCCTGATGTCAGGTGCGTTTCCTGCAGGAGAGCCACCTGCACTTGTGCTCTCTTTAACGCCGTTAACACTGCACTCCGCCTAATCGGAGAAGAGAGGCCATGAACATTCCAGGATTGTATTACCAGATCACCTCCCACCATTATCTCTTTCCATTATCCCTTTTCCTCTGTCCTTCCAAATACTTCCCGCCTCCGGCATTCCTCTTACTCTCCCTCTCCCTCCATCCCCTCTCTTATTTTGCCCCAGCCCAGGTACCAACATCCCAGCGACCATATCCATAAATCTCCCCCCCCCCCGACCTTTTCATCTGTGGCCTGTGTTGGCCTATCTGATTCATAACATACCACCATAACTTATATACATTGCAGAGCTGGATCCACTTCAATCCCAGTCCCCATCAGTCCTTTCGAGTCACAGTGCCCCACCCTCCATCATGCCCTCCCCTCTCCCTCTCCCTCTCCCTTTCACAAACCAACCCCATAGCCCCAAGTCCAGCATCTTTCAATTATAAGGCTTCCTTTTCATTGGTTGACCCGGTCGGAGGCCGGTGGGGTAGGCCGCGTGATTTAACCATCCTCACATGCTAGGCCCAGGCCACCAGTCACTCCTCTCGGGCCACCTTCTCCTCTGGTGATCCTCACTTTCTCCGGGATCTGCGAGTCTTCTCCTCCGCATTTTCGAAATCTCAGTGTATGTTCCCTCAATAAACAGTCTCGATCGGCCCTCGCTATCCACCGCTTTAGTCATAGGCCTTCCAAGTTCCAAAATTTACAAGATTAAACATGAACAATCAAACTTATAACTGGGGATTTACCCCCCCTTCTGGAAATGACAGTTAATGTCTCAAGTCCCTCTAGCGTCTCCCATCATTTCGAAGCTCTCTTCTGACCACTTTCTTCTTAAGTTCCTTTAAAAGGTGTTCGCCTTCTCCACCTCCCAGAACGAGTATACCGCACCCTCGTGCTTTAAGGATCGCAGGGTAGATCATATAATGCTCCACTTGCATCTCTCTTAAGTGAGCCATCGCAGTAGCAAACACCCGCCTCTTCTTAAGTAATCTATTTGAGTAGTCCTGCGTAACATGAATTCTCACTCCATCTATTTCAACAGGTTGATTTACCTTAAAGGCTTTTATCACTGCCTCCCTATCCTGAAAGTTATGGTATCGAATGACAATACTTCTCGGGGGTTGGCCCGGGCCCGGCTTTGGTAGTACTGCTCTACGCCCTTTCAATCTTGTGCTTCCCCCTTTAGGTTGCAGTTTCAGGATTTTTGGCAATTTCTCAGCACAGAATTTCAATATGTCTGGGCCCTCCTTCCCTTCAGGGAGCCCTCGTAAGCGAAGATTGGTACGCCTAACATAGTTCTCCTGGTAATCAAAAGCTTCCCTCAGATCCTCCAGCTCCTTTTCTAAAGCCATTATTTTCTCCGGCAAAGGCTGTATTACATCTTCAACTCTTGCTGTACGTTCCTCAACCTCCGTTAGTCTTTCGCCATCGCGCATTTCTCTCCTTCTTTCCTGCAACTTTGCTTGATTTGATTCTCCAGTTTTCAAAGCGAGGATTCAGGCAGCAGCACTTGTGTTGTCTCCTCTCGTCCCAGTACAGCTAATTCTGCCGCCGAGAAGGAGATTGGGCCTGCAGGCTCCGCTATGGGCCCAGCTGATTGTTTCTTTAGGTTTTTCCCAGCGTTTCTAGCGGGCTTCCCTGTTGCATTTGCGAGGTATTCATCCATCACTTTACACCTCCAGATAGTAATACAGCAGAATCCAAGACTCTCTTTCTTAGTTTTGTGAAAAAAATATTATATTTAGGTCTCCGGGGTGCAGAGCTCGAGGAGAATGCGTCTTACTTCTTAGCTGCTCATTAGCGCCCCCAGAGAATCCCTTTACACTGGTTCTTGTGTGCATGATATACTCCAAGGGAATTGCTGGGTACCTTGTATAGTAATGTGGATAAGGAATCCCTTTACAGTGGTTGTTGCGTGCATGATATACTACAGGGAAGTCACTGAGTACCCTGGGTACTATTGTGTATAAGGAATCCCTTTACACTGGTTCTTGAGTGCATGATATACTCCAAGGAAATCGCTGGGTGCCCTGGGTACTAATGTGGGTATGGAATCCATTTACACTGGTTCTTGTGTGCATGATATACTCCAAGGGAATCGCTGGGTACCCTGGATAGTAGAGTGGGTAGGGAATCCCTTTACACTGGTTCTGGGCAGTAAGGAGGGCTGGGGGGGATACTGGGATGCATAGGGAGAGGCATCACCAGTAGAAAACAGGAAGTTGTTATCCCTCTTTACAGACAGCTGGTGAGACCCCATCTGGAGTACTGTGTGCAGTTCTGGAGACCCAGTCTCCTCAAGGACATAGACAAGATGGAAGCTGTCCAGAGGAGGGTAACTAAAATGGTGCAGGGTCTGTACCGGAAGATATATGAAGAAAGACTAAAGGAGCTTAATATGTATAGCCTCGAGGAAAGGAGGGAGGGGGGGACATGATAGAAACTTTCAAGTACCTCAAGGGAATCAACAAAGTCCAAGAGGGTAGCATCTTTCAAAAAGAGAGGTGTGCAGGAACAAGGGGGCACAATTTGAAGATGGGGGTGGCTCAGAGGTAATGTAAGGAAGCATTTTTTCACAGAGAGGGTTGTGAATGCATGAAACAGCCTTCCGGAGGAGGTTGTGGAGTCAAAAACAGTGGTTGAATTCAAGCATGCATGGGACAGTCATAAGGCAGTTCTAGGGGGTGGGGGTTGAAAGAAGTAGGCTGCTGGTTAACTAGGATCTGCAGCTTATCCATTAGGTAGGGAAATGGGCAGACTGGGTGGGCCAAGTGGTCCTTATCTGCTGTCAAATTCTGTGTTTCTATGTTCTTGAGTGCATGATAGACTCCAGGGGCATTGCTGGGTACCCTGGGTAGTAGAGTGGGTAGTGAATCCCTTGACACTGGTTCCTGTGTGCATGATATACTGCAAGGGAATCACTGGGTACCCTGCATAGTAGAGTGGGTAGTGAATCCCCCTTTACACTGGTTCCTCTATGCATAATATACTCCAAGGGACTTGCTGGGTACCCTGGGTAGTAGAGTGGGTAGTGAATCCCTTTACACTGGTTCTTGTGTGCATGATATACTCCAAGGGAATCACTGGGTACCCTGCATAGTAGAGTGGGTAGTGAATCCCCCTTTACACTGGTTCTTGTGTGCATTATGTACTATAAGGGCATCACTGGGTACCCCGGGTAGTAGAGTGGATAGGGAATCCCTTTACACTGGTTCTTGAGTGCATGATATACTCCAAGGGAATCGCTGGGTACCCTGGATAGTAGAATGGGTAGAGAATCCCATTTTACACTGGTTCTTGAGTGCATGATATACTCCAAGGGAACTGCTGGGTACCCTGGGTACTCATGTGGATAAGGAATCTCTTTACGTTGGTTCTTGTGTGCGCGATATACTCCAAAGGAATTGCTGAGTACCCTGGGTAGGGTATCCCCCTTTACACTGGTGCTTGTGTGCATGCTATACTCCAAGGGAACTGCTGGGTACCCTGGATAGTAGAGTGGGTAGGGAATCCCCCTTTACACTGGCTCTTGTGTGCATGACATACTCCAAGGGAATTGCTGGGTCCCCTGCATAGTAGAGTGGGTATGGAATTCCTTTACACTGTTTCTTGTGTGCATGATATACTCCAAGGGAATCGCTGGCTGCCCTCTGTACTAATGTGGATAAGGAATCCCTTTACACTGGTTCTTGTGTACATACTATACTACAAGGGAACTGCTGGGTACCCTGGATACTAATGTGGATAGGGAATCCCCCTTTACACTGTTCTTGAGTGCATGATTACTATCCAGGGTACCCAGTGATTCCCTTGAAGTATGAGTGGGTAGGGAATTCCTTTACACTGGTTCTTGTGTGTGTGGTATACTCCAAAGGAATTACTGGGTATCCTGGATAGTAGAGTGGGTAGGGAATCCCCCTTTACACTGGTTCTTGTGTGCATGATATACTGCAAGGGAATCACTGGGTACCCTGGATAGTAGAATGGGTAGGGAATTCCTTTGCACTGGTTCTTGTGTGTGTGATATACTCCAAAAGAATTACTGGGTACCCTGGATAGTAGAGTGGGTAGGGAATCCCCCTTTACACTGTTCTTGCGTGCATGATATACTCCAGGGGAATCACTGAGTACCCTGGGTAGTAGAGTGGGTAGGGAATCCCTTTACACTGGTTCTTGTGTGTGATATACTCCAAAGGAATTACTGGGTACCCTGGATAGTAGAGTTGGTAGGGAATCCCCCTTTACACTGTTCTTCAGTGCATGATATACTGCAAGGGAATAAATGGCTGCCCTCGGTACTAATGTGGATAAGGAGTCCCTTTGCACTGGTTCTTGTGTGCATACTATACTCCAAAGGAATAGCTGGGTACCTTGGATAGTAGAGTGCATAGGGAATCCCTTTACACTGGTTCTTGTGTGTATGATATACTCCAAGGGAATTGCTGGGTACCCTGGATAGTAGAGTGGGTAGGGAATCCCTTTACACTGGTTCTTGTGTGCATGATGTACTCCAAGGGAATCGCTGGGTACCCTGGGTACTAATGTGGATAAGGAATCCCTTTACACTGGTTCTTGTGTGCATGATGTACTCCAAGGGAATCGCTGGGTACCCTGGGTAGTAGAGTGGGCTGGGAATCCCTTTAAGTTGGTTTCTGCTTACACAGGATACTTATCCCTGCTGGTGTGTTGGGGATGGACCCTGAGTCCTTTCCCGTCCTGTATTTCTAATGTTGCTGTGTTAGTTCGTGGTATGAGGTCAACACAGCGCTGTGCATTTTAGAGTCTTGAGTGCTCACAGCACTAAATATTCATGGATGTGCTAGTCTAACTGGCACAAACACAGAACTGGAGCTAATTTCACATTCAGCACTGATGTAACTTTTTACATATTCCGGTATGTGTAAAATCGGATTAGCAGCCGAAACATGGACATGGAGCTAAGTGCTGCATATTTGCTTGCACTGACGGGAAAGTGGACATGGACACACTTAACTAACTGGAACCTCATGTGCCTAACATTATCCTAACTTTAATGGCTGCAAAACACAGGATCATTTCATGCCGAATAAGCAAAGGGGAGGATCTTAAAATGCTCTAACGTCCATCAAAATTACTTGTTTTATTCTATTAAAAAAAGTTAACTTAAAAAAAGAAAATAGAACCATGAAGTAAGAGCCCCCCAGGTTGAACATTGTTTGCGAATTGATGTTGGAATTGTCTTTTTACACCCTGTAGATAGGGCTGAAATGGGCCTTATGATGACTCCGCTCATTTCTTAGTTAAACAAAATAAATAAAAGAAATCCTGCCACACGCACGCTGTTAACATTACTGGCTTTCAGAAAGCCCAGATCAGGACTGTTTGTAGCAAAGTCATCTCTTCACCAGGTAATTAGACATTGTATTTTATTCCAACATGTATTTGTCTCATCATCAGCGCTATCATTTTAGTAGTTTGTTTGTTTATATTCCCCTGACCAGCACCTAATCCCTTTCCTTTGCTGCCTTTTTTCTCCATCTCATTTTCCCTGCTTGAGCACCCAACCTCACCTTGTAGGCAGCACTTCACTGTTGCATTTCGTCTTTCTTTTTCTTAGCAAGCCTCAACCCAACAAAGATGAACCTGCTTCTGGTGGAACCAGATCCTTGGTGGTCGGCTGTTAGTCATGAAACCCTCATGTTGCTGTTTTTAAATGGCACCATGCTGATAGCTGTGAATAGGGTGAATATTCTGGGAGTCATTTTGGACTCAAAGCTGACCTTAGAAGATCCGGTGTCAGCTGTTGTCTATAGTGGATTTTTTTCAGCTCGGAAATACCTCCCAGATAAAACCCTGTCTGAGGCGAGAGGATCTGCGACCCTGTTTCATGCTTTCATGACCCAGAGACTCGACTACTGTAACTCTCTATACCTAGGGCTCTCTGGGGGTTAGGTGCGTCATCTGCCGCTGGAGCAGAATGCTGCTGCCAGACTGGTCTAGGAATCATTGTACTATAGAGATCATTTGCTTGTGCTGCAGTAGCTACACTGGCTTCCCAGTAGGTGGCGCACCACCTTCAAAATCACTTTGTAAACACACAATCCTGCATGGTTTGGGCCTTGCCTATCTTAAAGACACCGCAGCTGAGTATACTCCCATTCACTATCCCTGCGTCACCGAGGAGCTGTTGGCCATCCCGTGACCATTCTTCAAACAAGCAGGCAATACAGCTTTCTCAGTGGTTGCCCCAACAATACAGAAAACTGCCTTTCCATCTTGGGCATTCCTCCTTAGTGGAGGCATTTAAAAGGGGCCTAAAAGGTCATCTGTTTCAACTGGTGCTTGGCATGGATACTGAGTAACTATGTTGTACCCCAGGTTGTAATTTTATATGATGTGTTTTTCAATTTATTTGTTATGATTTTTTTGTTGTAAGGGGCCCGGAGTCCTAGGGATATGGTGCTAAACAAATACAATTTGCCATTTGCTTTGCCCTTTTCCTACAAATATACTTACACCACACCACCACCATAGATCATCACACAAGTGAAATTTCAGCTGAAAGCAAAATTTAAAAGAGTGTATAAATCCCTGTTAGGATTTTGTCAGGATTTAATTTGCAGCTTTTTCCTCCCCCACAAACTGTGCACTTCACAAACTGCAGAACTCCGCAGCAAAATCTCAATGAAGCAAATTTTCCACACTTGCCCATCCCTAGCAAATTGCACCATTCAGACTTTCAAAGCAGGGCAGGACTAGACAAATTCCTGAGTGAGGATGGCATTACGGTTGTTTCTCTATAGGGTCCCCATTACCCTTTCCTGCAGTCGCAGCTGGAAACAAGATTGTGTAACTTATCCCTGCTCACCTATTCGGAGATTAAATACATGTGTAACCCCTACAAATAGGGCTTCCCAAAAAGTCTTCCATGAGCTTGCCTAAATGCTTACTGCCAGGTTGGTGTCTGGCGCTATAGCCGTTTAACTGGTATTGCTAGAGAGTGCCTGTAAAGCCTCTATGTACTGTCACTTTAAGAGCTGCTTAACTGCAGTTATAATTAAACTGGAAGGGGGGGGGGCAGAGTGTTGGCCTGCTCGAGTCCCGCCCAGACTGCCAGGAAATGGCTCCGTTTGTGCCGTCGCTAATTGTGCAGAGGGAGCTCTGTGGAAAGATGTAACTAATTGCTGAAAGTGTTTAGAGTAATAATGATAGTGTAGTTTGTTCAAACCTGCCTTCCTTGCCTCAAGGACTGTTGTGATTATCTCCACCATTTTGGTCCTGAACTGCCAAATTGGATCAATCAGTAATTGGGAACTCTAAAATGGAGCCTGCATATAGGGGTTAGATGGACACAGAGTTTGGGAATTGTAGTTTTGGACTGTTGGCGCCTTTTGCAACTGAAGGGGGAGCTCTGGAGGTGATTGACAGCTTTACTGACCAACCAAACCTTTTGGATCTGAAGGAAACCCCCTGAGCTGTCAGCTGGCAAGCCAGTTCTGGAGTGGAAGCTGAGAGAGGAGCAGCTTGAGATATTCAGGCAAGCGGCTGCGCAGTTTCGAGCGGCAGAACTGTGGGAAAGCTGAGTGTGAGACCTTCAGGTCGGCGGGGGGGGGGGAGAGAGAGACACACACCCAGAATGAATGAATCCTCGGACTATATCCGACATTGTGTGAACAAAGAAGCCACTGAAGGTGACCAGGCTCAACCTGTAGAGGACTGAAGATTGTGCTGAGTGCGATCAGCCCACCAGAAATCTCGACCCCCGAGCTCTCGGTTTTGAGCAGAGACTTTGCTATTGGGACCTGGGAGTGCTTGCTTGGTACAATAGGTGCCCCTTACATATCAATATGCTGTGTACCGTGTGGGGGTTACGCGCCAGTTCCCCACATTACAAACTGTGTCCTGCTAGTTGGAAGTGTGTCCAGCTCCAAATGGACTGACTCTGCCATCAGCTCCATGTGGCTGGGCCTTGCCACCCTACCCTGCTGCACAGAGAAGAACCATCGACGAGAGACCTGCCTGGGGATCAGCCTCCTGCTCCACGCCGGAACAGGAACGACGACACAGTGAATTGTGTGGGCCCTGCTTCTCCTGGTAATCCAGAGTTCATCTGCTGTCTTCATTCTCGTCCAGCCTGTGTTCAGTCTTTGGTATCATGAGTAGTCACCAGGGTAGCTCCCTGCAATATGTAGCTAAATCAAAGGTGTGTCACCTGATTGTCTTGTTATTTTGCTTCACGAACTGAGCCCTCTGGCTCTGGATTACAATTAGAGTGTGGTGCATGTTTGTTTTTCCTCACAGGGCCTCAGCCAGCTGCAACGGTCCTGGCTAGCCCACCTTCCCGTCACCTGGGTACCCAGAGAGGTGTGACTGCATAGGGACTCTAGTTGCATGCACAGTAGTATGAACTCTAGAATATTAAAGCTAATTAACCTGATTACCCCCACTCTTGTTCAAACCCCCTGAATAAATCAGATCTACTCTTTTTCTGCAATTTAATCAGACTGTGGTTCCAGTTTGTGATCGAAATGTTGTACTGTTACTATTTGTGCTGGCTAACCTTGTTTCACAGGGGGTCCCCAGGGCCAAACTGGAGAAACCAACCCTGGTGGTAAGTGCAAACTGTGTGGGTATCTGCCAAGCATGTCGGGGTATGGTGAAAGTAATCATTTTGTATTGTGTAGGCCACTAGCAGGAACAGAGGGGGGTCACAGTATCCTGGAGGGCTGTACCTTGGTTAGTTTGACCAAGTACAACCCTGACCTCTGGGTGGAGGCACCCATTACCGAACCTAGGCCCCTTAACCTGCTACTAGCCAAGCAGGCAGGGGTAGTAGTCCTTGGGATAGCGCCAACTAGGGGTTACACGTGTTTATGTAGTATGTGTGCTATAGGGTGTGCCTTATTAACACAGAAACATAGAGCATAGAAGTTGACAGCAGAGAAGAACCGCAAGGCCTATCCAGTCTGACCATTTTTTCTACCTTACAAATGTGCCATAGGCCTTTACTCTGTCAATGACATGTCTCTTCATACTCATCTGTATTGCTCCCTTGTGCCTATCCCATGCCTGTTTGAAGCCCTGCACTGTATTCATATCCACCACTTCCTGAGGTAGGTCGTTCCATGCATCCACCACCCTTTCTGTGAAAAACAACTTCCTCATATTACCCCTTAATCAGCCTCCCTCTAATCTCATGCTGTGTCCTCTTGTCCTGCTATTTTTCTTATATTGAAACATGTTAGACTCTTTCACCTTGTTAATGGCCTTAAGATGTTTGAATGTTTCGATCATATCACCTCTCTCCCTTCTTTGCTCTAGGGTATACATATTGAGCTCCATTAACCTGTTCTCATATGTTTTCTGATGCAGTCTGTGCACCATTTTGGTTGTCCTTCTCTGGACCACCTCCATTTTGTTAATGTTCTTGTGCAGTTACGGCCTCCAGTACTCCAGATGGGGCCTAACCAGTGTCTTGTAAAGAGGGATTATTACCTCCCTCTTATGACTTGTGATACCCCTACTAATACACCCCAACATCCCTCTAGCCTTACCTACTGCTTTAGTGGTCTGCTTGGATGATTTCAGGTCATCTGTGATGATGCCCAAGTCTCTTTCTTCCCTTGTGATTGCCAAGCAACTACCCTCCCAACCTATAGGTAGCTTCAGGGTTTCTCTTCCCTATGTGCATGATCTTGCACTTCTTTGCGTTAAATCCCAGTTGCCACTCTTCCAACCATTTTTCCAGTTTTTCCAGATCTCTTCTCATTGTGCCCACCCCATCTGGATCATCTACTCTGTTGCAGATCTTGGTGTCATCTGCAAACAGGCAGACCTAACCCTCCAGTCCATCTGCAGTGTCACTGATGAAGATATTGAAGAGGACTGGCTCCAGGACTGATCCCTGAGGTACCCCACTTGTGACTTGCATCTCTTCTGACTGTATACCATTTACCACCACTCTCTGTTTTCTGCCCACCAACCAGTTTGCCACCCAGTTGACCAACATCTGACCCATCCCGAGCCTACCCAGCTTATTAATCAATCTTCTGTGTGAAGCAGTGTTGAAAGCTTTGCTGAAGTCAAGGTAGACATCCATTGCACCCCCTTGATCCACCACTCTGGTTACCCAGTCAAAGAAATCTATGAGATTATTGTGACAAGACCGTCCTGTTGTAAACCCATGCAGTCTTGGATCCTGTGCTCCTATTGATTCCAGGTGTTGCACTATCCTTTATTTAAGGAGTGCCTCCATTATCTTGCCCACTACTAAGGTAAGACTGACTGGTCTGTAGTTCCCTGCCTCCTCCCTGCTGCCACTGTTGTGGAGCAGGATCACATGAGCCCTTCTCCATTCTTCTGGGACCTCTCCTGTGCTCAGACTCACCAAATAGTTCTGCTAATGGCTCTGCTAGTTGCACCCTTAGCTCCTTCAGTACCCTGGGATGTATGCCATCAGGTCCCATTGCCTTGTCCACCCTGAGTTTAGTGAGCTCTTGAAGGACCCTTTCTTTTGTGAAGGGACTTGTGCACACCTCCTTCTCCCATGTACATGGTGCTGAGCTATGGACCCTGCCCTACCTTCTCCTCCGTAAATACTGAGCAGAAGTATGTATTTAGAATAGATGCTTTTCCTTGGTCCTCCTCCGCACACTCCCCCTTATCCCCTTTGATCTTAGCAATACCCTCTCTAGACTTTCTCCTTTAACTAATGTATCTATAGAAAATATTGTCCCCTTCTTTTACTGTTTGTGCTGGTGTTTCCTCGGTTTGGGCCTTTGCCTACCTTATTGCCTTCCCTGCTTCCCTTAGGGAAGTTTGGTATGCCTCCCTATATTTACCCACTGCATTCCCTTATGTTTCCTGAAGGCCAACCTTTTGGCTCTGATCTTTTCTGCTACTGTTTTTGAGAATCAAAGTGGTTTCCTCCTTCTTTTGTTCTTGCTTTTCTCCCTAACACAATGGGATGTTGCTACAAGTATTGCATTTGTATCCAATAGCTCCGAATGAAGTTTGAACCATCCATTGATTCTCCAGATACAAAATGGCCACCCAGGGTATGATGAGTTAATGCATGCCCACTTTGCCTGTACTCCCCTCACCTGTATTTCATCTTGCCTGGGCCAGCTTAACTCTGTTGGCCATCTTATCAAAGTCCGCTCCTCTGAAGGCCTATATTTTTGCCTTGGAATGGGATGATTTAGTTCTAGTGGCCAAATTGAACCATACCACATAATAGTCACTGGCCCTCAGGTGACCTTCTACCTGGAGATCTGTTTCCGCGTTAGTACTAGATCCAGGATAGTCCTGTCTCTTGTGTGGGTAGTTGTACCAATTGTTTGAGGTCCTCCCCCAGCAGGGAATCCACTATGTGTCTAGTTCTGGTGGATGTTCCTGCTGGCATTGACCAATCTGTATCTGGCATGTTGCAGTCTCCCATTAGCAGAACCTCCCCTTTAGCTGTCATGTTTTTTATATCTTCTAACAGTAATGTGTCTGTGTCCTCTCCTTGGTCTGGAGGCCTGTAGACAAGCCCAGTTTGTATGGTTGTCCCATTTCCTGTTTCCAGGGTGACCCACAGTTCTTCTGGCTCCTTATGTGTATTCTGAATTTCTGTAGGTTTAATATTTTCATTGACATAAAAGGCCACCTCCCTTCCCCCTTTTGCACCTTGGTCTCTTCTGAACAGTGCATAGCCGGGTACTGAAGTCTCCCAAGTGTGGTTACTGGTGAACCATGTCTCGCTAATGGCTACTGTCTAGTTTAGCCCCTGCCATTGTTGCCTCCAGGTCTGGGATCTTGTTTCCCAGACTGCGGGCATTTGTGTACATGATTTTCCATTGGCCAGATTTCGGTGCTTTAGTTGTTGAGCGAAGTCTGGTGTTTCCCCTGTGCATCATATGGGAATAAGGAATGCTCTCTGTTGCTGTTTGACCAAAAAACGAAGATGAGTGCTTCTTTCCATTCTAAACAGCATTAGAAAATGCTCTTACTGAATAAAGAGACACCCCTTAGGACATACATAAACATATTATAAATCATTCAAGTTAGTTGGCTAGATGGATTTTTTCATTTAAAAAAAAAAGAAAAAGAGCGAAATGCTCCCCTGCCTTGTCTCGCATAAAAAAAATTGTTGCGCCTCAAAAGAATAGTTCCCACAAGCTCCTTCCACACTCATACTCCTTTGATGGGCAGCTGTTTAACATAGAACTCTCAACACACACATACATGCACACACTATCCCTAGTAGTTAAATTCCAGCCCCAAGTGCCAAAGTGCTTTAATTTATTATCACTAACCCTAGCGTTTGTTGAAGTGTCATCTCTGCTGCTCCTGTTGTCACATGAGTTCACAATCATGAGAGGAACTACTACTCCCCTTCTCCCTTTCACAGTACCCAAATGTTTGAGCCGAGAATAGTATCCCCATCCTACCACACTGCTGTCACAAAATACCATGTCTAGCACCTGTCTGTTGCCTAATGAAAAATAAGAAAACTGTTTTTTTTTTTTTTTTTTTTTTTTTTTATTCGGTTAACAGCCACTCACTGCTCATTGCTTCCCACTGTGAGCCCAAGTTATACCGAGCACTTTTGCATGCAATTGATGGCCCCATGTTCCAGGATCTTTGCTGGCATCTTGTTTCAGTGAGAAAGAGCACAGGACTAGCACATGTAAGCTTAGAAATGAGATTAAAGGCAAGTCAAATGTTTATTCGGCCAATAGAGACAGTCTAGACATGGCTACCATGACGCTTCATGTAACAAAAGCGACAGTATGTCAGGGGGCCTGCCTCACAGCGTGACAGTGGGTCTCTTAATTTTAGCCAGCTTGCATTCAGCACTGTCTGTGATCACAGTCCAGCTAAGCACTACAGAAGTTATAGTAATTAACATTTGAAAACAGGCACTCCAACATGGATGGGGCTAGGTGTGAGAGCTGGATGGTGAGGGAGCAGGAAACCAATGTTTGCAATGCAAGCCAGTAATCTGTGTGAACATACATCTTAGATATTTTTTTTTTGGTTGGGGGGATCAGTTTTCAGTTGGCATAGTGAGTGATCACAGTGCCTCATACACAGAAAGAGCAAACAGTGGTGGGGGGCTGGAATAACTAGATACTCGGACCTGTTAGGGGTGAGTTGGAGCAGCTGGGCAGTGAGGACGAAGAGGAATTAATTTTTAGAAGTCTAAATAAACTTTGTGCCCATTCTTTTTAAAGGAAAACACTGGAAAAGACTGCTTCCCCTAGACGCTACAATAACTCTCAATTAGTGCTTTCAGACAGTAACAATTTCTTTTTCTCTTTTTTAATGATTTAAACAGGTACCCACAACTTCCGCTTTCTCCTGCTGGCAGCCACCATCCCATGAGCAGCAGTGAGCTTCCCGAGCTCACTTTATGTTAATATGTCTGACCGACTGCTGCTATTGGGTGGCAGGACATATTAGCATAAAGTGAACTAGGGAAGTTCTCTGCTGCTCATGAGATGGGCCAGCAATAGAAAGTGGAAGTTGAGGGTCACTGTTTAAATTATTAAAAAAGTATTTAGAGGTAATTTAAGAAAAAAAATTGTTATTGTCTGAAAGCACTAATCAGGCATTTTTGTAGTGACCGGGGAAAGCTGTGCCTTTTCCAGTGTTCTCCTTTAAGGGGAGGGTGAAGCTGTTAATTAAAAAATAAAATAAAAAAAATTATCGGGCGTGGGTGGTTGATGAGTTTGGGGTACAGCTTTTGAGATGTTAGTTCATGAACAAGTATTGTTGAATAACTACTAAGGTTATTTGTTTATTACTAACAACAGTATTTTGGTAGTATGCATGGTGCTTAGTGGAGAATTGGCAGTCCTATTGATTGTGGCAAGATCGTAGTATGTAGGTGTATTGATTTTCACAGCTAATGTGGCTAACAAGTCCCTAGTGCTTAGTTGTGTAACATGGTGAGATAATTACACACCTCAGAGGACCTGTTATCCAGTCATTTGGCTCCATTTATCTTCCATCTTCGCTAAATACCTTTCAGTAAATAGATGTGACATAGTATGAATATGATAGCATTGTTGATGATATGCTTGGATGTGTGAGCATACTTGCATTGGGTTTCATCGCTGCTGTGCCTCAGTAGGGGTAGACGAGGTGGATCCCAGGTTCCTTTTGTGGTCACAGTACTGTGTTACGTACCAGCACTGAACTCTTGTGAAAATAGATTAGCTGCACTCATTCATTGCATAGATGATTCACTCAGTCAGCAGCAGCAGCAGCAGCAAGAACCATCCTTTTCCGCGCTTCATAACAAGTAACTCCAGGGTCTGCTTCACTCTTTATTAGATAAACCACAGATCCTTAAATTATTATTTTGTTCTTTCCTCCGTGTCCCCCACTCTAACACTAGGGGTCACTACGTAAGCAATAATACCTGACAGGGTGGGCGGTATTGGGCTATACCAGACCACCCAGGGCCTTATAGCCCCTGGAAGGTCCGGTATAGCCCATACTACCCACCCTGGAGGGTATTATTGCACTTAGAAAATGGGTTATAGGTGACATGTTTGTATTATAGTAAAAAAAATCAAAAAGAATTACACAAAAAATAGTAAACAACTATTGAAAATTACTTTACTTGCAAAGTAGTCCCTCTACTGGTATACTTGCCAGTAAGAGTACTGATGAGTTTGACGGGCTTTATTTTTTTTTTTCTTATTGATTTGTTTAGCAACCCCCGCCCCCAAGTTCTGAGGACTTCACACGAGCCATCTTCATTGACCTGTCCAAAGTGTTTGACATGGTTCATCACCCAATCATGCTAAAGAAGCTCCAAACTATTGGTGCATCAGACCCGACTCTTTCCTGGTTCCGCAGCTACCTGGGCAATCGCACTCAGGCGGTAGCTTTCCATAAGACTCTCTCCTCCCACATAACCATCTCATGTGGAGTCCCCCAGGGGTCCACACTTGGTCCTCTCCTCTTTTCCCTCTTCCTAAATGATATCCCTGTTCTCTCCCAACACAGCTGCACCCTTATGTACGGCTGACTTAATTTAGCACTCTACATCTCGGATCCAAATCAAGAGAGTCATCAACTCCACGCTGTCGTAATCCACTTTCAGGTGCTTCAACGCTGGCTCTTGAACAACCATCAAAACCTTAACCAGGATAAAACTCGTGCTATGCTGTTCGGATCTACAAAAAAACTACCTTCAACCGCCCCCAGACTCTCGGTTCTCTGTCTTGATGGCTCCCCCATCACCAACACGGCATCCTTCAAATACCTGGGGGTCACACTTGATCCCTCTCTCGACCTGTCTTTACACATCAGCATGGTCTGCCGAGCTGTCAATGCAAAAATTGGTGGTGCTTATCGTGTACGCCACTCCTTCACTCCCTCGGCCAGACTTGCAGTGGCTAGGGGAATTCTCTTACCCCAGCTTCAATATGCCCTTCCATTATCTATTCTGCCAACTCCTCTGTACTTAGTAAATGGGACACAGTATATAATAACATCTGTAGATTCGCCTTAACTGCCCTCGCCTCCTCATCACTGCCTCCTCTACTCTGGATTAAACTGGCTATCACCCAAGGATCTAAGGGCCTACTCATTGGGATGCTTTATTGACTCACTGACTAGACCTCCTAGCCCTGACAAACTGGCAAACCTGCTGACTCCTGCCCCCCCATACCCGATCCTCAGATCCTCCACTGTCCCCATGCTCTCTACCAGACTTTGCACTACAAAATGGGCGAACAGGCATTCTCTCACTTTGCTCCTAAGTTCTGGAACTCTCTCCCTACACATTAAAACTCTGCCTCCCACTGGAATTTAAAAGCTCTCTGTTCTCTCACCTGCATGACAGTGGTCACTGCAAGTGCTTGTAACCTATTTCACCCTATTGCTGGCCTGTGGCATGGACTCAAGCCTAGTCTTGTTCTGCATGTAACCTATTATGTTTGTATTTGAAGGAGATTATTGCTTACTGCTCTAATAACCTACGTTGCTGTTACTTCTCCTGCTGTCCTATGTGTACCTTATTGTCATGTTGTGCTACTGTAAAATTATACATTGTCCTTGTACTCTCCCGGGTCGTGCCTGAAAATAGGCAGGCTTGTTGCCTAGCGCACTTACCCGGTTACCAAAAGCTAATAAATAAAATAAAATAAAAATTACTTGAATTTATGGCAAAAGTTTTATTTTTGGTCAGTTCAGGTCAGTAATGGACAGTCAGGAAGAAAATCAGTTACCGAAAACCCGGAAGTAATAAAGTAAGTAACGGAGAAAAAAATCAGAAAAAATTGTAGTGCGCAAAGCTTACTTTATTTTTTGGAACTAACAAATAAATAAAACAAATATTGTACTTGGTTTGTTGTTACTGATGGTATTGCTGTTACGATCGGGGCCAGGAGAATGTTGTAGCGTGGCTGAGTGAGCGTGGTTGCACTGTTTTGAGAGGGCTGACAGCGTGGTTCACTTTTGTGTTTAAATGGTAAAACACAACGGCAGTAAATGGTAAACCACAACGACCGGGAGACAGGGACGGCTGCCAGACTCGCTGGGTTGCTGCTCGATAAGGAGGATGTAGTTCAGTGGCACTTCTTCCAAATGTAAGGTGTTAGGCAAGAGCGAACGGCATCTCCCGCTGCAGTGCAAGAGAGGAATGGTATTTTCTTGATTTTGTATACCGCAGATGTACTTCTATCGGCGGTATAGAAAACTAAGAAAGCCCTGGTGCTTAGAAGCGGTGTCGAAGATACCGCTGTTTGTTATTTATTACAGTGTGCGTTTTGGGAACCGGAATGTTTTTTCCAGCTATGATGCTTTTTTCTTTTCTTTATTTTGTTTTCTGTGGTTGTGTTGGGTGGAAGGGGAGAGTGGCCTAGCTGCTGTTTTCCTTGTGCATCTAGCGAGAGCATACAAATGGCGGCTGGCGAGTGTGAACATTCGGGGTGCCCAAGAATTGACTGAGTAATGGGGCACCCTGAATAGGCTCTTATTTATTTGCGGGCTTTATTGAAAAATACCCGCTCGCTTAGGTTGACTTCTTAGCCAATCAGTGTGCTAGGAGTGTTGTGCCCATTTTCTAAAGCTGTATTCTTCCTCTGGTTAGAAGCGTGAGTGCAGTTCTGCCTTCACAGTGGACACCTAAAGTGGCTAGATGGTCAGCCTGCAGGTGAGACATGCAAATGCCAGAAGGTCCATGCCGTCCGTCCCCTTCCTCTCCAGTCTCCAGGAGCCAAGTGCCTCACATTCATGATCAAACCCCCACCCTCCTTTCCCTCCTAGCGTGGGATTCTGGAGCTTGGGGTCTGCTGTTCCAACCCTTTTATTGCCATTTTAACATCCTGGTCAGTGTCTGTTTGATGATCCTTTACTTTTTTTCTCATTGTATGGAAAATAGAAAAGCAACATGTAAGAATGCATTATGAGCTGGTCCGGTGGCACGGAGGGCTGAGGCACCAAGTCTCACCTGCCACCACGCCAGCAATCTGGGGTCAGGAGTGACCTCGGTGTGTCGAGGGTTGGTAGGGGGGGGGAGAGAAGGATTGAGCGTCCGATGGACCGCTTTCCTTCTTCAGGGAAGGGTTGGGTAGACCCCGCTGTTTGACTGTCTCTTGGCGGAAGCTGGGGGAATGGCAGCTTTGGCCAGCAGATCAGGAGATGGGGCAGACATCGGTGCACATCGTGCAGGAGTGTGTGGCATGCACCTGGACATCATTGCACGCCACATCATCCTGGGGACCAGAAAACAGGAAAAATGACAGCAGCTGGTTGGTGGCGGGCACCCACATGTCCCTCTCCCCCATTAGCTGGGCTCGCCAGTCAGAACTGCTGGATCTGGTCCATGGGGGCTTGGGTCCTCCTCACTGACCTGACCGGGGGGGGGGGGTAAGCCCTGTGGGAAGATTGATGGCGAGTCCTGGCGGACATCAGGGGGACTGGGGTGCCCTCCTGAAAGAGGGCCGACTGGGGCAGAGAAGCAGATGAACCAAAAAAAAAAAAAGAATGCATTATGCTCTGTACAGGGAGTGAGAAGGCTAGGGATCTGGCTTTTCTTAAATAGAAACCTAGAATCTGTCAGCAGAAAAGGACTGCCAGGCCCATGCAGTCTGCCCTTTTTCCCTACCTGTACTAGCGGCCGGTGCCAGTAGTAGGTCACCTGCTGTAGCTATTTCTTCTCTTCTCTATGGCCCCCTTATTCCTATCACATGCATATTTCAATCCTGCTACAGTGCTTGCTCCCACCAAACCCTGGGGCAGGCCATTCCATGCATCCACCACCCTTTCAGTGAAAAATAACTTCCTTCCATTTACCCTTATATGGCGCCACCCCAACCTCATGTCGTGCCCTCTTGTTCTAGTACTGTTTTTAAACTGTAAGATGTTTTCCCCTTTCACCTTATTTACGCCCTTGAGGTACTTGAACATTTCAGTCATGTCCCCCCGCTCCCTCCTCTGTTCCAGTGAATACATATTGAGGTCTTTTAAATTATCCTCATATGACTTATGCCGTAACACCTGTACCATCTTTGTTGCCCTCCTCTTCACCATCTCCATCCTGTCTATGTTCTTACAAAGGTGCAGCCTCCAGAACTGCACGCAGTACTCCAGATGAGGCCTCACCAGCGTTTTGTACAGTGGAACCAGTACCTCCCTCCTTCGGCTTGTGATGCCCCTTCCTATACAACCCAACATCCCACTGGCCTTCCCTGCTGCCTGCTTGGTGGCCTTGAGGTCATCTGTGATAATGACTCCCAGATCTCATTCTTCTTTGGTGACTGACAGCAGCTCTCCCCTCATCTTGTAGCTCTCCCCTGGGTTTCTACTCCCCACATGCATGATTTTGCACTTCTTTGTTGAAGTGGAAAGAGGAAGGAGCAGTGCTAGGCAGTGGTGGAACCAGGTTTGGGGACCAGGTGGGGCACAACAGTCAACCAGGTGCACCAAGATGGCAGCAAGTTAGTGCTAATTGAAAATGTGAAGTGTTTTGCTGCATAATCAGTGGTTTTGATCTAAAATGGGTAATAAAATAAACCTATTGTACTTTTCTGGAAACTTGGAAGAACTGTATTTCACTTACACAGCTTAACTGCTGATCCCACTTAGGCTGGCACGTGAGATTTGTACTAGAGAATGCTGGTTGAGTTTGTACATGTTCTGTCCATTTGGGCTTACAGGAGTAATACTGTAGGTGTGTCTCTCCCCTCTCCCCCAGCATAAAATTAAGTCCCTGGTGTAATGAAATGTGTGCCTCCTGATGGCAGAACAGGAGCTGTCACAAAGTATGAGAGTCTAGTGAGGGACACACATTTTGGAGTAGTGAGTCCGGGGGTAGGCTCAGACTGATGCTTTCCCAACATTAATGGCTTCCTGACTGGAGCCTCTCTTTACTTCAAACTAAAAGCAGCTGGCCTGTCTACAAGCAAGCACATCACTCTTGACACAAATAAAGGCAATTTTCGCTGTCACCCAACGTCTATCGGCCAAACACAGCACCATACTGGGTTACAGCGTAAATCATCTCTGAGCAATAATGTCAGGGATTGGAACAGGTCTTGGTAGAGGGCTGCCTGTTTCACAGCCCAGGGGCCCTCGTCTAATTCAGCTTGTGGTATTATGTCCACAGATTCTATAGGTCGAGAAAAATACTGTGCCCTGCTGTTCGTGCAATGCCCATACCCTGCAACTATCTCACATTACAAAAGACTGTCCCTCATTTTATCATTCAGAACCCGACTGTTTCACATGTAGGGGGTATCACCCCACATTCTACACTGAGATTTTAGGGCAGTTATTCAAACTCTGTAGTGAAGGGGCCGGATATTCAAACTGCGCTATTTTGTGGCGCAAGCCCTTGCGCTGCACAAAATAGTTGCGCAGGGGTGTGGCCGGAGCGATATTCAAAGGAGTTGCGCTATTGAGCAACTCCTTTGAATATCACCCCCCAGCCACAGCCACTGTGCATGGCGCAGTGGAACTTGTGCCACCTCAAGTGGTCAGAGTGGGCATTCAACTTGCGGTGGCATGAAGTACCATTCGCCATGTGCAAATTTCCGATATTTAAAGTTGACATACAAATGGGGCCATAATTCATACCACAAGGTGCAGAGGGCCATTTGCATCTGTTTATGGCCCATTTGCATGCCATTAGCATGCAGGTGCGCTGATCCCGAGGACTTCGCCTGGCGCCCTGCCGAGCGGCAGCCGTCGAGGACGATACCCTGCAGCCCGATCGGCGGACAAATGGTATAAAATCCCCCTACCCCAACTGGCCCGATCGCGGGCAGCAAGTATCCCCGAACATATCCCTGGTGGTCAGTGGACCGCTAAGCCCGATCGCGGGCTGAAGAAGTGTAAAAACCCCCCCGAGCGTATCCCTGGTGGCCCAGTGGACCGCTAAGCCCGATCGCGGGCTGCATAATATGGCAAAACCCCCTGCCCCAAGACCATATCCCTGGTGATCTAGTGTCCCGCCCCATCCATCCCACGAAGCCCCACCACCCCGCCCCCCTGCAGCGGCGGGCGGCAGCATCCCACCAGCCTGCCGCCCGCCCGACTGACTGCCGGTAGGGCCTGCTGCGCCCGGTGGTGCAGAGCAAGAGCCAATGGGCGTGCAATATACCGTCTAAAGGCAGTCGAATATGTGAATGAGTCATTCATTCACATATCTGGACTGCTATGCGGCTATGGCGTACGCCCGATGGCTCTTGCGCTGCACAATGAGCGTCCACCGAGCAGTCATCGAGAAGCGGCAAGCGGTGGGGATGCTCCCGCCCCGGCTGCTGGGGAGGAGCAGGGTGGTGGGGCTTCGTGAGTGGGTGGGTGGGGGACACTAGATCACTCAGGATATGGTCTTGGGGCGGGGCGGTTTGGTCACATTATGCAGCCCACGATTGGCTTTAGCGGTCCACTGGACCACCAGGGATACGCTCGGGGAGGGGGTTTGTTACACTTCTTCAGCCCGCGATCGGGCTTCCACTGGACCACCAGGGATACGTTCTGGGGTAAACCTCTTCAACCCGCGATCGGGCTTATCGGTCCACTGGACCACCAGGGATATGTTCGGGGGACACTTTGCTGCCCGCGATTGGGCTGGTGGGGGGTGATTTAAGCTTATGCCAGCGATCAGGCCAGTCGGGGAGGGGACTTCTGCTTTTGCCAGCGATCAGGCCAGTCGGGGAGGGGTTTTCTGCTTTTGCCGCGATTGGGCCAGTCGGGGGTGGGGGTTTTTACTTTTGCCGCGATCGGGCTGCAAGGGGCACAGGGAGTAGGTTGAGGGCCAGCCACAGGTGGCAGCTGCTGTGTTGCACCCTGCAATGCGGCAGCTCACCTGTGGTGGCCCTCGATTCTCCTTTTTATTTTTTGGCTCAAAGTTGTGCAGGCGCAGGTTGGGGGTTGCGCCTGCACAACTCTGCACAGCCCGGCTGAATATCGGGCTGTGCAGTTTTTGCATGGTTCCTCCCCCTCCAGTTAAGCATGCATTCATTTGCATTGCGCTGTTGCTCAGCATGTTTTCAGTGGTGCAACTGCCTCCTGCTGAATATCGCAGAATGGCGCAATTTCAGACTTGCGCAGGCGCAACCCTTTTGAATATCTGGGCCAAGGTGTTTTTCCTGCTCTCAAAACAGTATGTGAATAGTAACAAGTAAAAAAGAAAAAAGTATTTATTTACAGGTACAATGTTTAGAACTCCTCTGTGCCACATACAGAGGGTGTCAGCCTACATTTTACACTGAGATTTTAGAGCAAGTATTCAGTTTGTTGTCATGGCATTTTGCCTGGTTCCGAAACAGTATGTAAACGTAACAAGAAAAAGGAAAAAGGATTATTTTCCAGGTACATTTCAAAACTGGTAAACAGTTTTTCTTCAGGTACTGAAGAAGAAACTTCAGGTACTATGAAGAAGAACTTTTTAACAGTTTGAAATGCGTGTGTAAATAAATCTTTTTCCCTTTTTACGTTTGACTGTTTGTGTTCCATTTTTACACCAAGCGGAATACCTTGTCCCACATATTCAGATGAGATGCAGCACGCATCTCCAGACTTCTTGGCGAGGGCCATTGGGGGTGTGGCAGTATTCAGAAGTCCCCGATGCGCCCTGCAAATCTGACTGCGCCGCCACACAGAATATTGCTATGTGGGAATGCAAGTGAGGGGTCCCTCATGCATATGCTGCACATCACAATATTCAATCCTTCCCTAAGGCATAACTATAGCTGGCTGTGCTGGCACGTGGTTATGCTTTTGAGACCCTAGTTTAACTATGCTCAGGGTAGGGTGGTGCCCCACACACAGTCTAGGACCGGATACACAGTTCCCCTTCCCCAGCCCTATACATCGGTAGGAAGTATAGAACACATTGGAAATGAGGATCATTGTGTAGTGGCCACCCCCAGTCCTGGTCGATATAAAGCTGATACAGTAATGCCCACATTCGCGTCTCCCTTGTAGTCTAGTAGCTCTCCGAGACCCGATCTATTCACAGTGGACTGCAACCCCATCCCTGGTAGTCAAGTGGCCCTCACCCTCGCCACCTCGTTAGTCAGTGACTCACCACCCCGCACCCCCCAAACCTACTGGAGCCGGCAACTGCCATTGCCCACCCACACCATCATGGCCATCCGCCGCCTGAACTGTGTGGGAGTGTGTACAGTATACATTACACACCTATTGGTTGAGCGCTCAATCAGTGGGTGTGTAATGTATACTGTACATTCTCCTGTACTATTCAGTCGGTGGATGGCCGTGATAGTGTGGGTGGGCAGTGCCAGTCGCCGGCTCCAGTTGGGTTAGGGGGGTGCAGGGTGGTGAGTCACTGACTAATGGGGTGGGGTGGGGCCACTTGACTGCCAGGGATAGGGTTGCAGTCAGTTGTAAATGGATTGGGGTTTGGGGGGGGGGGAGCCACTAGACTATAAGGGAGATGGGAACGGGGGTATTGCTGTATGAGCTTTACATCAACCAGGGCTGGAGTGGTCCACTACACTATGGAAATGGGGATCAGTACATGTTTTTAAGTTCTACTAATGTTCAGGGCTGGGGAGGGGGGTCCGCTACACTGTGGTAATGGGGATAAATATGTGTTTTATTTTCTACCAGTGTACGGGGCTGGGGAGGGGTCTGGCCAGGTGCATTTCACCAGGTGCAGTCATGCAAGTGAGCCCATAATGGGCATGCAAATGGCCCTTTTGCACTCTGCATGCCCAGTGGGCTCATTTATATGTTTGTTCTGAATATTGCCCATGGGGGCTGCGGCGCATACAGGTATGTGTCACACATTCCCCTGTGGGTGGTCTTCAACCCCGCACCTGGATGCGCCGCCCCATACATGGTGGCCGCTTGCTATGTGCCACACATCCATGGTCTGGTATTCATACAGAATGTGCGATCTGTTCCCATCATGCATTCTGTCTGAATATTGCAACAGAGCCGGCCGGCACCTCTTTTTTGCACATTACACTGTTACGCGTGCGCATCCAGATGGCTCTGAATATGGGGCCCCTTACTACAAACTATGGTTTGTGGTGTCCGTGCATCCCTGTGGGATCCAGTACTTTAGTGGTTGTGTGGTTTGGAGCTGGTCACCAACACAAAGCAGAAACTCAAAGTAATCAATGCAGCACAAGGACTGGTAAACTGTACGAACACTTTCCACAGTGCCCTAAGCTTCTCTGTTTCATTGTTGATGAGGTGTCCCTCCTCATATTGCCCCATTTTCCACACTTTGAGGGACACTGGCCCCACCTTTGAGTGGTGAAAGGCTGAGAGGTGTGGTAGTTCATCTTGAAAGAGCCTGTTTTGAGGTCTTGGAATGCTGAAATAAATCAAGGGCCATTACATGCTATCTGGTTTCAAATCCCCCTACTCCCCCATCCCCAGCTGCCTGCCCTGAGCGAGCTGGACACGTGTCGGAGTAGAGTGGCATGTCACTGTAGGGATAAGCTCCTGAAATGTAAACCACATTGATCCGCGGCACAACCCTGACAGTGTTCCCGGCTGCCGCCTGTCAGAGATATGTTTCCCCTGCCAGCAGGGAAGGGATATAAAATTAGATCCCCTTTTTAAAACATAAATGCTTCAGAGTTTTGTAGGGAATGCCACTGACTAAATGAGAGGAATGGAATTTGAAATTAAGATGTAAGATTTACAATCTCAATTTTTTTTTTTTTTAAGGGAATGTTCATAGGGTAGATGTTAAAGGCATTAGGTATTAACGGGCTGTCGTCAGTTGTGCCCCGCATTATACCAGTCAGCTGTCCCACATAAGGAGGGATGCCCCACATTTTGCCCAGCAGAACCCCCTCTGTCCCACATTTAAACACTGATGTCAAAGCTGAAATTTATATTCATTGTATCTGCTCAATCAGCTACCAACTGTATGAATATGAGTGCACTGTCAAGTATTCTGATCATCCATCTCTACGATATTATAATGTAAGAGGTGTGCCCCCTCCATGAGTCAGTCTTTGCCCTGCTTAACTGAAACTAGGAGTGGATTTTTTTTTTTTTCTCTGAATGACCGTTCTTTTTCACCATCGGGATGGATGCCCCCATTGGACTCCTGCCAGCAACCTGAGTTCATGCTTACCATATTCCAAGTTGTTTCTAATTTGCTCATTTTGTGTTACTCCTAATAACACCCTGTTTTAGTGTTCTGGTTATTTTCATAACTAGTAGCATAATGCAATTTGTGTAATCCAAGCCCTTACTTGGTTTTGTACATTATTCTCTCATTGATTTAACGTACCCAGGTTGTTTCTTAATTTTCGAATTTTGAATGGCTCCTAGTCTGGGTGATTTTTTTTTTTTTCACACATTAATTTTGGTTCTCATATTCTGTGCTGTACCCTGCAATTCTCTAACTGTTTGTCATTTCACTGGCATTAGCGGGACTTGTCCCTCACATTTAATTAGTACTCAGGAGTGAGCAAGGGGAAAGAACCTATCTACTAGTTTTGCACAGTCGCACAACTCCCTTCCTCTGATTTTACAGTGTTTATTGCGTTAATCTATCCTATACATAGGTTCCTGCATTATTCATATTTTACGTTGCTGACTGTATTTTGCTTACCACTACCATATTCCTCACCTTCCTCTGCCTTCTCCACTATCCCCTCCTGTTTCCCCTTCACTCCCTTCCCTCACCCCAGCTACCCTCCCCTCTGTTCCACCCTCTCTCCTCGTTTTCTTCCCCCACCCTAGTCCCATGGAGTGTTTCCACCCTGTCCACCCCGGGCTGCTCCCTTCTTCCTCCTTCAGCTTGGAGTTCCTGTACTGTGCCCTCCACTGCTCTGAACACCACACCCCCTGCTCTCCTCCCAGCTCCAAGGGGAGGGAGTCCCACTCCGTTCATCTCCTCATTCTCCTGCTCCTCCTCCTCCTGTCAGGTGATGTGGAGTCTGACCCAGGTACCCCCTCACTTCTCTCCTCTGCTTCTATAAAAGGTCATCTTATTTTTCATCTCAGTGCTAGAAGACTTCTCCCTGAGCTCAACCTCCTCTCTGTTTGGATCTTTCAATACTTTCCTGATACCTTCTGCATCTCTATGCCCTGGTTCTCCTCAAGGATTCCCAGCTCTAGCCTGTCCCTTCCTGATTTTCATCTTTTCAGGCAGGACAAGGGAAAATGTGGTGGAGGTGTTATCTACATTCTCCAGAGTGTCTCCTGCACCATGGATTTCAGGGAGCAGTACCCTTCCACTAATTCCTCCTCATCAGGGTCACATTCAGTTGATCTTTACACAGCTACATCTGGGTCTACTATGCCTCACCTAAGATCACACCTGCTTCTCTGTTTGACTCTCTTTCCAACATAACCTCACATTTCTCCTCTGGTGAACTAATACTCCTTCGTGACTTCAACATTAACTGGCCCTCCCCTACATCCAGAACAACCATCCAGAAGGTTAAATCCCTAAATTTGTCCCAGGTGATCCCTGAGCCCACCTGAGTCAATCCTCACTTCTCTAAACACACCGTCTTGGACTGATTCTGTCCTCCCACCCCACCGCACTGTTGCACAGGTATCTTACCTGATGCTTTCAGCAACCACTGCATGACATTCTGCCTCAGGAATATCCCCCGGCTCCTAAATATATCTGGTCAAGATACCTCCCTTGCTGGACATCTAATTTCCTTCTAATTACTCTGACTAGGTTATAAACCCAGCAACTTACCTGGAATGGATATCATTAACTGCAGGTACTGTGGAACAATTTTCAGAAGGACAGTCTTACAGGATTTAGGACACTGTCCTACATGCTGGGCCATTGGAGATCTTAGGGCTCAGCTCCAGGTAGCATGGGCAGAGATTGCACACCTCAAATTTCATATTCAAGAGGAAATACATTATAAGAACCACCCGCCATTTCCCCAGCATCCAACAGAAAAACCTCGACCACAGAGGGTAGTTGGACCAGGAGGTTGGCAGGTGGTTAGGAGGAGCAAATCGGGTGCCCCATCACTCTCTGCTCTCCAACATATTACCTCCAAAAACCATATAAACACTACAAAATGGTATCTGCCTCTATCTCTGAAATCAAACAAAGAGGCAGAAGACACTGCAGAGCAGGACACTGCGGCACAGGAGCTAGCACAACAAAACTCACCCAAATCAGGAACCAAAACAAAAAAAGCAAACGGGAAATCCAAAAAACTTCTGATCATAGGAGACTCCATGATTCAAGGAGTTGATACCCATCTCCAGCCAGGGGTGATGGTCAGATGTCTCCCAGGTACATCAGCATGGAGAGACACTGACCGCATTGCTAAAATTGTTCACAAAGCAGGAGAAAACATTGATGTCCTCGTACACATAGGAACTAACGATCTCGCCAGCCGGTCAGTTGTGGAGACCAAGGAGCACCTGACCAGGCTGGGTGACAAACTATCATCTATTTCGTCCGGCATCTCCTTCTCTGAGATCCTGCCAGTCTGGGAGAGGGGAGCAGATGGACGGAAGGTCAGAGAAGGGGAGATAGGGGAGCTAAACATGTGGCTCAAGGGCTGGTGCCAGGAAAAGGACACAGATTTGTAGGAACTGGCAACAGTTCTGGGGCAAAGTTCTTTAAATTTGATGGACTGCATCTGACTAAGGAGGAGTCAGTGCATTGGGACAGAAGTTTGGCGTCTTTGCAGAATATTTAAACTAGCAAATGGGGAGAGGGTGCAGCACCCCATATCGTCGAATGGGAAGAACACCCTCCCCTCAGCTAGTGGTCAAGCAGGGATTCAGCATGTTTGCAGTTCATTTGCATCACCAGGTAAGAAAAAAGGTTTGTCTCCCCATACGACGCACAGGGGTAATGCCAAACCTCACCCAACAACTAACACACCGAAATCTGGCCAATGGAAAATCATGTACACAAATGCTCACAGCCTGGGAAATAAGATCCCAGACCTGCAGGCAATAATGTCAGAGGCTAAACTGGATATTGTAGCAATTAGTGAGATGTGGTTTACCAGTAACCACACTTGGGAGACTTCAGTACCTGGCTATGTATTGTTCAGAAGAGACCGAGGTGCAAAAAGGGGGGGAGGAGTGGCCCTGTATGTCAATGAAAATATCAAAGCTACAGAAATTCAGAATACACATAAGGAGCCAGAAGAACTGTGGGTCACCCTGGAAACAGGAAATGGGACAGCCATACAAACTGGGGTTGTCTACAGGCCTCCAGACCAGGGGGAGGACATAGACACATTACTGTTAGAAGATATACAAAACATGACAGCTAAAGGGGAGGTTCTGATAATGGGAGACTTCAACATGCCGGATACAGATTGGTCAATACCAGCAGGAACTGCCAGAACTAGACACATAGTGGATTCCCTGCAGGGGAGGGCCTCAAACAACTGGTACAACAACACACAAGAGACAGGGCTATCCTAGATCTAGTACTGACTAACAGGGAAAGGATCACAGATCTCCAGGTAGAAGGTCACATGGGGCCAGTGACCATCACATGGTATGGTTCAATTTGGCTACTACATCTAAATCATCCCATTCCAAGGCAAAAATATGGGACTTCAGAGGAGCTGACTTTGATAAGATGGCCAACAGAGTTAAGCTAGCCCTGGCAAAAAAACAGGTGAGGGGTACAGGCAAAGTGGGCAAGCATTAAGGATGCAATACTTGAAGCAACATCCCATTGTGTTAGACAGAAAAGGAAGTGCAAAGAAGAAGGAAACCACTTTGGTTCTCAAATACAGTAGCAGAAAAGGTCCGAGCCAAAGGCTGGCCTTCAGGAAATATAAGGGAACACAGCGGGATGAAGATAGGAGGCATACCAAACTGCCCTTAGGGAAGCAGGAAGGCAGTAAGGCAGGCAGAGTCCCAAACTGAGGAAACACTAGCACGAACAATAAAAGAAGGTGACAAGACTTTCTATAGATACATTAGTGAAAGGAGAAAGTCCAGAGGGAGTATTGCTAAGCTTAATGGAGAAAAGAGAGCATGTGAGGAGGAGGACCATGTAAAAGCATCTATCCTAAATAGATACTTTTGCTCAGTATTTACTGAAGAGAAGGTAGGGCAGGGCCCACAGCTCAGCACCATGGACACAGGGGGGAGGGAGGTGAGCACTACTCCCTTCACAAAAGAAAGGGTCCTACAAGAGCTTGCTAAGCTCAGGATGGATAAGGCAATGGGACCTGATGGCATACATCCCAGGGTACTTAAGGAGCTAAAGGTGGAACTAGCAGAGCCATTAGCAGAACTGTTTAGTGAGTCTCTGAGCACAGGAGAGGTCCCACAAGACTGGAGAACGGCTCATGTGATGCCGCTCCACAAGAGTGGTAGCAGGGAGGAGGCAGGGAACTACAGACCAGTCAGTCTTACCTCAGTAGTGGGCAAGATTATGGAGGCGCTCCTTAAGGAAAGGATAGTGCAACACCTGGAATCCATAGGGGCACAGGATCCAAGACAGCATGGGTTTACAAAAGGAAGGTCCTGTCAAACTAATCTCATAGATTTCTTTGACTGGGTAACCAGAGTGGTGGACCAAGGGGGAGCAGTTGATGTCGCCTACCTTAACTTCAGCAAAGCTTTTGACACTGTTCCACATAGAAGATTGATAAATAAGCTGGGTAGGCTTGGGTGGGTCAGAAGTTGATCAGCTGGGTGGCAAACTGGTTGACGGGCAGAAAACAGAGAGTGGTGGTAAATGGTATACAGTCAAAAGAGATGCAAGTCACAAGTGGGGTACCTCAGGGATCAGTCCTGGGGCCAGTCCTCTTCAACATCTTCATTAGTGACCTTGCAGATGGACTAGAGGGTAAGGCTTGTCTGTTTGCAGATGACACCAAGATCTGCAACAGAGTAGATGATCCAGATGGGGTGGGCAGAATGAGAAGAGATCTGGATAAACTAGCGAAATAGTCAGAAGAGTGGCAACTGGGATTTAATGCAAAGAAGTGCAAGATCATGCACATAGGGAAGGGAAACCCTGAAGCCACCTATAGTCTGGGAGGGGAGTTGCTAGCAGTCACAAAGGAAGAAAGAGACTTGGGCATCATCATCACTGATGACCTGAAATCATCCAAGCAGACCTCTAAAGCAGTAGGTAGGGCTAGGGGGGTGTTAGGGTGTATTAGTAGGGGTATCACAAGTCGTAAGAGGGAGGTAATAATCCCTCTTTACAAGACACTGGTTAGGCCCCATCTGGAGTACTGCGTGCAGTATTGGAGGCCACACCTTCACAAGGACATTAACCAAATTGAGGCAGTCCAGAAGGGCAACAAAATGGTGCAGGGACTGCATCAGAAGACATATGAGGACAGATTAACGGAGCTCAATATGTATACCCTTGAGCAAAGGCGGGAGAGAGGTGATGTGATCGAGGCATTCAAACACCTTAAGGGCATTAACAAGGTGAAAGAGTCTAACATGTTTAGATATAAGAAAACTAGCAGGACAAGAGTGCACAGCATGAGATTAGAGGGGGGCCGATTAAGGGGGAATGTGAGGAAATTCTTTTTCACAGAAAGGGTGGTGGATGCATGGAATGGCCTACCTCAAGAAGTGGTGGCTATGAATACAGTGCAGGGCTTCAAACAGGCATGGGATAGGCATAAGGGAGCAATACAAATGAGTATGAATAGATAGGCCACTAACTGAGCAAAGGCCAATGGCACATTTATAAGGTAGAAAAAGAAATGGGCAGACTGGATGGGCCTTGCGGTCCTTATGTGCCGTCAACTTCTATGTTTCTATCAGTGCTTTCCTGAGTGACCTCACTGCAACAGACTGGTCAGTCATCCCTCAGGCCTCCGACATTGATGTGGCCCTCTCCCTTTTTTCATTTCAAATTCTCCTCAATCTGGGAACTGCATGCCCCCTCCAGGGTCAAATCATCCCATCTGCCATGGATCTCCACTGAAATCATCGATAAGTGCAGGTCCTATGACTTCACGTGGGCCAGGTACAAATTATCCCACTCCCTTCCTGATCTTCTCCATTAAAGGGCCCTGAGAAATAATTGCACTAAGACTGTTTAGGCTGCGAAATCCCATTATTTCAAAGAAACCTCCAGAGTAACTGTAACTCCCCAGCTAAATTCTGGAAGGTAATTCACACACTTTTGACCCCCCACCCCCACCATATCCACTCTGCTGTCCTCATGGTTAGTGGTTCACCGGTACATGACCCTTCCTGTATTGCTGCTCACTTCACTGAGTTTCTCATCACTTCTGCTCTACCCGATCTCCTAGCCACTGGCTCTTCCCCTTCGCCTCCTGCTCCCCTCCCCTCCAGTCCACCCTCACTTTCCACTTCCCCTCGTTATCATTCATGAAACACTGTCTGCCCTTTCCTCCCTCAGTCAGTCTAATTCCAGTCCTGAAGGGCTAGATCCTAAACTCCTCTATGTCTCCTTGCCTGCAGTTGCACTTCCTCTTACTCAGCCGCTTCACCTCCCATTCTCCCTCAGCTCCATTCCTCAGTCCTGGAAGACTGCCAAAGGTCTTCCACTTCACATAGGGAGGTGACCCTTCCTCCCCTGGAAACTATCTCCCTCCTCCCCTCCCTTGCTAAACTGCAAGAGAAGCTGGTCTGCTGTACACTTACTGACCACCTCACCTCCTCCAGTTTTCTCACATCCTTTGTCTGGTTTCCCGAAGTGCCAATCCACCATCTCCTCCCCACTGCGTGTCACTGACTCAGTACTCTCTGGAATGGATCAGGGGCATATCACAGCTGCCATTTTCATGGATCTGGCCAAAGCATTAAACTTGATTTCCCATTCGCTCCTTTGGGAAGGCTGAGCTTGGTCAGCCTCTCAGCTCCTGCTGTTGACTGGCTCTGTTCTCATCTAACAGGCAGTCTACAATCAGTACAGGTAGGAAGCATGTTATCACCACCCCTGCCTATCCAGGTTGGGATCTTTCAAGGCTCTGTATTAGGCCCCATCCTGTTCTTGATTTTTGAATACCCCCCACCCTTGCATGTGTCAGCTCACATACACACATGTATGCAGGTGACAGTCATCTTTACCTCTGGTCCCTCTACAGCTCCAGTGGAAGACTTGCTCCAGCAGGATTTCAGCATCCTACGCTGGTTCCATTACAACCATCTCAAGGTCAACACTTAAAAAAGGTGTCTATGACCTTTGGTACTGGCCCAAAATTGACCCAGCTCTTGAGACTTCTGGTCTTTACCACTCTGGATGGCTCCCTTCTTAAAGCAGTGCCTTCCTTCAGGTGCCTCGGCATGTGGATCTGGACAGTCATCTAGATGGTGTCTGTTTCATTTGGAAGCAGACAATATGATTTTATGTAGCGCTTGTAAATATCTTTACTGCAAGAGAATTTTGAAATTCTTCAACAATGCGTAGCTCAGCATTATCTCACACTAAATGGGGACAAGACTCAATGTATGCTGTTTGGAGCAAAACATGTTAGGTTATTCTAGAAATTTATTGTGCCTAACCACCCAGAAGAATAGAGTTTTAAGCTCTGTGAGCTAATATGAATATGTTTAGCTTTGGGTAGATTGTCATTTAACATGACAAACCCAAGTAGAGAATTTTGTATAAAGGGCCGGACCAAAGATTGGCTACCTGTATTGGCATTGTCTTTGCTTCCCCTTAGACGTTAGATATCAAATGATAATAATTATTCCTCTTTTTTCATTCTTTTGGTAACTAAGTAAGGCCCCCTGAGCACAAGGGCCATTTACGGGGTGACCCAAAGAACAGGGAGGTTAGTTGACTTAGTCGGGATCACACAGTATGCAGATGGAGGTTTTGTGGGAATCAAGCAGAGGTCTTCTGGCTATTCCAAGCTCATTCACAGTTAATTTCTCTAATGTCTAGGCTATACTACCAGCCCCCCAATTTAATTTTGATTATTTAGGATTTAAATTATAAAGATTTAATTTTGCAAATGCCTCTTTAGCTCTCATATAGAGATAAGATGTTTGATATGTTTATCTGAACACCCCTAGATGTTTACATCATCACCAACTGTACAGGGATCTTGGCTGGTTGATGTTACACACTAGATGTAACATTCATATCATCCACTTTATGTACAAATGTGTTTGGGGTAATATACCTTCCTATATCTCTAATCTGCTTTCTATGAGATGTTCCAGACCTGGCCTCTGCTCTGTTCATCTGCAGGCAGCTCTTTCGTAATTCATAGC
The DNA here is from genome assembly GCA_016271365.2 of Neoceratodus forsteri. NCBI lineage: Eukaryota > Metazoa > Chordata > Ceratodontiformes > Ceratodontidae > Neoceratodus > Neoceratodus forsteri. Next base: position 743,149,523 of record CM057451.1, read on the forward strand.
ACAGTCGGAGATTAAGTCACAGTACGAATGCTTTTGCTTGCGTACACACACACACACACACACACACACACACACACACACACACACACACTCTCTCTGTCTCTTACCCTGCTGAGGCACTATTGGTCTCCTGCCTCCATTACCCTGGGGATTGCCCCTCCTCCCCACCGTGGGGCCTTGAAATTCAGCCTGTGCACTGCAAAGCACTGAGGAGCAGCCAAGGTCTCCACAGGGAGGAGGTGATGTGTGGTGTCTGGGTGGGTTAGCAGACCTACTGCATCATAAGGTGGTTGGTTGAGGTTCCTGTTCTTGCACCAATAACTCTTTAGTTATTATTTCTTGCTGTGTGCCAGCCGATGTAGCATGGTCACCCACTGCATCAGTGCCAGCACAGCTTCCCACCAGAGGAGGTGTAAGATAGTGGGATGCTCATCACCATCCCTTGGTGTCTGCATGCAATGTCTCCGCATTGTATCCCAGACCCAATAAACTTGTGGCAGGTGAGTCGGGCTCAGGTTTCCAACTCTGGGTCTCCCTCATGGCGGTACCGGCAGCTGGCACCACCAGTGCTGTTTTAAAAAAAAAAAAAATTCTTAAAAGTTTATGTAGTCGCTTCATATTCCTCCTTTGCTTCTGACACTGTCTCCCATGTACCAAACTCAGAATCTTCTGTACTTGTTTCCCAGCATCTAGAAACCTATAAACATAGACTGTGTCAGCAAAAAGAGAGTGGTAGGCCCGTCCGTTCAGCCCTTATTTTCCCTGCCTAACACTACTCCCTGGACTCTATTCAGTGACAGGTGCTCCTCCTTTTCATGTGCCTATCTCATGCATGTCTGAAGCTTCCCACAGTCTTTGCCCTATCACCTCCTCTGGCAGGCTGTTACAGACATCTACCACCCATTCTGTGAAGAAATATTTCTTCACTTCTCTCTTAAACTCCACCCCCAAGCTTCATAGTATGCCCCCGTGTTTTGGTGCTCCTCCTCTGAAAGAGACTCCCCTCTTGCACCTTGTTAACCCCTATAAGCTACTTGTCCCCTCTCACACTCTTCTCCTCTAGAGAGTACATGTTGAACTTCCACAGCCTCTCCTCATATGGCTTCTCATGCAACCAGTGCAGCATTTTAATAGCCCTCCTCTGGACCGCTTCCATGCTGCTGATGTCCTTGTGGAGGTGTGGCCTCCGGAACTGGACACAGTACTCGGGTGGGACCTCACAAGTGACCGATACAGCGGTAATACCACCCTTCTCCATCTAGAGATCCCTCTCCCTATGCACCACAGCATCCGTCTCTCCTTGCCTCCTGCCCTGTTGCACTGCCTTACCAGCTCGAGATCATCAGATATGATCACTGCAAGGTCCCTCTTTTGCTTAGTAACTGTAAGTACCTCCCCCCATGTTGTACACAGCCCCCGGGTTTCCCTGCCCTAGGTGCATGACTTTGCTCTTTTTTGCATTGAAACCCAGCTGCCACTCCCTGGACCACTCCTCCAGTTTCCCCAGATCCCTTTGCACGCTCTCCACACCCTCCTGGGTGTCCACCATGTTGCAGATTTGTTTTTGTTATCCACAAAAAGACACTCGTTCTCCTCCAGTTCCTCAGCAGTGTCACTTATAAAAACATTGAAGAGGACCAGACTCAGTACCACACCCTGTGATACTTCACTGGTCACTCTCCCGTCCTCTGAGTGACTGCTGTTTACCACCACCTTCTGCCTCCTATCTTTCAACCAGTTAGATGCACAGCTTATCACCTTCACCCAGGCTCTTTATCAGCCTCCTGTGTAGTACTGTGTCAAAGGCCTTACTAAAGTCCAGATAAGTCACACTCACTGCCCTCCCCTGATCCACCTCCCAAGTTACCCAGTCAAAGAAATCTGTGAGATTCATTTGACATGCCCTACCTCCTGTGAGGCCATGCTGCCAGTGCTGCTGCAGCCCATATGTCTCCAGGTACTCCATCAGTCTCTCCTTCAGCAGTGACTTCATTAACTTCTCCCACCACTAATGTGAAACTCAACTGTCTGTAATTGCTGGCCTCCTCCCTGCTGCTGCTCTTGTGCAGAGTGACCACATCAGTCCTCCTCTGTTCCTCTGGAACCACCCCCATCTCCAAAGAGGTGCTAAATAGTGTTGCTAGAGGGGTGGCTAGCACTATGCTCAGTTCCATAAGTACCCTTGGGTGAATCCCATCCAGCCCCATCACCTTGTTTTCCTTAAGGGCTTCCAACCCCGGCTAACTCCTCCTCTGTAAGTAGACTTGTGTCTCCACGTAGTGCATGATTGCCTATCCTCAACTTTGTATCAGGAAGACTGAGCAGAAGTATTCATTTAAAATCTTAGCTTTTTCATGGTCTTCCTCTGCACAGTTCCCCTACACACACACCTCCTTATCTTCACTATACCACCCATTGCCTTCCTCTTTTTGCTCACGTACCTGAGGAAAGTCTTCTCTCATAATTGACCTGCTGGGTGAGCCTTTCCTCAGTCAGAGCCTTTTCTGTCCTTACCCTTCACTCTGCCTCCCTTTGTTTCTCTTGATACCTCCTTATCTGCCTCTGCTTGGGTCTCCTGGTACTTCCTGAAACCTTTTTTCCCCCTCCCTTACTGCCTTAGCTACCTCTTCTGAGAACCACAGTGGCTTCTTTCTCCTCTTACCCTTGCCTATTACCTTTAAACATCTTGCTGTTAACATAAGTTATTCTGTCCTTTATTGTATTTCATGGTGCCTCCACCCCTGCCAGCCAGTCCCCTCCCTTTTCATGGTATTTCCTAAGGCAGTCTCCCATTTCTTTAAAATTTGCTGTCCTGAAATCCAGAACCCCTATCCTAGTGTGGTTTTTCTTCTGCCCAGTCCGTACGCTAAATCGCATACAGTGATTGCTTATACCAAAGGGGCTGCCCACTGAGATGTCAGCAATGCTGTCCCTGTTCGTAGGTACCAGATTCAGCACTGCCCCATTTCTAGTGGGATCTGTAACCAGCTGCCCAATAAATGCCTTTTGCAGGGAGTCTAGGATGACCCTGCTCCTAGTTGTAGCTGTGGCTTGGATGTTCCAGTCCATGTCTGGCAGATTAGTCTCCCATAAGTATCACATCCCCTTTACTTGCCATTTTGCCTATGGCCTCCCCAAAACCATGTCTAATTCCTCCCTCTGTGTTGGTTGTCTGTACACCACCCCATGTGTATAAAGGCCCTGGACTCTGTCTCAAAGCCAAAGCAAAGAGCCTCCAGTCCCTTCTTCTCCCAGCTATGTCCTTGTATTCTTGTGCCCTTAATACCTTCTCTTACATATAACACCACCCCCTCCACCTTTCCTGTCATCCTTTTCTCTCTAAACATGTTGTTATCCGGTATGGCCACCTCCCTGCTGTGGTTGTCGGTGCACCATGATTCTGTTATGGCCTTCAGATCCATGATTGCCTCTGCAATGGTAGCTTCAAGGTCAGGAATTTTGCTTCCTAGGCTGCTTGTGTTGATGCACATGGCTGTCCACTTTTTGTGTCCCTCCCTGCCCTTACTTTGCCCTCCCTTCCTGAGTTCATCCTTCACCCTTCTCTTTTCACTGGTACTGTACTGTCCTTATCCTTTATATCTTTCCTCTGCCCACACACTCTATTTTCCTCCACTCTAGTTCCACCTTTCAACCCTTCTGTCTCTTCCCCAACCCCTGCTCCCCACTACCCCTGGGGAATTTATTTCCCCTGAGCTACTCTTCGCTGCTGCCTCATCATGTGGGGAGGCATACACTGCCTGCCTCATTTCTACTGTCCCCCCGGCTAGTTTAAATGCCCATTGAAGTAGCATTTAAACCTTCCACCAAGGACTGCTGTTCCCCTCCTGGATGGATGGAGGCCATCCCATTTGTACAGCCCTTTATCCCTCCAGGTTGGTCCCCAGTCTCTGATGTAGCCAAACCCTTCCTTCCTGCACCATGCCTTCAGGCAGTTGTTGAAGACCACAGTACAGTGTGCCCTCTCCTGCCCCAGCCTTGTACAGGCAGCACCTCCGTGAAGACCACCATTTATGCTACCTGCTTCAGGGACTCCCCAGCCCCCTAAACCTGTCCTGCACCACCCTGGCTGTGTTCCCTGCCAGGTCATTTGTCCCCAGCTGGACAGTGACATCTAGTTCCACCTCCTGCCCCACTGCCTTAGCGATCCTAAGGATTTGATCCCCATCCCTCCATGCCGAGGCACCTCACCTTCCTGCTTCCCTTCTGTGGTGTTCCCCAAACTATCCCCCTGATGATTGAGCCCCCCCCACCAGAAGTTGCTTCCTCTTTTGCTGGGGTCCATCTGGAGGGTTATTATGCAAATAAACGTAGCCCACACCGGTTATCCTGTGTTTTGATGGCATTTGAAATAAATGGCTCACCCTCAACATGTGAAAACTGGAATGGATGGCACTGAATTCCTTACTTCTCTCACAGGTAGCAAATCTCAGGTCAAGGAAAAGCAAGAGCTAGTCCCCTGCTTCTGGATCTGCCCTTGGGTCCCTGCTGCCAATAAAAGTGTAGCGTACCCCCGAGCTCAGGGTGACCAGCAAAAGTGTACATGGTTCTGCTCATGCCTTGAAGCCCTAATGCTGTGCTCGACGCTCTGGTTCCTCCGGAACAGAGCCTCATGTGCCCTTCTCTTTTCCAGCAGTAACCCCAAACTGTCAGCCCAGACAAGTGTGCTGTCATTGAAGTTGAGGCTTATTTTATTATATTTTGCAGCTAGGGCTCAGGAGCTCCTGAGAAACATGTCCAGCCTTGGTGGCTACTGTCTCCCTTCCCCACTTTATGTTCCTGAATGTCCGATATATGGCAAAATTGTGGGTATGACTTAAGTACCAGTTTAAAGTAGCAGTGCATGACATGGGTGAAAATTTTAACCTATACATTTTTATTCTGTTTTAGATTGCCTCTTATCCGCCTACTTGTACGATATTTTTCTTTCCTCATTTTGAGTTTGCTTTGCCACTTTTTTTTACAGTGGAAATAATAAAAGGAATGTTCCTTTTAATATGGCTAGAACCAGAATTTCATCGGTATTCACAGCTGATTTTTGTACACCTGTTGTCCTGTAAGATCAGGAAGCAGTGTCTGTTGCATGCTAGTTCATTATAGGCACAAGAAAGGTGATGTTAAACAATTCGTATTCAAAAACAACTGTGAATACCAATAAAAATCTAGTGTAAGCCGTATTAAAAAGAACACTCTTTATTATTTTAGAAATAACATAAAAGTGATAAAGCAGATTCAAAATGTGGAAAATGGTATCATATAAGTCCAAGGACTAAGGGCAAAGTAAAACAGAAGAAAAAATGAATAGGTCAAAGTTTTCACCACTATCATGCACTGCTTCTTTAAATCACCACTGAAAACTGTCTGCAGCTCAGTGGTTTCCCTTTTCATCACTGAATGAATAAACGTATTGCTTGATGGATGGATGCTGCTTAAATAGCCACTGATGTAGCACACCATTTTGTGAGCACTATAAAATAAGTTCAGTCTCTAGCTCTTCGATTACTTATCGAACAAGCTAGAATTCTGTAGCTCACAAACCGATCCGGCGGGGGAGGCGGGGTTAGGTTTCCAGTCATAAACCACAGGTATGGAGATTACAGACAAATATTACATTTTGGGCAGAAGAATGATTAATGAAATGTGTTGGTTAATGTGAGTGCAACACAACAAATAATGTGTGGTCCTGTAGGAGAGAGAATGTAATGTGCAATGTAGTGATAAGAGTTCGGCTTCTAGTATTTGTTGCTTTTTATGTTGTATCTTTGCAACAATGACAACTGAATACAATCAAAGATCTTCATTCAGTTCATGTTCTTGTGTCTCAACTGGCTGGAGAAACCAACAATACAGTCTTTGAACAGATCGAAAATGAAATTTGCTAAACCGTGTCACTACCCTTAGAGTTACCGAAATGTCTGTGTACTGTAGTTTAGTTCACACACCTGTTTTTTTTTTTTTTTTTAGTCAGTCAAAAAGCTTTATTGATTGGCAACATGCCATTACAGCTTAATAAAAAGTACATGCATACAAATTCACCCATACATAAAGAAAAATCTTGATAAACATTATAAATGTTTAAAATACACACAGTGGCCCAGACATTCAAACTGCGCCAGGCTTTGGCGCAAGCCTGGATGCAACGCAACTTGGCTGTGCAGGGGCAATGACTGGGCGATATTCAACGGAGCTGCGCCATGGCTCAGCATCGTTGAATATCGCACCCTGGCCACCCGCAGTGCACATGGCGCAGTGGCACTGCGCCAGCGCAAGTGGCCAGAGTGGAGCAAGGGGATACACTAGCGCAAGTTCCATTGCGTTAGGCGCAACAACCGCGATATTTGAAAGTGCACATGCAAATGGGGTCATAATGTATGCAAGGCACAAATGGGGCCATTTGCATGTCATTATGGCCCCATTTGCATGCAGGTGCACCGATCCCCGCCGACTTGCGCCTGGCGCCCTGCCAGGCAGCAGCTGTCGGAGACCAACGCCCCCGGCAGCGCGGCAATGTGCCCCACAGCCAGATCGTGGGCATTTGAAAAATAATAAGGTATCCGATATCCCTGGTGGTCCAGTGGACCACTGTCAGCCCGATGGCAGGCTTAAGTAAAATAATAATGATTCCTTTTTCCCTGGTGGTCCAGTGGACTGCTGTCAGCCCAATCGCGGGCTTCAGTAAAATAAAAATAGAATCCTGTATCCCTGGTGGTCCAGTGGACCGCTGTCAGCCCGATCGCAGGCTTCAGTAAAATAAAAATAGAATCCTATATCCCTGGTGGTCCAGTGGACCGCTGTCAGCCCAATCACGGCTTCAGTAAAATGAATAAAGAATCCTGTATCCCTGGTGGTCCAGCGGACTCCCCTTCCCACCACCACTGATCCCCACCGCCTGCTCCCCGGTCAGCGGTGGCGGAGCACCACCGCCTGCCGCCCGATGACTGACAGTCGTGGGCTGTCGCCCATTGGTCACAGCGTGAGCCAATGGGCGTGCAGCTCACCGTACTACTACATTCAGATCATATCTGAAATGTGGCAAGTACGGTATGGGCTCTGCGTCCATTAGCTCACGCTCGTGGTCAATGGCGTACAACCCGACCCGGTGTCAATCGGCAGGCGGGTGGTGCTGCTCCGCCGCTGACCAGGGGGAGGCGGTGAGATCAGTGGAGGGGGTCTGCTGGACCACAGGGATGTAGGATTCTTTATTTCTTTTTACTGAAGCCCGCGATCGGCTGACAGCGGTCCACTGGACCACCAGGGATATAGGATTCTAATTTTATCATACAATGCCCATGCTCGGGCATGGGGGGGCGCCACCACAGAGGTGCAGCCGGAGCTCAGGTGACCACCCACAGGTGGCAGCTGCCGTGGTTGCACCCTGCAATACAGCAGCTCACCTGTGGGTGGCCGGCCATTGCTCTTTTTTTTTTTTTGGGATCAACTTGTGCGCGCAAGTGAGGGGTTAGCATGCGTAGCTCAGCACATCCCGGGCTGAATATCGGGATGTGCAGAGTATGCAGGGGCACGCCCCCCTGCGCCTGCATACATTACCGATGCGCTCCGGCACGTCAGGATTTGTGCCAGGCGCAATTCCCGTTTGAATATCGTGCCAGGGTGCATCAGTGGGTTGCGCATGGTGCAACACTTTTGAATATCTGGGCTTGTATATCCGAAACTTCCATATAATTAAATAGAGCACATACATATAAAAATAGTGATCCTACGCTATCGGAAAGCTTTTCCCTGATAGCTAAAAGGTTTATCCTTCCTAACCTTTTTAATAATATCAAAATAATCAGCAAGTTTAATAATAATAGTGTAATTCACTGTAAGAAGATAGTTAAGAGGATCATCTGGTATATAGCTTAACTCTGACAGAATACTATATATCCATGCAATACCCAACTTTTCATGCCATAAGCATTTAGACAAAACATGATACAGATTCTGTATACCTCCTACAGAGCATGAACAGGGAGCCTCAGAAGCATTGGGAATATGGCCAAGTCTTGCAAAAAGTATATTACTAGGAAAAATCTCAAACTTGTAACATATGTATAAGCGTTTCTCTTTCCAGGATCCAAAATGTGGTCCAGATAAAATCTATAACCAAACCAAGCCTCATTTAAAGCATACCAAGGTGAGAACCTGGTCTTTAAATAGTATCCAAGTCCATGCCTTGGTTATGGATTCTAATTTTCATAGGTTATTCAGAGCTCTGTTTAGACCAAAGTCCATTATAGCTCGCTATTATCAGCGTTATCTCGAAATATTGTTTGCAATTGGGTGTGCATCGAATTGTGATTTAAAACTAAACCTACTACCACTGGCCACTACTTCTAGTGGGAGCGCATTAAAGGTTTTTATTACCCTAATAGAGAACCATTGCATCCTTTTGGTGGGTCTAAATCTTTCAACTTCTAATTGTAGGGGGTGTGTTCTAGTACTATAAATCTTTTCCTTGAACTCTAGACCCAAGAGTTCCCACAACTGTGGCTCTGTGAGCGCTCAGTACAGCAGACACATACCACCCCCCCACCACCACCACCACAATGCCTACATTCCAGTGAGTACAACCCCAGGGCATCAAGTCTTAATAGGTAGTTCAGTCCCTGTACCTTGCTGATCCTGTGTTGCTCTTCTCTGAACTCTCTCCAAGGCTTGAATTTCTCTTCTACCACCAGGAGACCAGAACTGGGCACAATACTCTACGTGTGGTCACACCAAGGATGTATAGAGGGGTAGCAGAACATCCCTGTTCCTGCCCTTAATATGTTTAATAATGCAGTGTGATATGCTACGAGCTTTTTTAACAATCTGGTTACATTGTGACTTAAAACTAAGGTCATTGCTTATCCTGATACCCAGGTCTCTTTTATATATTTCTTATACTTCAGGCTAATAGAAATTCCCTTTTTAAAATAATTATGGAGATAAGTAAGTTGATGTTCTTCCATAGAGAATACCCATATAATAGTCACAGTGAGCTTCTGCAACCTAACAGCGCCCAGTGTTCTTTCTCTTCAAGACAAGCATATTATAAACTTCCACGAGGGGCTCTTGTACACTTAACCAAATAACCCAAGACTAAGGAATCCATTGATGTTTTATAACTATCTAATCCAAGTTCAGCTTTAATATAGGATGTGGGGATAGACTTATTTAAACCAAGAGAAGAGTTAAAAAGATGTTAATTTTCTCCAGTTGTGAGACCATATATGGCACCCAAATTTCCACCACAAAGAGATCTTGCAGGTTTAGTTTTGAAGAAATGACTTGGACCAGTGGTCTAATACTGTTGTTACTGTATCTATAATTACATTTTTTTAGGCCCAAAGCATCTTTTTTTAAATTTTGATCCTTGTACTAGTAACATGAGAGCACCACGAACCATTGGAGGAGACAGTTAACCCTAAGTAAACATATTTATTCTCAGTATGTATATATAAAGCCCCAAGTTTCCATTTCCTTTTTGTGGGTAAGTTCCCCTTACCAAAGATTATTACCTGGCTTTTATCACTATTAATGATGAGGGATATTTTTGTGACTCCCTGGGCAATCTAGTTTCTTTTGCAGACCAGACTCTGACAGAGAAAGAAGGAGTAAGTCGTCAGCATGTGTCAATGCCGGTACAGCCAGAGATCCAGTTTTAGGTGCATCAGAAGGAACCTTCCCAATAGCATCAAGAAGATTATCCATATACCATATACATATTGAAAAGGGTGGGAGCCAACATATACCCCTGACGAACCCCTTTATTAATTGGGAATTTATTGGAAACACTGCTGGAACAACCTAATCTCACTAGCTTAGAAATAACAGACATAGGAGCATACTTAGTGCCTTTATCCAACATTATCTGCCACAATTTACGTCTCGTAATAAAGTCCAAGACTGAGGAGAAATCAGTAAAAGCCACATACAACTTCAGGCCATGAATCAAACAATATTTTTTCACAGAGGTGTCTTAGAATAAAACAGTTGTCAATAGTAGAGCAGTTTTCCCTAAAACCAAACTGTAGAGGTGAAAGATCACCGAGAACGATACGTTGCTCATGTAAGTGAGTGAGAATAATTCTAGAGAATATTTTCTGAGAGACATCCAATAAACTAATTAGGCGATACATTTTGGAGTCCTAACTCGTTAGCTTTTTTTAAAGATTGGAACAATTTCTGCTCCCCACCAAGAGTGAGGAAAAGAAACCTTTTATGCATTTATTAGAAGAAGAAAAAAAAATCTGCCCAGTTTAGAGGCGCCTGCAAATAAACCTTAGCCGGAATTAAATCTAGCCCAGGGACCTGCTTATATTTTAAAGAGGCAATTGCAGAAATAACCTCATGTGTAGAGAGAGGATCGACTGGACAATAAAAAAAAAAAGAGTGTAAGAATCATACTGTAATAGAGGATCATAAAACAGTGAGGTAAAGTGTTCTACTCAAGAGTCTGCTGAAATATAGGAATCTAGCGTATTTGCCAAATTAGAAGTTCCCTTGGGAGCTCTAAGTTGCTTTATTCAGTTTAAATCAGCTCTCAGTGTTTATAAATCTCTCACAGGCAGAAGGAAAGGTGCATTAAGCAAATTGATAAAATGTCACTATATTAATTTGTTATATCTGACTGAGAGGTCTCTTTTCATTGGGGGAAATTTGCATGTCAAATCAGAAATGTTCCTGAAGGCCTCAAACACCAAAGAGAAATGATCATCAGGGTCCCAGTCTGAGTAGACACAAAACAACCTCGCAGAGCAGTGAAAACAGGACACTCGCAGCAACCTCAGCTTATGAAGACCTTTTGTTTATTCACATTGTCAGCATAACTTCCGCAAATTCCTCTCATCATTTCACTCCCAAAAAGTGAGCGTTCTCAAGGGATTGTGGTCCTATAATTTTAACAAAAATATTTATTTGAGTTATCCAGTCATGTAGTGACACAATTCATTTAAAGTACTTAGTTGTTCATTTTTCACATACGTGTTTTAAAATCGTATGCATTTAATTACCGCAAACTTAAACCTTATAGTTACAAAAAGCACTCAGCAAAGATGCTGAGTTCAAAGGCAGTGTACTTGGAGCTGTGCTCCCTTCTCTCAGAAACCACCTGTGGTGATGTAGTGTTCTGAATTATAATGCCGTGAGCACCTCCTTCATGCTCCTGGTTGGGGCGTACGCTGATGACATCACTTGCCAGGCAATGCCAGTGATGTCAGATGGTACTGGGGCTGATAGTGCATTCATCCATCAGAAGCTGCAGCATGTAAGTCGTGCTTTTAAAGCGTGCTGTGCCCTGACCTGTGACTAAGACAGCCTCCCACGTAATGCCACACTACCACTGATGGTTTGTGAGAAAAGGAAGCACACCTTCAAGTACATTGCCTTTGAAATCAGCATCTTTGAATGCTGATTATAAGGTTGAAGCTTGCAGTAATGACCATTATACTGTCTTAGATAATGGGTAAACTCAAACTACCATCCTGATTGGCTGAAAGAGGATGCCAGCCGGGCTGTTATTTCTTAATAACGGCCCACTTCAGAACAAGTACCAATTCAACATGCCGCATTGCCCACAGTATTATTGGGCACCCTGAAAGCTGATATCGAGAAGCCGACATTTTTATTTCTCCTCACTAGCGTCTCACCCCCCCAATCCTGTCAGCGTTCCACAGCCTCCTTTATTTCACAAAAAAAACACCACCAAACTCAGAACTGACTTTTCTGTTTTCTCCTACCGACATTCCGGCTCCACTGCAGCTCTTAATTTATACCCCAGTTTGTCTTTTCTCCATGCTGCAGTTAGGCGGCCCGCCAGCATTCCAACGCAGTCCGATTCAACTACCGGGTAAAAACCCGCACTTCCACATAAGCTTCATAGCCCATTCCTTCTCGTTTACACAAGTAAAAATAAATAAATAAATAAATAAAACATTAAACCGTGTTTTTCTTTTTGTGGCGCCCTTCCACGCAAATGACGGTTTCAGGCACAACAACTTCAGCCACGCTCCTGGCCCACTTCAACTCTCACTTCCTGTCACAAACTGCACAGTACCATCCCAACGGTGTCCCCAGTAGGTCAAAAAAACATACTGGCAGAGGAACTACTTTCTTATAAATTTATCAAACAACTTATTTTCAATTAATCTTTTACCTTTTTATTTAATTTTTTTTTTCTTTACAATGCCCATTATCTAAGTATAATAATACTCTCCAGGGTGGGCATTATGGGATATAACGGACCTTCCAGGTGCTATAAGGCCCTCCGCCTGCGGCGTCGAGCCTCATTACACCCCTGGGCGGTCCGTTATATCCTAATAACGCCCACCCTGTCGGGTATTATTACTTACTTAAAAAAGCACATGTGAAAAATAGGCAGATAAGCATTTGCAATGAATTGTGTCATTACACAACCGGATAACTCATAAACAAAATATTTCTTGTTAAATAAAAGGACTACAATCACTTGAGAGAGCTCGCTTTTGGGGAGTAAAACAGGAGGAATTTGTCGAAGTTATGCTGACTTAATGTGAATAAACAAAATGTCTTTGTAAACTGATCCTGCTCTAGGTGTCCTGTCTCCACTACTCTGCAATGCAGAGGGGTTGGATGCCCATCCTTTGTAAGTACAGGGCTATTCATTTGATTCAATTCAATTTATTCAGGATAATGAATACCCAGTACCCAATAAGCAGAGGTTGTGTACAGTGGTACCGTGTTAAGGCATGTATGTAATTCATGCATGAAGTACATATGTATATATGTCTTACTGAATGATGACTTGAAGGAAATGTCCCTCAACCTATTTGTTGTACACCTGTGTAGTCTGTAGGCATCAACAATGATTCCCTCTATTGTATCCCCTTAACGTCATCCTAATTTAAATGTAAATGAAGGTGCTTCCCTCTGTTCTGCCCTGGTGTGAAAACTTGTTTTACTCCATTGCAAAGGTTATAACCCCACTCATGCAGTGCATCATGGGAGTTGATGCATACTTGCACAAGCCAGCAGAAGTTATAGTCTCAGTCAGTTCTGTGACATGTCTTGTGAAGTCCTTGTATTTTTTAAAAACATTTTTTCTAACTCGGATACACTTTACACTACAAGAAACAGCAGGACACTTGCTGTGCCTTGATATGTTTCATGGTCAGCATAAGACAAGAACGTAGGGACTGCGGAGGACAGCAACAGCACTGACTGATACAGTATAACTTCTGCAGGCTTTAGCAGTAAAACATCATAAAATTCCAGGATGCCTCACATGAATTGGGAATTGACCTTTGCAGTAGAGTCAAACAGGTTTTCACACCAGACTTAAGTAACTTCATTTACATTTAAATACTGATGAAATTAGGAGGGTACAATAGAGGCAATCACTGTTCATGCCTACTAACTACACAGGTAAACAGAATGAAAGGCTGAGGGGACCTTCCCTTTAAAGTGCACTTACACACATGCTGGGTTTTGGCACCATTACAGCACGTGTGTGTGTGTGTGTGTGTGTGTGTGTGTGTGTGTGTGTGTGTGTGAAGTGCACTGCTGTAGCCATTTCCATTGCATCCACACATGAGCTGCGGAGTAGTCCAGAAGTTGTGAAGTGTTACAGGCAGACTGGCTCCCCCTTGTGTTTTATTTTATGTTCTGCTGCTAGCTTCCAACACTGCAAGTGCATCACTTCAGGTGGTGTGGAGCATTCACACAGGGACTTAAGGCAGGGTTACACTGCCACATTTGTACTGCAGCAACCCAGTGCTCAGGTTGCTGCACTGCAAAACAGCAATGTGGACACTTACCAAACAATAGTAAGTCACTCCTTACTCCGCTCCCAAAGCGGCAGCGAAGTTGGGGACATGCAGGAATGCAAGCGGTGTAAACTGCCATGTGGACTGGCAGCACCGCTTACATCACTGCAACATCTTGGTTTCCACAATGTCTTTGTAAAAACAGGAAGTTGTGGTTGTGGGAACCATCTAATGACAGCACTAACACCATAAAAAATAAACCCCAAAACAGTTTTTTTTCCCCAGTATGGCTGGCTTTTCTTATATGTTAACAGCGTCTTTTCTTTAAAGAGATTTACCAAGCTTTTTTAAAATGTGAACTGCACCACATGTTTTAGAGCTTTACCTCCTCAAGAAGCTGTGTGTGTATATCTTATTAAATTTTCTTTGTTATTTTAGAAGTGGAAGGGATCGTAACTTTGCCCCCACAGATTCCTTCTACTTCCCAGTCTCCAGAGCTGCCCAAGATCCTCCTCCGTGCTTAGGCATGTAATGATGTGCGCAGGGAGAGCGTGGGGACATGCTCCATTAACGTCTATGGGGGCAGCTTTATCTGAAGGGGGCAAAGGTACGATCCTTTCCACTTTTAAAATAAAGAAAATTTAATAAGATATACACAGATGGCGTTTTGCTGAGGTAAGGCACCACAATATATGGTGCAGTTCCATATCTTGGTATATCTCTTTAAAGTCCTCCCTCTGACCAGGGCTGCTACAGCTCCCAGTGGTTGTCAGGCTCCTCTCCAGCCACCGCCCGAGACCAGGACCGCAGACAAAATCAAGCTCAAGCTGCTTGCCCTCTGACCAGGGCTGCTACAGCTCCCAGCAGTCAGCAGGCTCCTCTCCAGCCACCGACCGAGACCAGGACCTCAGATAAAATCAAGCTCAAGCTGCTTGCCCTCTGACCAGGGCTGCTATAGCTCCCAGTGGTCGGCAGGCTCCTCTCCAGCCACTGACCGAGACCAGGACCTCAGATAAAATCAAGCTCAAGCTGCTTGCCCTCTGACCAGGGCTGCTACAGCTCCCAGCGGTCAGCAGGCTCCTCTCCAGCCAGCGACCGAGACCAGGACCTTGGACAAAGTCAAGCTCAAGGTACGGTGACAGCGCACCCTATCTGATTGCAGGCACCACCTGTCAGTCGCAGCTGATTGGCACCCCTATCTCTTTCTGCCGACAGGGCTCCGACTGTGAAATTACATTGATTTTTACTGTTTAAATTGAAACCTGCCTGTGTAAAGTAAGGAAAAAATATAAAGCTGTTTCTGAATCTGTGAAACCCCACGTCCCCAGAGCCAGCTCTCTTTGGTGCCCAATTTCTTAGGGCTATTGTTCTGCTAAATCTCCCCAAACCCCACGCCTCTTAATGTCTTCTAAATTTTTGGCCCACCCTCTCCACTGATTAAGTACTCTCTCTGCCCGCCCTCTTCCTCGACCCCACCAGCCTCCTGCAGCCTTCCACTGGCTCCCCTCTACTCTAGAATTCCCATTCTCTCTGTTTCACCTCCTAGACCTGTTGGCCATTCACCCTCCTAGTGGCCAACCAACACATTCGTCCCAGCCAATATCAGGCTCCTTTCTCCTCATACTTACCTCCTTGTCTAAGAAGCTGCTACAAAATCCCAGCACCATGTCCACCATGGCTAGCATTTTACCTCTACTCAGTTGTCTGTTCTCCTGCCTCCCACCCCTTCTCTCCACCATGCTGCCTACCTTTCCCATGCCACCCTCACTTATCTCATATTGTAACTCCTCCTTGCCCCTCCAACCCTGTGCTCTCTCTTCTACCCACTCCTACCTGGGCACACTCCACTATACATCCCCCCCCCCTTTCCTAATCAGGTCCTCCCCCCTCCTGGACTCTCCTGTACCTACTTGCTTCTCACCCCACCCCTATTACCCACACAAATGTCCATCCTTACCCCTACTCATGGCGGGGCTCTTCCGTTCCAAGCTACTGCCGTATTCTAGCTCAATACCTATCTTTCACGCTCCTCCTTCTCATAGCGGGAGTCATACACCCAAATCCGGGACCCTCGACCACCACATCCTCACCAACCTCAGCCGGCACCCCCACCCCGCATCCCATCCCCTCACAACTGCCAGGTTACCGCCTCCAAAGCCTGTGCCTCCTTCACCTAAATATTCGTAGCTTACCACTTAAAATTGACCACCTACAAGTTCTCGCTGCCCTACATGCCCCTGATGTCCTCATCCTCTCTGACTTGGCTTAACAAAAACATTCTCGACTCCTCAGACACAATCCCTGGTTACACAATGGCCCGCCAGGACAGGACCACGAGAGGTGGCGGTGTAGCCATCTTCATAAGTTCGGACACACGCTACGAAATAATCTTATCAAAAACTGAACCTAAAGAGTACGAACTCTTGCTGCTCCCGCTCACACTACCTTTCTCGCCGCCCATATTCGTTGCCGGAATCTGCTGCCGACAAGGCACCCCTGTCACAACTGTTACTGACCTTCTTACACAAATCAGTTCACGAGCACCCACCGGGGAATTATATGCTATGAGTGACCTTAACCTAAACTGGTTAGCCCCAGCCCTCAACAAAACCCGGACGGATGTTGCTGCCCTCAGTTTAACCCAACTCATCACTGAGCCTACCCGCCTAAACCTTAAATCAGGTAACCACTCCCTTATCGACTGGGCTCTGACATCCCATCCTCACTGAGTCATCCAAACAGGCCTACTCCCTGACACTATTAGTGATCACCATGTCATCTACCTTGTTCGCAAAATCCACCGTCACAAATCCCACCTAAGTTCTTAGTCCAACCGTCGTTCAAATCCCTAAACCTTGCTCCCCTCCTAAATAACCTTGTCCTAGCTAACTGGCTCCCTTCCCCCCAACCTGATAGATGACACCCTACTTCACTTCAGAAACATGTTCCTTAAAATATGGGATTCCCATGCCCCGCTACGATGTACTAGGTTACGCAGTACCCACCTGCCTTGGATCTCCCAAGAGCTCACAGCTTGTACGAATGCCCGTGACTCAACATGGTGAGCCTTCCAAGCCTCAGCCCTACCTCAGGACCTCTCCTACTACCAGCATCTGCACAGCATGTGCACTAGAGCAACTCGGCTAGCTAAAGCAGAGTACTTTAGATCCTCCCTCCAATCTAACCTTAATAGCCACTCCAAATTCTGGAAGGTCATACACTCCCTCTTCTCACCCCCAGCGGCCAAGCTCTCGCCTCTCCTTAGTGTAAACAACTCAACGCTCTCTGATCTTATCTCAGTCGCTGCTGAGTTTAACTTCTATTTCTCCACCTGCACTTCCTTGCTCTTTTCTTCCTTACCCCCTATGTCACCATCTCCACCACCTACAGGGCAAAAACTACCTCAAAATACAGGTATTTTCTCCTTCAGAGAAATCTCTCCGGATGAAGCTCTAGAAGCCCTGCTAACATTAAGCCCCTCAAATGGGAATTCCCTGGATGGACTAGACCCCAAACTTCTGTTCCTCGCAGCCTCTGCCATAGCCACCCCTATTGCCTACCGCCTAAATCTATCCTTCGCCACTGCATCTGTCCCTCTGTCCTGGAAGCACGCGCTTGTAATCCCTCTCCACAAAGGGGGTGCCTCCTCCTCCACCTCAAACTATCGGCCAATCTCCCTCCTCCCTGCTCTGGCGAAGCTGCAAGAACACTTAGTGCTTAGCCAGGTAACCTCCTATCTTACCGACTCAAATTTCTTCACACACAATCAGTCCGAATTCAGGAAAGATCACTCCACTGCCTCCTCTTTACTAAGGCTCACTGACACCATCCAATCTGGAATGGATAGAGGTCTCATCACCTCTGCCATTTTCATTGATCTGGCCAAGGCCTTCGATGTGGTCTCCCACACTCTATTACTATCTAGCCTCTCTGACTCTGGCCTCTTCACATCTGCTACTGCCTGGTTCGGTGCCTATCTTACAGACCGCACTCAATCTGTCAGGATTGTGGATGCCATATCCCTCCCTCCCTCCCCATGTCCACCGGTGTTCCCCAGGGATCAGTGCTTGGGCCTATCCTAGTCTCTATTTTTCTAAACAACCTGCCCCAAACTTGTTCTGCCTCCTCGATCCACATATATGCTGACGATACTGTCCTATTTTCTTCTGGCTCCTCCCCAGCCTCAGTTGCCTCTACCCTCCAGGCGGATTTTAACAAAGTCCAGCTCTGGTTCAACTCTCACCAGCTCTCTCCAAATGCTAAAAAAAAACTAACTATGACTTTTGGTACATCCCAACATCTAGCCAGGCTCCCCTCCCACTTTTCCACACCCTTGATGAGTCAGAGCTGGAGGACGTCACCTCCTTCCATTATCTTGGAGTTTGGCTTGACCGCCACCTCACCTTCGCAGTCCATGCTGACTCTATACTAACAAAACTCCACCCCAAGCTCAGAGTTTTATATCGGAACCATTCTAGCCTCCCCTATCCAGTCCATCGTGAGCTTATCCAGAAGATGATACTTCCCTCCTTTGATTATTGTGATAGTGTTTACCGTGCCGCCCACAAGTCAGTTTATCCAAACTGGATACCCTTTTAATGCTTTCTGCGGTTCGCTCTTGGCGCTCCTCCTCCCACCTTGCGAGGCTATACTGCTCCCTTGCTCTCCCCTGCCTTAAGAACCGCCGCCTAATACACTGTGCCAAGTTTATCTCTAAGAACTGGTTTGGTACCCTCCCAGTGTATCTGACCTCCGTACTATCATCCCCTCTGGCACCCACCTATGCTCTGAGGTCCCTAGACTCCCGGCTCCTGTTAATCCCCAAACGTCTGACCCAAGCTGGCCAGGCCATCTTCTCTTGCCACTTCCCTCAACTCTGGAACTCTTTTCCCTCTGAAATTCGCCACTCTTCCTCTATCCGCTCACTATCCCATGCCCTTGCCAACCACTGCTCAGTAAACTGCTCCTGCAGCTAACTCTCCAATCTATTCTACCTCAGACACTCCTATATTTCTTCTCCCAGTAGGCCCAATGGTGCTACTGCGGTAACCGCACCTAAACTACTGCACTTGATCCCAACTTTTGAGTTGGCTAGTTTGCACTTACCACTATCTCATTATATACCACAACCAAATACCTTAGCAGGATTCCCTAATTTTAACTGTTACTCTCGACTATTAGGGTATATGTATTAATCCACACTCACCTATTCCTGTCAAACATATGCAGCTGTATTATGTAATTATATGTTTTCAAGGTATAGAGCATGACTTCCGCATGTAATTGCTACTATACTATAAGTAACGGTAAATTCTCATCTACGCCCAACTATTTCTGTCAAATATTTTCAACTGTGTTGTCATTGTATGTATATATGTCAGGACCTGGACAACCCTTGTCCTCATCCCCAATGTAACCCTCCCCCCAGGTTGCACCGGGAGACAAGCAGTTCTTGCTCAGTGTGCTTTTCCTGGTGAAACAATTTCAATAAATAAATTTTGTATTGTCTGTTTACTTTCTGCTATCATCTTTTAGATCCTCAAGCAACATTAGTTAATTGTATATGCTTGCTTTACCTTCACTGTACCTCACTGCATATGCTTATTAACGTTTCCCACTGACATCCTAATCGGAACAGCTGTGGCTAATCCACACACACACACACACACACACACACACACACACACACACACACACACGTACACAGCCCCTCTTGAGCGGGTCCAGCATTGGCACTGAGAGAGGCTGTGTAGACGTATTTGGATCACCGCAGAAGTGAGAGGAGCAACCAGAGTGGCACTGTGCATCCAAGGTAAAGGCTGTGTAAATGTGCCTGTACTGTAAAACTCCTGCTCTGTTACAGCGAAGTTTAATTCTTAGGAGCTGAAACAGATCAGCTTACTATGCTCCCCAAAATGTTTCTACGCTTATTCTCTGATAAAGTGGTATTCTGCATGACTCTTCCTGCTGAAGAATGCTCAGTGTAAATGGGCCTTTTAGAAGCTGGTTGTGCAGTGAGTATATGCAGGCACACGTGGCAGACATTGTGTGCTTAATAATGTCCCACTTCCAAAAGGACAACGCCCAGCCTCACAGCACTACAGAGTCAGCACTGGATAGGAACCAAAGTCCTTGCCTGGGACTTGAAGCCATGACATTTGACCCAGCGGTGAGAGGGGCACAACTTAGCCCCACTGACACCATCACATAATGTGATGGGCGAAGTCAGTACCAGTAGTAGGTCCAGACGCAGTGCCTGTTTTCCTTTATACCGGTTTACCAAAGCCGTACCTACGTGAGGCATGATTGCACTTTTGCGTACTATACTGTATGTATGTGCTGATCTTAGTCACATTCTTTCAAACCTAATTTCAGGTGCGGACTGCAAAGCTGACTGTAACCTGGCACATGGCAGCTGTGATGAAAATGGCGAGTGCAGGTAAATGTTTTTGCATGTTGCAAAGTCAAGTGTTAGCCATGGCTTTATTCCCATCTTAATCTAATGTCAGCTGATTCGTTTTTACTGAGTCAGGCCATGGATACAGAAAGTTAGCCCCTGTTTTATTACTCTCACTGGCCTGCTGACATCTTACGGTATGACAAGTCCATGTCTGCTTTTATATCATGTATTTATTTAACATTTTTGGCCAGAAAAAGGAGTTGTAGCTGAGCTGAATACTGCATGTTTCCAAGTGTGTGTCCCGGGGAAGGGGTATAACTTCATATAGGTAGATCATATTAGTCCTGTATCATGGAGAGATGGTCACAAGGAACAAATCTGTAGTACAGGTATTTATACAGTGTGGTGTACCATGGCCCTATCGCTGTACTTTATTTTACATGCTGGGAATGCAGCATGGTGTACCATGGCTGTCATGTACAGATCACAGTACGTGGTGGGAATGTGGTGGGGTGCACCATGGCCCTACTGCTGTAGTTCCTGGTACATTCTAGGAATGCCATGTGGGGTACACCATGGCCCTATCACTGTAGTTCATGGTACATGCTGGGAATGCCGTGTGGTGTACCATGGCTCTAGTACAGCTGATAATGGTACATGGTGGGAATGTAGTGGGGTGCACCATGGCTTTACCAGTGTAGTTCATGATACATGGTGGGAATGTCACATGGTGTACCATGGCTCTAGCACAGCTGATCATGGTACATGCCAGGATTGCACTGTGGTGTTACCATGGCTGTAGCTCTGTAGATCATGGTACATGCTTGGAATGTAGTGGGATGAATCATGGCTCTACCGCTGCATATCATGGTACACAGTGGGACTCCAGTGTGGTATACAGTGGTCCGACCACTACAGATCATGGTACTTGCTGGGATTGCAGTGTGGTGTACCATGGCTCTACTGCTGCAGATCATAGTACATGATGGGAATGCAGTGTGTTATACCATTGCTCTAGCACTGCAGATCATTGTACATACTAGAAATGCAGTGTGGTGAACAATGGCCTGACCACTGCAGATCATGGCACATGCTGAGAATGCAGTGTAGTGTACAGTTGCCTATCTGCTGTAGTTTATGATAGATGGTGGGAATGCACTATGATGTACCATAGCTCTAGAACTGCAGATCATGGTACATGCTGGGAATGCAGTGTAGTGTACAGTGGCCCATTCGCTGTAGTTCATGATACATGGTGGGAATGCACTATGATGTCCCTTAGCTCTAGCATTGCAGATCATGGTACATGCTGGAAATGCAGTGTAGTGGTGTACAATGGCCCTACAGCTGTAGTTCATGGTACATTATGGGAATGCAATATAGTGTACAGTGGCTGTAGCATTGTAGAGCATGGTACATGGTAGGAAAGCAGTATGGTGTACTGTGTCTCTGCTACTGCAGATCATGGTACACAGTGGGAATGCAGTATGGTCCGACCACTGCAGATCATGGTACATGCTGGGAATGCAGTGTAGTGTACCATGCCTCTAGCACTGCTGATCATAGTATATAGTGGGAATGTAATGTGCACAATGGCTGTAGCACTGTAGAGCATGATACATGATGGGAAAGTAGTGTGGTGCACCATGGCTCTATTGTTGTGCATAATAATATATGCTGGGGATGCATTGTGGTGTACCTTGACCCTACAGCTGTAAATCATAGTGCAAGCTGAAAATGCAGCGTGGTATAACATGACCGTACCATGGTACGTGGTGGAGATGCATGTGGTATACCATGGCCCTATCTCAGTACATAATGATACATGATTTAAATGCAGAGTGGAGTACTTTGACTCCAGTACTGTAAAACATAGTATATGTTGGGAATGCAGTGAGGTACACCATGGCCCTAGGGCTGTAGATTATGGTACACAGTGGGAACGTAGTGTGGTGTGCCATGGGCCTAGTGCTGTAGATCATGGTACATGGTGGAAATGCAAATTTGTACCATGGCCTATAACTGTAGAGCATTGTACATGCTGGGAATGCATTGAGGTGTACCATGGCCCTAGTGCAGTAAATCACGGTGCATTCTGTGAATGCAGTGAGGTGTACCTTGGCCCTAGTGCTATAGATTATGGTACACTGTGGGAATGTAAATTTTGTACCATGGCCTACCACTGTAGAGCATTGTATGTGCTGGGAATGTAGTGAGGTGTACCATGGCCCTAGTGCTGTAGATCATGGTACATGCTGGGAATGTAGTGTGGTGTACCACGGCCCTAATGCTGTAGATTATGATACACAGTGGGAATGTAGTGTGGTGTACCATGACCCTAGTACTGTAGATCATGGTACACAGTGGGAATGTAGTATGGTGTACCATGGGCCTAGTGCTGTAGATCATGGTACACAGTGGGAATGCAGTGTGGTGTACCATGGCCTTAGTGCTGTAGATTATGGTACATAGTGGGAATGTAGTGTGGCGTACCATGGCCTTAGTGCTGTAGATCATGGTACACAGTGGGAATGCAGTGTGGTGTACCACAGCCCTAATGCTGTAGATTATGGTACACAGTGGGAATGTAGTGTGGTATACCATGGCCCTAGTACTGTAGATCATCGTACACAGTGGGAATGTAGTGTGGTGTACCATGGGCCTAGTGCTGTAGATCATGGTACACAGTGGGAATGTATTGTGGTGTACCATGGCCCTAGTGCTGTAGATCATGGTACACAGTGGGAATGCAGTGTGGATTACCATGGCCCTAGTGCTATAGATCATGGTACACAGTGGGAATTCAGTGTGGATTACCATGGCCCTAGTGCTGTAGATCATGGTACACAGTGGGAATGCAGAGTGGATTACCATGGCCCTAGTGCTGTAGATTATGGTACATGCTGTGAATCCAGTGTGATGTACCATGACCCTACAGCTGTAGTTCAAGGTACAACATGGGGAATGCAGTGAGATATACCATGGCCCTACAACTGTAGTTCATGGTGCAGGGTGGGGATGCAACACATATCATGGCCCTAACGCTGAAGATCATGGTACATTGTGGGAAAGCAGTGTGATGCTCCATGGCCCTAACATTGTAGATCATGGTACATGGTGGGAAAGCAGTGTGATGCTTCATGGCCCTAATAGTGTAGATCATGGTACATGGTGGGAAAGCAGTGTGATGCTCCATAGCCCTAATATTGTAGATCATGGTACATGGTGGGAAAGCAGTGTGATGCTCCATGGCCCTAATAGTGTAGATCATGGTACATTGTAGGAAAGCAATGTGATGCTCCATGGTCTTAACAGTGTAGATCATGGTACGTTGTAGGAAAGCAGTGTGATGCTCCATGGCCCTAACGCTGAAGATCATGGTACATTGTAGTAAAGCAGTGTGATGCTTCATGGCCCTAATAGTGTAGATCATGGTACATGTTGGGAAAGCTGTCTGGTGCACCATGAACTTTGCACTGTAGATTCTAGTACATGGTAGTAATATGTTGTGTTGTAACATGGCACTAGCACTGTAGACTTCGGTACACAGTGAGGATGCAGCGTGTTGTATCATGGCCTTAACACTGTAGATCCTGGTACATGGTGGGAAGGCAGTGTAGTATTCCGTGATCTTACCACTGTCTGCTTATAAAGATGAGGATACAGCAGTGTTGCACTGCCTGCTGTTCTTCACACTACGTGCTCATTACATTCCACAAAGGCATTCCCAAATGTGATACTGAAGTTACTGATTGCCCATGCATGTTAATATTATTAATGACTCCTCATTGTCTCTCTACCCCTTTGTTGCAGGTGTGACCCAGGTTGGGAGGGGGAGCAATGTGAAATGTGTGTCCGGATGCCGGGGTGTCTCCATGGAACTTGCCACCAGCCTTGGCAGTGTATGTGTGAGAGTGGCTGGACAGGACGATTCTGTGACAAGGGTAAGGCAGGATATCGTTACTTAGTTTGAATATCATAACATCAAAGTGGGGGGGGACTGGGAGAGATTTAGTTTGTAATTACATGCCTCCAGTAACGAGCCTGAGCTAGAGAACCAGAAGGTCACAGGTTCAGACCCCACCAGAGCCATATACTTAAGTCACATGACCATCCACTGCTCCAGCCCACCCAGCTGCAGAAATGGGGAGAACTAGGACCCCCACGGGAAATGAAATATTTGATCTCAGCTAGGCTACCCTGTATGAAGAAAAAAAAAGGTAAAATTGCAACATGCCTCAGAATAAACCAACACAGAATGAAAGATGTGCAAGAAGCAGCATTAGATAAGTCCAGCATTCCAGTATCAACACACTGCACAAAGCAGGCGCTTAGTGTAAGACCACACACTCACAGCACCAAATCAGAGGTACATTAATCAAACTGAGCTTTCTTGTTTGTATGCTGGTCCCCTGTTTGGTGCACTGTGCTGGTGGTGCTTTTCCAATGGAAGGAAGTTTCCTTTGTGCCAGTCACCAACACACTGAGCTGCAGTTCTTTGAGACTATAGCACATATAGAATTATGTAAAGGTGCCAGTGGTAATTTAAGTAAAACCGGGGACAGGATGAACCACAAGGCCAAAGCTAGAGTGGCTTTTACTGCCATCTCTCAGCTTAACAAGATATAATTTCCATTGAGTTCTTCACAAGCACCTGTGTTTAATTTGTTACAGTATATGGTTAGGAGAAAATTATATTTAGAATACTGACTGCTGTTTTAACATAGTCCAGTGCAGGTTTTACCAAGATTATTTGAAGGATGCTATCTTACGATTGTAGCTCCGGTTCAGGTTTTCTCTTTATTTGTGTTTGGAGATATTACTTACACTTCATTATTCACACTTTGTTAATCCAACTGTTATTCACTGATAGCAATGAATAATGGGATTTCTCAGCCACTGAAAATAAGTTGGTAATATAGGTGTTAACATTGTAATATAATTACATTTTTATACAGCACCTTTCATGCAGATTGTCAAACGCCTTACAGAGTAATCAGATGAAAATAGTATCCATTAAAATGATGAACAGCAAAACTGAAAGCAGTAGATACTATACCAAAAGAAATGGTTGAAAAAGTGCTACTCAGATATTAGCAGGAGTTGTCTACTAGTATTTACAGGAAGCACCAAGTTGGGTCGACAGTGGCAATGCCGACCTCCCCCACAGCGATGGCACAATACCGATGCAGGTATTGTGCCGCCTGTTTTAAGAGTGTTTTCTGTCTGCGCCCATGGAGGGGTTTGCCCTGCACCCCAGATTTTAGGATTACAACCCAGGTCTGGAGTTGGTCCGGGGCGGAATGATTGAGGGAAGGCGAAACACAGAAAAAGGACTATTACAGCGAATGTCGCCGTAATGGTCTTTTTTTCCTGTTTCACCATTGGGGTGTTGATGAAAAGGGGTGCATCGGTATTTACAGGGGTGGTGGTGTTTCAGTTTGGTGAAGGTGACTAGAAAGGCTTTTTCATACATGAGGTCAGTGAAACTGAAAGAATGACCACCACCATGAAAGGCAGGGTTTGGAGAGAATAATTGGGATCTGAAGTCTGTTAAAGACAGAATATATTTTGGTGGGCCGGCCCCTTAGTGCAGTGGTAGCACAACCACTCGCTACGCCCGCATCTTGGGTTAGGGAATGAGCCTGAGTCATCAAAACACCATCCTGGGGAGGAGGACTGTGTCCCAGAGGAAGTGCTCCTCTTTGGGGACAGAGGGCTGTCCGCATCTGCTGTGCTACCGCCATCTGGGTAACCACAGGTGGCAGTGCAAGCTGAAGCTGCAGGAAGACAGGAGGGAGGAGGCTGACTTCCTGACCACGTGTCTCCACGCACCACCATGAACATGTGCATTGTCCAGGGATGAATCACATCTAATGGGAGTAGGAGAAAAAGGAGAAAATGACGGATGAGCAGGAGGACACCAGCTCTGTTCCGTAAGCCCCTTCCCATCAACCGTGGCTTACACCACCGAACCACACTAAACTTTATTGGGTATATGGTGCCCCCCCTCTGATGGCCCTGCCTTGGGGATTAAGCCAGGGAGGACCAGGCAGTGGTGGTAAGTCCTGGGGAAAGGGGTAATGGAAGTGGGGACAGGAGCACTGGCGATGGGGGCTGCCTGGATGAAGGGGTGAAAAAGCATAGTATATAAAAATATATTTGTATTTTGGAATCTTTTTTTTGTTTTGCTTAAATGTATTTGTAGCAGGACAGTATATCTGGGGAAAGTGCAATATACCATTTTTTGTGGCTCCACAGAAGATCCTCGGTACCGAGCAATGCCTTTTTCTTTTCCCAGACATCTTCGTTTGTGCCCACCAGCAGCCATGCCAGAACAATGCCCCCTGCATCAGTGACCAGGAGGGAGACTACTCCTGTGTCTGCCCTGAGGGGTTTTATGGCAAGAACTGTGAGCTGAAGAAAGGGCCATGCGAGGCAGCTGGGTGAGTTAAAAAATAAAAAAAAAAACACTAGTGTATTTATCATATTTTTATCATTTCTGACCAGGAAAGTCGCACTGAATTGGAATAGCTCATTTTCAGGTGCATCATGTTACGTGGACCTGTTTTACTTCTATGGGAAATGTTGGCCATGACACCGGGAGGAAACTCCCCTACTTTCCTTCGATAGTACCGTGGGATCCTTAACTTCACCTGGATGGTGAGTGACCAGGGATAGGAAGAAGGAACCTCAGTGTAAGGTCTCCTCCGAAGAACGGCATCTCAGCAGTACAGCACCCTCCATCATACTGCACTACAGTTTCAGTCATGGGTAGCACCCAAAGTACTTGGTGTGAGGCTAGAACCCATAACCTTCCAATCTTCTAGCCCAGAGGGAAGAGTGCTACATACCAAGCCACTGACACTGATAACATTAAATTATTATTTTCTTTATTCTAAACCTAGGAATCACTCACCTAATGTTTACATTTTATGCAGTCATCTCAGCTGAGGGTGACGCCCCCCCTGATAGAACCTGTGCAAATTTTAGAATTTTGAATGTAGGTTAAAACTCTGCATCTGCGCTTCACTATGGCCATTACTCAGATCTGTTTCTCCATCTGAAGAGAGCAGTCACTCTGTATCGCACTCTCATAATGGCTGGATCTCCAGTCGGTTTCGTTTATTTGTAAATTATTTAAAAGGTGTACTTTTAGTTAGTTTCTGATTACTCTGCATTAGCTAGGGGTTTTTCATTAAAGGAGCACTACCAGCACCTTGTAAGCCCCAACCGCAGCACAGGTCGGGGCTTCACTTCTCTGATCCCCCTTGCACCCACCATAGAAAGTGAATAGTTGATTTACCTTAACGCTCATAATATTTTAAGCCCCCAGTGCAGCTGTCATGTTTAAATATGACGCTCTGCACCCGGTCCTATCTCGTGCCTATTAACGCAAGATGATGATGCTGCACTACCCCGCCATACTGGTGCCCTTACGTTCAGAAAAGCACAGATGTCCGTATCTCGTATGCCTGTTGACAATTTTACAGACTGTGCCTAAATGCCATGTGTATGCTGGCATACAGGCAGCATACACATGGCATTTAGGCACAGTCTGTAAAAATACCAACGGGCATTCAAGATACGGATATTGGTACTTTTCCATACATAAGGGTACCAGTATGGCAGGGGCAGTGCAGTGTCATTATCTTGCGTTAACAGGCTCAGAATTGGACCGGGTGCAGAGCACCATATTTAAACATGCCGGCTGCACCGGGGACCTAACAAAATTTTACAAGCGTTAAGGTAAAACGATTTATTTTCTATGATGGGTACAGGGGGATCAGAGAAGTGAAGCCCCAACCTGTACAGCGGACGGGGCTTACAAGGTGCCGGTAGAACACCTTTAATGGTGGTCTCTCCAGTTTCCGTTTGATTCTCTAGAACTGGAGATCATCCTAGCTGGCTCCCGTTTTAAACCACTTTTATTTAATTTAGCAGTGATTTAGTCATTTTTTACTGTACAAGTTACAGAAAACAGTGCTATCACTTTCCGTTTGTGCCCTTTCACTTTAATTATCAGTTCCTGTTACAGGAGCCACAATTTGACCTTTGCCACAGTTTTCTCAGTACAAGAGCCGTATTTTACTACTGGGCTCTTCTACTGCATCGTTTTGGGGAATCATTTTAATTATTGTAAAGTTTTCTCAAATTGGTATGTTATAGAGAGCTTTGTGGACTTTCTAAAAATTTTAAAAATTGTTTCCAGATCCTGTCAAGGGCAGACTGCCACAATCTTTGCTTAAAGTGTCTAGGTCCACAACACAAATTTATAAATTGTAAGTCCTGTAATATTTTTGCCCAAAGACCTAATTGAAAAGGGTAACATTTTTAAAAAGAAGCATGCCTGCTCAGTCTGCCTGTGTGTCACCTAAAAAGAATAAAATAGGCTCAGCCAGAGTTCCCAATGATGGTGGAAAGCATGCATCTGAAGAGGTCCTCTCCTGGTGTTCAGCAGCAAGTAATGTTAAAGGTGACAAGAAAAAAAAGACAAAGCAGCACAGCCATCAGATTTTTTTATTTAGTTGTTTAACCAGGTATAGCGCACTAA
Organism: Neoceratodus forsteri; assembly: GCA_016271365.2. Classification (NCBI taxonomy): domain Eukaryota; kingdom Metazoa; phylum Chordata; order Ceratodontiformes; family Ceratodontidae; genus Neoceratodus; species Neoceratodus forsteri. The sequence continues at coordinate 743,178,222 of CM057451.1, forward strand.
GCTGAAAGCTTATTTACAGGAGCGACCTGGGAGCACAAGGAGGTTAAGTGACTTGCTCAGGATCACACAGTATGCAAGTGGAAGCTGTGGGATTCAAACCCAGGTCTGGTCTGCTAGATGTCACCAGATTAGCAGCTCAGAGCCTTAGACCACTGCGCTATACTGCCTCCAATAGGCTTGATAATGATGGTTCAGACATCAGGGTGTCCGAAAGGGGGAACCCTGAATCCAGTGATGGCAAAAATGTAAATAAAAGAACCTCAGAGCAGACACTGGAAATGGTGTCTGCCAAAAATAAATTTAAAGACAAGAATGTCACTGTCACTCCTACTGAACAGAGAAAGGATTGCAGGCAGATGACACAGAAAAAATACCCTCATCAGAGGGCATATCAAAAATGTGGCAATTCTTCTAGGCAATCCAGGCCATGGGGGCATTTAATAAGATACCCCCAGTGTGGCTCCAATCGATCTGCCTGCAGATAAGGGGAAGAAAAAATGATGTACAGATGGAGGACGGTGACCCCATGGAATTAGAGGGTGCACCTGAGCAAGATTTCGAACCTCCACCAAGTCATAATAAGGTCTACTCATCCTTTTCCTCATTTGTTAGGCAAATAGTTGATACCCTCAACATCCCCCCAACTAGCAACAGAGGAGAATGGAAAGGATGCTGAGTTTATGGACTTGTTGGGGGTAGCTCTACCAAGAGGAATGCTACTTCCCATACATAAACTACTTAAGAAGGCCATATCAAAAATCATGTCTGCATCCACCTGAGCTGCAGCCATAGATAGGAACATTGGAAAAAAATATCAGGTGGACCAGCAGGGAGAGGAATACCGTATGCCTAATCTGATCATCGCGGAGTAGTCCAGGCTGCTGCTTGTAAGAGAGCAAAACTCGTGGTATCTGCGCAGCCCCATGAAAAGGACTGTAAAAAAAACTGGATACTACTGTATATCTAAAAAGGTTCCCTGCTGATCAGGCAGGCAGCTTACTCAGCACAGATAGCACAGTACCAGAATGCACTTTGGAACACAATTCTGGCACTGGCCAGGGAGGGTGTTTCATTTAATGTATATAGCAGAAAAATCAAATAGACTGGACTTTTAGCCTTGAAAGCTGAAAAGGCATTTGATAGGGTGTTGTGGGCTCATATTAATAACACACTTAAAGTAAGTAAGTAAGTAAGAGGCATTAAGGGGAATGGGACAGGAATCAGGGGTTGAGGAACAGTGGGCAGTATTGAGGCATTAAGGGGAATGGGACAGGAATCAGGGCTTGAGGAACAGTGGGCAGTATTTAAAATGGGGATTATAAGAACAACAGAATTATGCATTAAGCAGGTTAGCAAGAGGAAAAGGAAGAGGAGACCATTATGGTTTTCCAAAGAGGTAGCAAAGAAAGTGAAAGCCAAAAAGATTGCATTCAGGCAATACAAAAGACACAGGCAGAAGGGATAGGGAGAAGTACCAGGAGAAACAAAAGGGAGGCAGGGAAGTCAGTAAGGAAGCCAAAGCTCAGACAGAAGAACACATTGCAAAATCAGTGGGTAAGGGAACAAAACCTTTTACAGGTACATAAGTGAAAAAAAAGAAAGACAAAGGGAGGATAGTGAGACTGAAGGGGGAGGATGGGAGCGCGTGGAGGATGACAACAATAAAGCTGACATATTGAACAGGTATTTCTGCTCAGTCTTTACTAAGGAAAGAGGGGTAATGGGTCTGAAGGAGTACAAAGGGGTGAGAATGGTGCAGAAATGGACACAAGTCCCTTACACGAGAAAGGGTCCTGAAGGAACTGGAAGTAATAAGAGCTGATAAAGCAATGGGGCCAGATGGGGATTCCCAGGGTCCTTAAAGAACTAAGAGAGGTGGTGGCTGAACCTCTGGCTATCCTGTTCAGCCAATCACTGGAAACAGGAGGTACCCAAAGACTGGAGGACAGCAGATGTAGTCCCCTTACAAAAGTGGGAACAAAGAGGAAGCAGGGAACTACAGACCAGTCAGCCTCACCTCGGTAGTGGGAAAGATCATGGAAGCACTACTGAAGGAGAGATTGGTGGAACATCTGGTTGTCAATGGACTACAGGACCCAAGGCAGCATGGTTTCACCAGGGGGAGGTCATGTCAGACCAACCTCATTGAATTTTTTGACTGGGTGACTAGGGAGGTGGATCAGGGGAGGGCAGTGGACATGGCCTATCTGGACTTCAGCAAGGCCTTTGACACTGTGCCACATAGAAGACTATTACACAGACTGGGGAATATGGGTGTGGGCAGGACAGTAGTGTGGTGGGTAGGTAACTGGCTGGGTGGCAGGACACAGAGGGTGGTGGTAAATGGCTGTCACTCCACAGAGGAAGAGTAACCAGTGGGTACCGTGAGGGATCAGTGCTGGGACGGTCCTATTCAACATCTTCATCAGTGACATTGCGCAGGATCTAGAAGGCAGAATTTCACTGTTCGCTGATGACACAAAGCTCTGTAACAGAGTAGACACACCAGAGGGTGTAGACAGAATGAGAAGGGACCTGCAGAAACTTGAAGAATGTCAAGGGTTTGGCAGTTGAAATTCAATGCAAAGAAGTGCAAGATAATGCATATGGGGCACAAAAACCCTGGCACAATATATCAGTTGGGGGGTGAGGATATAGCATGCACCAAGCAGGAAAGGGATCTTGGGGTTGTCATCTCTGATGACCCTCAAGGTAGGGAAACAGTGTGACAAGGCATCAGGTAAAGCAAATAGGATGCTGGGATGTATAGGCAGGGGCATCACCAGCAGGAAAAGGAGGTCATAATTCCGCTATACAAGACACTAGTGAGGCCCCACCTGGAGTACAGTGTACAGTTCTGGAGACCATACCTACGTGGGACATAGACAGGGTAGAGAAGGTTCAGAGGAGGGCAACAAAGATGGTGCATGGGTTGCATCACAAGTCCTATGAAGACAGGTTGAAGGAACTGAACATGTACTCCCTGGAGGAGAGGAGGGAGAGGCAGGATATGATGGAGACATACAAGTATCTTACAGGGAGGAACAGGGTGCAGGAAAACACTATTTTAAGCGAAAAGATGTTTCAGGACTAGAAGGCATGGGATGAAGTTGGAGGAAGGACGATTCAGAGGAAACATGAGAAGAATTTCTTCACAGAACGGGTGGTGGACAAGTGGAACACCCTGCCAGAGGAAGTGGTGGGGGCTGAAACAATCACGGGATTTAAGAATGCATGGGATAGACATAAAGGAATTCTAGAGGGCAGGGGTAAGGGGAAACAGACTTCTAGGAAAACAAACTGAACTTACAAGCTCAAATGGGCAGACTAGGTGGGCCATAGGCCCTTATCTGCCGACACTGTCTATGTATCTATGTAAATGGCTTCCAGAATCCTTTATCAGTTGAGTAGCAGTCCTATGGAAAAATCTGTCATTTGTGGTTACAACTAATGGAGTCATCTCTAGCTATTTTAGAATAGAAAAAGGGACATGACAAAGATGTCCTCTGTCACCTCTGCTTTTCAGCTTAACTTTAGACCCATTAGCTAATAAACTAGAATATCTAAAAGGGATTGAAGGAATTAATATACTGGTTGCAAAGTTACTGATGTTCGCTACATGCAGCTGATATTTCAGTATCTATGACTGACCCAGAACAATCAGTACCTAAACTTTTAAAGCCGGCCCTGTGGTGTGGAGGGCTGAGACACTAGGTGCCTTACCTCCAGCCATGCTGGTAACCCGAGATCAGGAATGGACTCTGGTTGGCAGGGAGAGGAAGGATTGAGCGAACCAAGATGGCTCTCCTTCCTCAGGAAGGGGAGTCAGTGTGGAGTACTGCTTGACTGCCTCCCAGTGATAGCTGGATGGCAGAACATGTGCATCACCATGCACGGGAAGGGGAACCTGCATTCAAGACACAGTTGCTGTCTTCATGGAGGTGCAAATCAGACATTGCATCCATTGCATGTCTGCAGGTGCCAGAGGAGAAAACTGGTGGAAAAATACAGAGGCTGGGCTTAATGAAGCTCTCACTGAGAGTGCTAACGGCCTGCCTGGCCCTGGTCCCGGGCTCTGTGGAAAGGTGATCTGGACAGCTGGTGATCTTGGGCCAGGCTAATACCTGCCAGGGAGCAGAAAAACCTCTATAAAAAATAAAATACCTAAAATTGTAGAGATTATACAAGAATTTGGGACCTTTTCTGGATACAAGCTAAACAAGAATGAAACTACTTTCCTCTCACTTACTACTAATAAATGCACAAGCATGGTAGTTGAGAATATCAGAATAAACTGGGCTGAATCTCACTTAGACTTCTTGGGTATAAAGATGTGTAAAACAATATCAAACACTGTGTCAGAAAATATTCAACTCATTAAAAAAGAATAATCTCCAACAATGAGAAGGGGAATAGATTTCTCATTGAGCTTGTGAGATTAACGAGATGCAATAAAAATGAACATACTTCCCAGCGCTATATTAGCTTTCTCAGTGATTCCACGCAGCATTAACAAAACTTGGTTCAGCACTATGCAAAGTATTATCGGCAGATTCCTATGGTCAAACCGGGAAAGTGGAGTTAGCTCATCACAGACTGACTAGGAATAAGGAAAATGGCAGTCTGAAATTGCCGGATCTTTTCTTGTATTATCTATCCTGTAAAGCTCTACAATTCACAGAATGGCTACAGACTGAAAGTGAAGATCCAAATACATAACATTCTAACCAGACAAAACATAGAAATAATCAGCCTGATCTTCACTAAACAACAAAAAAGAACTAGAAACAGAATAAAAACAGACTCTACACCTAGCACAATGGGCCAGCATTTTGAACATGAACTAAACAAGTCCATACATAAACTCTTATGGAAAAACCCTGACATTAAACATGGAAACGTACTAATAACAAATAATTGTCAGATACCGGGTTTAAAACGAGGTAAAAGATTTACTATTAAGCAATAAACTTAAATCATTTGTAGATGTACAAAAACATTAATAATCCATTTCATGAAAATAACATTTACAAACTAGTCTCACCTGTTATCAATAGACATGTTATAAACCTAGCACCTTCAGAGAGAACCAGTTCTGTCACAAACAACTTCATAGGTATTGCCCTGTCTAAACCAAGAATTTCAACATTTTATTTGTACTTAATAGAAAATGTGAGGGGTGCAACAATAGCATCTAAGAGAATTTGGTCACAACTATTGCGACAGAAATAGAAAATTGGAGCTGAGCAAAAATGTGGAGCTTTTCCTTAAGCATTCAACATCACAAGCCTGAAATTCATACAGCATAAAACAATACATAACCTATATTACATACTGAGCCATATATACAAAATGGGAATGCAGCAAAATGATAAATGTTTAAAAATGTAACGCTGAAAAATGTAATATCACCGGCCCGGTGTTGCTGAGGGTTGAGGCGCTGGATGCCACACCAGCGACCCTGGGTTCAGGAACGAGCCCGGGTTGTCGGGGGTCGGCAGGGGAGGGAGAGGATCGAGTATCCGGAGGACAGCTTTCCTCTCCCGGGAGGGGGGAGGGGTTCCTGCTCGGCGCTTGGCTGGGCATAGCAAGCGCTGGAGCGTAGAAAAGGGGGTCAGGAGTGGCAGACGTCGGTGGCAACGCCTTGACGTCAGGGAGCTAGCCACTCCCTAGAACAGGAGAAAAAAGCCCTTCCAGCTCTGGCGGAGACGGATCACCGGAACTTGCCCTCGATTTGCGGCCTCCCTCCTGGCACTTTCTTGACCGACAAGACTAGAGGTTCGGGGTGTTACCCCGTCCCTCCCGGGGGGGGGGTAAAACCGTGGCTACCTGGGTGAAGGAGGGTCGACCAGGTGAAGCGAAATGCAAAGGATGACTCAGGTGCTCCCCGAGATCAGAGCTTGGTGGGGGGTGAAACAAAATAGCAAGGCAAAAAGAAAATGTAATATCGTACATGTTTTTGTCCTGTATGCATACCAGAAATCTCTGGGACGAAGTACAGGATTTTTTTAAAAACACTGATTTAAGTAAAAACGAATTAATGAAGAAGCCTGCATATTAAGTCATTTTCAGTGAAAAAAGTTATTGGAGCAAGGAACACAATACACACCTTACCTCTGAAATGGCTAGAAGAGGAAGCACCAACTCTGGATGAATGGAAATTTGAATTCCACAAAGTCCCAAGGCTAGAAAATATTGTGCATGGATTATTTGAACACAGAGAAGATAACCATTCCAAATGGGGAGCAATCTACAAATATCTGTCAGGAGGACAAGGCATTGCTGGTCCGAACATTCAACAAGTGACCTAAAATAAAGAGAAAATCTTTAGAGTTCAGAGGTAAAACAAGAGGCTTGGCTGAGTCTTTGTTTTAGAGTCTCATAAGAAGGGTTCTAATATAAAATCTTATCCTGAGTTTAAGTTATTGAATAGCTGACCTACACTTCTTTCTTGCCTTTATTTCCAGTTTTTTCTTTCTTCTTAAAACTATCTAGAAACATAGAAGTTGCCGGCTGATAAGGACCACAAGGCCCATCTAGTCTGCCCATTTCCTTTTCTACCTTATGAATGTGCTATAGGCCTTTACTCTGTCAATGGCCTATCTATTCATACTCATCTGTATTGCTCCCTTATGCCTGGCTAAGATGGAGAAACACAGAAGTTGATGGCAGATAAGGACCGCAGGGCCCATCCAGTCTTCATTTATTTTTTTACCTTATGAAGGTGCCATAGGCCTTTGCTCTGTCAATGGCTATCTATTCATAGTCATCTGTATTGCTCCCTTATGCCTGTCCCATGCCTGTTTGAAGTCCTGCACTGTATTCATATCCACCACTTCCTAAGATAGGCCGTTCCATGCATCCATCACCCTTTCTGTGAAAAAGAACTTCTTCACATTACCCCTTAATCGGCTTCCCTCTAATCTCATGCTGTGTCCACTAGTCCTGCTATTTTTCTTAGATTGAAACATGTTAGACTCTTTCACATTGTTAATGCCCTTCAGGTGTTTGAATGTTTCAGTCATATCACCTCTCTCCCTCCTTTGCTCTAGGGTATACATATTGAGCTCCGTTAATCTGTCCTCATATGTTTTCTGATGCAGTCCCTGCACCATTTTGGTAGCCCTTCTCTGGACTGCCTCCATTTTGTTAATGTCATGGTGAAGGTGTGGTCTCCAGTACTGCACGTAGTACTCTAGATGGGGCCTAACCAGTGTCTTGTAAAAAGGGATTATTACCCCCCTTACGACTTGTGATACCCCTACTAATAGACCCCAACATCTCCCTAGCCTTATCTACTGCTTTAGTGGTCTGCTTGGATGATTTGAGGTCATCTGTGATGATGATGCCCAAGTCTCTTTCTTCTCTTGTGACTGCCAGCAACTCCCCTCCCAACCTATAGGTCACTTCAGGGTTTCTCTTCCCCATGCACATGATCTCGCACTTCTTTGCGTTAAACCCCAGTTGCAACACTTCCGATCATTTTGCCAGTTTATCCAAATCTCTTCTCATTCTGCCCACCCCATCTGGATCATCTACTCTGTTGCAGATCTTCGTGTCATCTGCAAACAGACAAACCTTACCCTCCAGTCCATCTGCAATGTCACTGATGAAGATATTGAAGAGGACTGGCCCCAGGACTGAACCCTGAGGTACCCCACTTGTGACTTGCATCTCTTCTGACTGAATACAGTTTACCACCACTCTCTGTTTTCTGCCTGTCAATCAGTTTGCCACCCAGTTGACCAACTTCTGACCCACCCCAAGCATACCCAGCTTGGTAATCAATCTTGTATGTGGAACAGTACCGAAAGCTTTGCTGAAGTCAAGGTAGGCAACATCAACTGCTCCCCCTTTGGTCCACCAGTCTGGTTACCCAGTCAAAGAAATCTATGAGATTAGTTTGACATGACCTCCCCTGTTGTTAAACCCATGCTGTCTTGGATCCTGTGCTCCTATGGATTCCAGGTGTTGCGCTATCCTTTTCTTAAGGAGTGCCTCCATAATCTTGCCCAATACTGAGGTAAGACTGACTGGTCTGTAGTTCCCTGCCTCCTCCCTGTTACCACTCTTGTGGAGCGGGATCACATGAGCCCTTCTCCAGTCTTCTGGGACCTCTCCTGTGTTCAGAGACTCACTAAACAGTTCTGATAATGACTCTGCTAGTTCCACCCTTAGCTCCTTTAGTACCCTGGGATGTATGCCATCAGTCCCATTGCCTTGTCCACCCTGAGCTTATTGAGCTCTTGTAGTACCCTTTCTTTTGTGAAGAGACTAGTGCACGCCTCCCTCCCCCCCGTGTCCATGGTGCTGAGCTGTGGGCCCTGCCCCACCTTCTCCTCAGTAAATACTGAGCAGAAGTATCTATTTAGGATAGATGCCTTCCCATGGTCCTCTTCCTCACACTCCTCCTTATCCCCTTTGATCTTAGCAATACTCCCTCCGGACTTTCTCCTTCCACTAATGTATCTATAGAAAGTCTTGTCCCCTTCTTTTACTGTTCGTGCTAGTGTTTCCTCGGTTTGGGCATTTTCCTGCCTTACTGCCTTCCCTGCTTCCCTTAGGGAAGTTTGGTATGCCTCCCTATCTTCATCCCGCTGTGTTCCCTTATATTTCCTGAAGGCCAGCCTTTTGGCTCTGACCTTTTTTTTGCTACTGTTTTTGAGAACCAAAGTGGTTTCCTTCTTTTGCACTTCCTTTTCTCTCTAACACAATAGGGATGTTGCTTCAAGTATTGCATCCTTAATGCTTGCCCACTTTGCCTGTACCCCCTCACCTGTATTTCTTCTTGCCAGGGCAAGCTTAACTGTGATGGCCATCTTGTCAAAGTCAGCTCCTCTGAAGTCCCAAATTTTTGCCTTGGAATGGGATGATTTAGTTCTAGTGGCCAAATTGAACCATACATGTGATGGTCACTGGCCCCAGGTGCCCTTCTACCTGGAGATCTGTGATCCTTTCCTAGCGTATTTCATTATAATGTTTACAAAACAGTATATGTATTGATGCCCTAGATTCCACAAAATATCCGTTCTGCACTGCGGCTGACACTAATGACACTGCTGCTGGAGTTCCAACTCATGCAGTGTCCTGAAGAAGATTTTCTTGGGTGAGGACTACCATCCTTTCTCAGGATACTCAAAACAAGGCCATAGCTTTCTGTTTTTGAGGGAAATTCATTATTTGGTGACAAAACTGAGGCCTACATGAAAAATGTGGATGAATACACATCCCCTTTCAAAAGTAACAATGAGAAGGAAAAGGCCTCTACCTCCTACAGGTTCTGTGAAATGGGAGGCAGAGGCAGGGGATATTTTCCAAGAGCCTTTGTCTCATATGCCCCCTATGAGTATCAGTCACAAAGAGATTACTATAGGAGAAGGGTAAAAAGGGCTTCCAGGTGTAATGCTGCAGCTCTTGCACCTAAGCCCAAGCCAAAACATCTTTGCAAAAAGATCACTGGCTGGATCTCTGGATCTGAAAGATGTCTATTTTCATATCCCAGTCAGACAGTCTCACATAAAATATGTCAGATTCAAGCTGGGAAACTGCCAGTATCAGCCACCGCCCGAGACGCAAATCCGGATCCTCAGCAAGCAAGCCGAGGACAAGCTTCTCAGGGGCTCCCACCTCTTCAGCCGAGGGAGACTCGGGCAGTGGGCGGACAGCACTTTCCCAGCCACTGCCCGAGACTGCAAGCCTGGATCCTCAGCAAGAAGGATAAGCTTCCCAGGGGATCTCAGCCCTTCAGCCAAGGAAGACTCAGCCAGTGGGTGGACGGCACTTTCCCAGGCGCTGCCCAAGACCGCAAGCCTGGATCATCAGCAAGCAAGCCGAGGTTAAGCTTCCCAGGGGCTCCCAGCTCATCAGCCGAGGGCGACTCAGCCAGCGGGTGGACAGTGCTTTCCCAGCTGCCACCCGAGACCACTAGCCTGGATCCTCAGCAGGCAAGCCGAGGACAAGCTTCCCAAGGGCTTCCAGTTCTTTAGCTGAGGGAGACTCGGCCAGTGGATGGTTGGACAGTGCTTTCCCACCTCCGCCTGAGACAGCAAGCCTGGATCCTCAGCAAGCAAGGTATGGCTAAAGCCGCTAACCAATCAGAACGCGAGGGCTCTTTGGCCCTGGCTTCTGATTGGTTCCTGTAGTGTTCTCCTTTATTCCTCTTGAAAGTGTGCTAACAGACTGCTTTTTGATGTTAAAACTGCACAGAAAGTCTGTTTTTTACAAGTGTTTGAATGCTAAGGTTTTGAATTTGAGTGAATACAGCCCTGTCTTGAACTTGTGTGCTGCGGCCAGACTTTCGGCACCAAAGCAATACACAAACCTTTGTTTCACAAATTTGGGATCCCCGCTGGTTCAGTCAGCCTTTTGTCTATGGCCAGCTCTTAAATTTTCTTTTTTTTTTTGTTGTTTGACTCTCTTTCCCTCCGGTCACGGATTGGGGGAACTCTCTCAGGCATCTCATCCTTTATGCCTGCTGCCTGAGATCCTCTGCAGTCTGTTACCCTTTCTTTCCCCCCACCCCTCGCTGCCAGCACCCCAGGTTTAACCCGCCCAGGGAGGGTAGCCTGACTCCATCTTGAGCTCCTTAGGAAGGCAGACTCTGGCAAGCGGGAGGGGCCCGGATAGAGGAGCTATGAGGCCTCAGCTGAGTCGGATCCAGCACTGGGCATGGAGGATAGGTGCCATTGCCTATCCCTCTGATCTTTTTTTTTTTTTTTTCCCATTTTCCTGGCTCTTCTCCCTTGCGTGTACACTCCCCCGACACTTGATGCATGGCAACCCCTGCAAGCGTCAGGCACGCTGTTAGGTGTAGCCTTTGCTTCTGCAGTGCCCCGATCTCCACCAGGGGCTGCTGGAGCACATCCCACTACCCTCCCCCGGGACAGGAGAGCAGCCCTCTGGGCGCTCAGTCGTGTCCCTCCCTGCTGACTCCATGGCACCGAGGCTCGCTTCCCGAACTCGGTCAGCTGGAGCGTGACATGAGGTGCAGTGACCAGCACCTCAACCTCAGCGCCACCAGGCCAGCTCAGCTGTTAAATTTGACCTCTCCTCAGCCAAGGACAAGCTTCCCAGGGGCTCCCAGCTCTTCAGCCGAGGGAGACTCGGCCAGCAGGCGGACGGTGCTTTCCCAGTCGCAGCCTGAGACCACAAGCCCGGATCCTCAGCAAGCAAGGTATGGTTAAAGCCTCTATAATTTTTCACCCACCCGTCCATCCCCCACCTCCTCCATTTATTAAATACACACTCGTCCCACCTTTTTCTGAGGAACACCCATTGTGACCACTGCCACCCAATCTAGACAAATCTCTGCTCCTCCCCCTTCAGTACTGAAAATTTGTTTTCCAAAAGCGCTGCGACTGCAACACTATCCCTATGCCTGTGGGATCTCTTCTGCTGCTGGACTCTGGTACCCCTAGTGGGGCGCTTGCTTTAGTTTCCTACCTGGCAGTAATCCTGTTGTTAACAGAAGTCCCTTAGTATTCCTAGCGATTGTGTGCTGCTGCAAGCCCAATTATGCAGGGAACCCCGTACTCCTCTTACTGACTATCCTTTCCCTTGTACCAGGGATGCTTTACTGACCTAAACTTCCTTCACAACCTGGGGATTATGAACTCCCTCCAGAATGCCTATTGCAAAATAAGTCAAGCTACAGATATCTTTGTGCCCATTTGCTTTCTCATCTATTAGCATATCAGGGAACTCCATGTGGTGGTACCTGTATCAAACACCCTTTTCAAGCTATCCCTCCCTCACACTATGGCACCTGTCTTTCCCTGCATTTCTCTGCCAGAGTACTGGTCTCCTTAGCTCTGGGTCAGTACACCTCTAGGGGAAATGTCTGGCATACCATAATTGACAAATCGCACAGGCGAACCACGGCTAGAATACTCAGACTAACTATTGCTACCCTTTCTAAGGTACTTGTACTCCTTCTACTATTCTTCAGTAATGTTGAGCTGAATCCCAGTCCCCCTGCAGCCCTAACATCTCCATCCGATACTGCAAAGCTGAAAGGTATGGGCTTCTGGCATGTTAATGTCTGCAGTCTCATGAAAAAGTTTACCATGATCCAGGCATGGATTAGCCATATCTCAACAGATGTTTTGGTGGTCTCCGAATCGTGGCTTAGGCCAGCTACTTTGGACAGTGAGATCAACATCCCTACTTACACTCTCTTCAGAGCAGACAGACTGACTAGAGGAGGAGGAATGGCAATCTGTGTCAAGGATAAGTACTACTGTCAAAAATGAATTTGAATGTCTGACCATCAAGATTGAGCTATCCACTTCCCTTGTGCTTCATGTAATAGATTGTTATAGACCGCTGTCAGCTGGGCTACAGCTCCTAAAGTATCTGGGATCTTTACTAGAGAAAGGGAACCTCAAAACAGTTATCTTAGGGGATTTCAACCTTGACTGGCTAACCAAGTTCTCGACTCCGCTGAATACCTTCTGTGACTCTCATGGGTTGACGCAAATAATTGGTGAACCTACACGCCTGAACAAAAGGAATCCGAATAATAGTACCCTATTAGATGTTATACTAGTTAATAAACCCAACTTATTCTCTCACGCTGGCACCTTTTTTCGGATGTTAGCGACCATTGTTTCATTGCTGGTGTTAGATCATTGCATAATACAGTACCAGCAGCTAAATTTAACACTAAAAGGTCATGGAGGAACTGTGATCAGTCTGCATATATCAGTGACCTGAAACAATCTTTACTCTGGCAAGACTTCTTCTTAGCCAATACGGTAAATTTAGCATGTGGTATACTCCATGAAATTCTGGTGGGGGCACTAAACAGGCATGCCACTGTGGTAAAAATTTGTGTAAGGAACAAAGCCTGTCGCTGGTTTTCTGCTGTACTGAAAGCTGCATTACTAGCAAGAGGCAAACTCTAGAAGAACGCTCACAGAACCAAGTTGGACGCAGACTGGTGTCAGTTCACAAAGGCACGGAACTTATGCACAAAAATGATCAGGGAAGCGAAGACTGCATTCTACCATAATGAACTGGATTCCGCTGCAAAATCCCCCTCTGAATTCTGGAGTACAATCAAGAAAATGTCGGGGCACACATCTGGCAACTCCCTACCAGCAAAGATCACCTCAAGGAATACTACCATTTGTGAGAAAAAGGGGATCCTAGACTCCTTTAATAATCATTTTGCTACTGCTGGTCTTGCATTTGATAACTCTCCTGCATGCTTGGCATGCTGTCAACTAGGAGTACAAGATGATGAATCTAATGTCCCCGCCCCTGGTTTCTCCTTCCAACCTGTATCACTGAAAGAGGTTGAAGATCTTTTACTTCAGTTGGACTCAAAGAAAAACGCTGGGGCTGATTCACGAGATCCCTATTTCTTTAAGATTTCCTATCATGTTCTAACGGTGCCAATCACGCACCTTTTCAATCTATCTCTGTCACATGGGCTTATTCCCTCAATATGGAAAATTGCACAGGTCATTCCCTTATTTAAGTCTGAAGATCCTTGTGATCTGAACAATTGTAGACCGATATCTCTCCTGCCAGTTCTGTCAAAACTTTTAGAACAAATAGCGAGTAACCAGCTCAGGAACTATCTAGAATAGAAAAATCTATTAAATCCCTTGCAATTTGGTTTCAGAACAAGACACAGCACTATTTCAGCCCTTGCCAGACTGATCAATGATTGATACCGTGATCTGGATAGTAAAAAATACATCTGTGCCATATTCTTAGACCTAAGCAAGACTTTTGACACCGTGGTTCACAGCCTGCTTCTCTCATCCTTGAGGAGTATAGGTCTAGACACAGTATCATTGCATTGGTTTACTGATTACCTCTCAGGATGGTTCCAGCAGATCAAGGCTGAGGGTGAGCTCTCCCCACTAAAACGTCTCCACATGAGTGCCACAAGGTTCAATACTTGGCCCCCTACTGTTTGCTAGTCCAGTTGTACCTCTCCACAATTCCTATGCCATTCTGGCAAAGTGTGGTTCCTCTATGGAGGCACCTACAGTGGAGACCAAGGAGGATGCTGGGAACCTCCACAAAGGAGACCCACAGGAGGGTGGCAGGGGACCCTGCAGGGGAAGGAAACAACTCCTGGTGGGGGACTCCATTGTTAGGAAGGTAGAACTGGGCAAGGAAGGGGAGAGGGAGGTAAGGTGCCTGCCTGGCCATGGCTTGGAGGGACAGGGAGCGAATCCTCAGGATTGCGCGAGCAGCTGCACAGGAGAGGGAGCTGGATGTCATTGTCCACCTAGGGACAAATGACCTGGATAAGAAAGGGATTAGAGAAGTGCAGGAAGAGTTTGTGGAATTGGGGAGGGGCCTTAGTCAAGTAGCACGCACGGTAACCTTCTCGGAGGTGCTACCCATCTATGGCATAGGAGAGGCTAGGGTGTTCCGTACTCATGGGATTCAATCAGTGGTTGAAAAACTGGTGTGGAGCTCAGGATTTGGCTTCATTGGGACTGGGGTCCACCTGGAGTGATGCAAGCCTATACTGGCATGATGGGCTGCATCTGTCCGGAGGAACCAGGATCCTAGGTGATAGGTTTAAATGCTTCATTGGCAAGCTTTTAAACTAGCCAAGGGGAGGCACTGAAAGGAGCAGGAAATCCTAGCCCCAAACAATCACAGTAGTAAGTGTGGCAACACCAACATGGAGGTATTGATAGGAGAAGGGCAGGGGTAAATGGAGAAAGTGACAAAGGCAAGAAGGACAGGGATGGGGCAAAGGGGTAAGGCCATCAGGAAATGGAGGGTAATGAGTACCAATGCCTGTAGTCTGGGCAACAAGCTCCTGAGCTGGTGGCCTTAATGGAAGAGGATGCCTGGATATCGTAGCAGTCACAGAAACATGGTACACAGAGAACCATGACTGGGATGTTAACATACCAGGGTACATAACCTACAGGAGAGACAGGCAGGGGAGAAGAGGGGGAGGAGTAGCTCTCTATGTAAAGGAAGGGATAAAAGCAACTGAACAAAAGAGTAAACAGGGAGGAGAGGAGGCACTTTGGGTCATCTTGGAGACTGGAAAGGGCACCACAATCCGCACAGGGGTTGTGTACAGACCCCCATGTCGGGGGGGGGGGAAGGAATGGACAAGGATATGATGGAAGGAATTCTTAGAATGGCAGAGAAAGGGGAGATACTGTTGATGGGAGACCTGAATATGCCAGATGTTAACTGAGCACATTTGCTGCAGCCACATCCAAGAGCAGAGCCATTCTTGATGCCCTACAGGTGGCAGGCATTAGACAGCTAGTTTCGAACCCACCTGTGAGGGAGCAATTAGACCTCGGGATTTCAAACGGGGGCAGTGAGAGGATCTCAGATCTAGAAGTAGGTTGCCATCTGGGACAAGTGACCATCAAACAGTGTGGTTCACGTTAAACTCAGCTACAGAGTCAAGCCATACAAAAGTGAGGGTACTGGACTTCAGGAGGGCTGACTTTGGCAAGATGGGAGTGTGCCTCAGAAAAGCACTAGCAAACAGGCTAGAAGGAGGTGTGGAGCAACAATGGGGAATTATCAAAACTGCCATCACAGACGTAACAAGCCTTTGTGTGAAGCAAATAAACAAATCAATGGGAGAAAGAAAAGCCACTATGGTTCTCAAGAGAGGTGGCTGTGAAAGTCAGGAAGAAAAAGATAGCATTCGGAAGTATAAGGAAACACAGAAGGAGCAGGACAGAGAGCTGTACCAATTAAGGCAGAAAGAAGCAGGAGGGAAGTCAGAATAGCAAAGGCCCAAACTGAGGAAAAGATAGCCAACTTGGTTAAGAAGGGGATAAAACCTTTTATAGGTACATCAGCGAGAGAAAGACAAAGGGAGGGATAGTGAGGCTGAATAGAATGAACGGTGGGTGGGCAGAGGGGGACAGTGAAAGGCAGGAATACTGAATGAATATTTCTGCTCAGTATTCACAAAAGAGGAGGGGGAAGTGCCTAATCCAATTAACAGAAGCACTCTTGATAGGGGGGTCGATCCCAGTCCTTTCACAGAAGAAAGGGTTCTGCAAGAACTCCTAAAACTGAAGGTGGACAAAGCAATGGGTCCTGATGGAATTCACCCCAGAATTCTAAAAGAATTAAGGAAGGAACTAGTGAAACCACTGGCTACTCTTTTTAATAAATCATGGGAGGATGGTGGTACCCGAGGACTGGAGGAAGGCGGATGTGATTCCCCTCACAAAGGTGGGACCAAGACAGAGGCAGGAAACTACAGACCTGTCAGTCTGACCTCTGTGGTAGGGAAAGTGATGGAGTCACTTCTGAAGGAAAGAATAGTTGAGTACCTAGAGGTCAGTGGAGCACAGGATCCAAGGCAGCATGGGTTCACAGCGGAAGGTCATGTCAGACTAATCTAATAGATTTCTTTGACTGGGTGACCAAAGTAGTAGACCAGGGAGGGGCTGTGGACATGGCCTACCTAGACTTTAGCAAGGCATTTGACACAGTCCCACACAAAAGATTGATAGTCAAATTAACCAGCCTGGGAGTGGGTCCCAGGGTGGTAGCCTGGGTAAAACATTGGCTGGACAACAGGACACAGAAGGTAATTGTAAATGGAGTCCACTCTGAAGAAAGGGCGGTTACTAGTGGGGTACCGCAGGGTTCAGTATTGGGTCCAGTCCTTTTTAATGTCTTCATCAGTGACATTGCAGAGGGACTGGAAGGAAAAGTATGCCTTTTTGCAGATGACACAAAGATCTGCAACAGGGTTGATACACAAGGAGGCGTGGAAAGGATGAAAAGGGACTTGGCAAGGTTGGAGGAATGCTCAGACGTATGGCAGCTAGGATTCAATGCAAAAAAGTGCAAAATAATGCACCTGGGAAACAAGAACCCAGGGGAAGAATACACAATGGGTGGGGAGGTAGTAACAACAACAAAACAGGAAAGGGACCTGGGGTAATCATATCAGATGACCTTAAGGTTAGCAAGCAATGTGAGAAGGCAGTAGGGAGGGCCGGGGTACTGGGATGTATAGGAAGAGGCATCAGCAGCAGAAAACAGGAAGTTGTTATCCCTCTGTACAGACAGTTGGTGAGACCCCATCTGGAATACTGTGTCCAGTTCTGGAGACCCCATCTCCAAGGACATAGACAGGATAGAGGCAGTCCAGAGGAGGGCAACTAAAATGGTGCAGGGTCTGCAAGAGAAGCCGTATGAGGAGAGACTAAAGGAGCTTAATATGTATACCCTTGAGGAAAGAAGGGAGGGGGACATGATAGAAACTTTCAAGTACCTCAAGGGAATCAACAAAGTCCAAGAGGGTAGCATCTTTCAGAAAAAGAGACTTGCAAGAACAAGGGACACAATTTAAAGATAGAAGGAGGGCGGTTCAGGGGCAATGTGAGGAAGTATTATTTCACAGAGAGGGTAGTGGATGCATGGGAACAGACTTCCTGAGGAAGTTGTGGGGTCTAAAATGTGGAGAATTCAAGAATGCATGGGACAGACATAAGGCAATTCTTGTGGGGGGCAGGACGATAAAGGCTGTTGGTTAACTAGGATCTGCGGCTTATCCTGTAGGTAGGGAAATGGGCAGACTAGGTGGGCCCAGCGGTCCTTATCTGCCGTCAAAGTCTATGTTTCTATGTTCTATCTATATTAATAACATTGATGATAGCATAACCAAAGCCAATATACATTTGTTCGCAGATGACACGGTTCTTTACCTTAGTCGCCCGACTCCTGAAGCCGCCTGTGCAGACCTCCACGAGGAATTCAGCCAACTTCAGGATCAGCTTCTTTTCAAAAAACTCCTGTTAAACGCTAAAAAAAACAAAAGCAATGCTTTTCTTGCCCTATAGACATGTGGAGAACCCAGCCAGTACTGGAGCATTACCTCAGATCTCTACGACCCTCGGAGGAAATCTGGAGTTTGTCACAAAATTTAAATACCTGGGAGTGTAGTTGGACCAAAATCTCTCATTCTCTGAGCATATTGAGGACTTGCTTAAGAAACTAAGGCAGAGGCTGGGCCTCTTCTTTAGGATTAACCGGTTCCTGACTACACATGCTAAAATGCGCCTGGTCTGAACAACGTTCCTATCCCTGGTTGACTATGTAGACTTCTTACATAGTCAATGCCCAAAAGCTTCTCTTTCTAAATTGGATATGCTTTACCACAGAGCCATCAGGTTTATAACAGGCCTTCCTCTTCCCACCCACCACTGCTCGTCATATGCTGCCGTAGGGTGGACCTCCCTCATGTTTAGGTGAAATAGAAACGCGGCACTTTGGACTCTTAGAGCTGTCACAAAAAAGCTTCCTCAATAGATCCTTGACTGCCTCCCGCTAAGTACACCAGGAAAATTTGTCTTAAGTGCCTCATTTTTCACACTTTGTATTCCTAAGGTCTCTTCCTATTTTGGTAGAGCGGCATTTAGCTTTGTACTGCCATCATTGTGGAATAAACTGCAAAAGTTGTTGAAATTGAGTGTCTGAATTGGTTTGGAGTCCTTCAAGACCTTGTATGCTCGGGCTGTGAGGGAACCCTGTAATTGCTTCCCTCGTCCCTTAACCTATCCCGAGTCCTAGGCTCCCAACTCTCAGCTGTCTGCAGTGTAGACTAGAGTTACTGCTGGCTTCCTGTGGATTCACCTCACTTTGTGAGGAAACCCTATAACTTCTCTCTGCTCAATCAGGTCGCATCTGCATGCTATCTACCTGTATTCCTGGATTCGGCCTCCAGTCTCCTTCCCCTTCCCCTATGCACTACCTTACCTGCCATGTCATTCCACCTCCCCACCCACCCCCTGCTCCCCTGCCTCAATCTCCTGCGAACTCTACACAACCTCCCTAACCTTGCGGTGCATCCCTGCTGTTTACCCTGCACCCTTGTCAAGTTCTCGTACTTATCTAGGCTATTTAAAACTCACCTATATGCAATAAAGTCACCATCTGAGGTGTTTGTATGCCTGCCTCTGTATTACTCTGTGCATTGAGCACCTACTTTGTATTTATTTGTTGTCATAATGATGTATTTGTCACTGTTGTATGTAATTCTGTTTTGACCCGGTATTAACTAGGTCCATCTTGTAAATGAGCTTTGCTCAATGATGTTTGATGGATAAATAAAGATTTGATTGATTGACTGACTGACTGATTGATTGAAGTTCACAGCTCTCCTATGTGGTCTCATCTCAGCTCCAAGGGTTTTCACAAAGTCTTTGGCTTTAGTGGCAGCACATCTGAGAAAACAAGCCATGATGGTTTTCCCCTACCTGTATGACTGGCTAGTCTCCATAGAAACATAGAAAGATGACAGCAGGAGACCAAAGTTCCATCTAGTCTGCCCATTTGTTTGCATGGACCCCTGTTGGGCCATGCCTGCTAGATTTGAACTCTTACTCGAGATGAGTCCCCACCCTTGGCCCTGTATTGCATGTATGTCCTGTCCCAACCAAGTTTGAAGGAGGTGATTGTTTTGGCCTCCACCATCTCGGCGGGTAAACTATTTCAAGGTGCCACCACTGTCTTAGAGAAAAAGAACTTCCTGACATCGCATCTGAACCTCTCCCTTTGAGTTTCCAGTTGTGCAAATCTAGTAATAGAGCTGTGGGGCCTTGTAAACAGTTCTGAGTTTGGCACTTTGCTGATGCCTTTCAGGTACTTAAATGTCTCGATCATGTCCCCCACCCCCACCCTCTCGCCTGGCAGCAGAATAACTTCAGCTCTTTCAGGCATTCCTCGTATGGCAGGTCATGTTGCCCTTCACTGGACCATCTACAGTCTGTTGATGTCCTCCTTTAGGTGTGGGCTCCAAAACTGGATGCAGCACTCCAGCTGAGGTCTCACCAGGGATCTGTAATGAGGCAGTCTAATAGAAACATAGGAATACAGACTTTGACGGCAAATAAGGACCACTTGGCCCACCCAGTCTGCCCATTTCCCTACCTATTGGATAAGCTGCAGATTCTAGTTAACCAACAGCCTACTTCCTGCAACCCCCCACTATAATTGCCTTATGTCTGTCCCATGCATGTTTGAATTCCCTCACTGTTTTAGACCCCACAACCTCTCCAGGAAGGCGGTTCCATGCGTCCGCCACTCTCTCCGTGAAAAATAATTTCCTCACATTACCCCTAAGCTGTCCCCCCTCTAACTTTAAATTATGCCCCCTTGTTCTTACACATCTATTTTTCTTAAAGATGCTACCCTCCTGGACTTTGTTGATTCCCCTGAGGTACTTAAAAGTTTCTATCATGTCCCCGTCCTCCTTTTCTCATTAAGGGGTGTACATATTAAGCCTCCTCAGTCTCTTCTTCATATGGTTTCTGATGTAGACCCTGCACCATTTTAGTTGCCCTCTGGACTGCTTCCATCCTGTCTATGTCCTTGCGTAGATGAGGTCTCCAAAATTGCACACAGTACTCCAGATGGGGTCTCGCCAACTGTCTGTACACAGGGATAACCACTTCCCTTTTTCTACTTGTGATGCCCCTCCCTATGCATCCCAGTATCCTTCTGGCTCTCCTTACTGACTTCTCACATTGCTTACCCATCTTTAGGTCATCTGATATGACTACACCCAGATCCCTTTCCATTATTATTGTTGTTAGTACCTCCCCTGCTATTGTGTACTCTTCTCCTGGATTTTTATTTCCAAGGTGCATTACTTTGCACTTCTTTGCATTGAATCTAAGTTGCCGTATGTCTGACCATTCCTCCAACCTTGCCAAGTCCCTTCTCATCCTTTCTACCCCCTCTTGTGTATCAACTCTGTTACAGATCTTTGTGTCATCTGCAAAGAGGCATACCTTTCCTTCCAGACCCTCTGCAATGTCACCTATAAAGACGTTAAAGAGGACTGGACCCAGTACTGATCCTTGAGGTACTCCACTAGTAACCCCCCTTTCTTCAGAATGTGTTCCATTCACTATTACCTTCTGTGTCCTGTTGTGCAGCCAGTTTGCTACCCAGGCTACCACCCAGGGACCTACTCCCAGGCTGGCTAACTTGATTCTTAATCTTTTGTGCGGAACTGTGTTGCCTGCAGCACTACTCTGATCTCCAGGAAGTTGATGTGTTCTAGTGAGTCCTGTGGCCTCCATTTGCCACTCAACCACAAGGTCCTGTAGGTGGGTGCCCCACCCCAGGAGTGAGGCATCTGTAGTAAGAATACTTGTTGGTGGTTGCTGAAAGAAGGGAATGCCCCCTCTGAGGCTGCTTTCTTCCTTTCACCATTCTCATGATTCCACTTGTGCTTCTGTCACTGGCAGTGCATCTTGGGAGGACTATCAGCTCCCACAGTTTTGTTGCAGATCACCAGCCAGACAGTCCCAGAGGATGCCATGTTACTGGACTGGACAGGAACATTTCTGTATGCCTTCCCACCATTCCCACTCATTCAGAAAGTTCTCCTGAAACTCAGGCGGGAATCTGCAACAAAGATCCTGATAGCTCCAGACTGGGCCAGACAGCCCTGGTACTCTGTGCTCTTGGTCCTGTCTGGCAAGAATCCAGTCGGCCTGCCACTAAATCACGCTCTGTTGACTTTGTCCCAGAGCAGAATAACATTCCTGAACCTCAGGGTCTTACACCTGAGGGCATGGTTCTTGAGGAGTTAGAATTTCCTGGATTGGATTTTTCAGAAGTTCTGAAGGTACTTAGGGTTTCAAAGAAACACGCTACCAGGAAAGCATATTCCTGTAATTGGAAAATGTTTTCTTACTGGTGTGCCCTCTCAAAAATAAAACTAATAGAGGCAGGGGTGCCTATATTTCTGGAATACCTAGTACACCTACATTCATTAGGCCTGCTGCCTTCAACTTTAAAGGTGCACGTAGCAGCAGTATCAGCATATGTTTCAGCTGGCAAGGGAAAGGCTTTGGCCTCACAACCCATTTTCAAAAGGTTTTTTAAAAGCCTTAGCCATTTGTACTCACCAGTGTGGGACCCTGTCCCATCTTGGGACCTCAGTATATGCCATACCCAGCTAATATAGGCTCCCTTTGAACCTATGGAAACTGCCGACGTGAAGTATGTCACATGGAAAACCCTAGCCCTGGTTGCAGTGACCTCTGCTAAGAGGGTAAGTGAACTACAAGCCCTCTGCATAGAGCTAAATTACATAATCCCTTATAAGGATAAGATAGTTCTTAGAACCAGTGGAAAATTCCTACCCAAGGTGGTATCTGAATCAGCCAGTTAACCCTCCATGTAGTCTTTTCCAGAATATTTCAGTCCAGGTGAGGAAAAGCTGCATAGACAAAAAGGTTTGTCTCCCCATACGACGCACAGGGGTAATGCCAAACCTCACCTAGCAACTAACACACCAAAATCTGGCCAATGGAAAATCATGTACACAAATGCTCACAGCCTGGGAAATTAGATCCCAGACCTGCAGGCAATAATGTCAGAGGCTAAACTGGACATAGTAGCAATTAGTGAGACATGGTTTACCAGTAACCACACTCTTGAGAGACTTCAGTACCTGGCTATGTATTGTTCAGAAGAGACCGAGGTGCAAAAAGGGGGGGGAGGAGTAGCCCTGTATGTCAATGAAAATATCAAAGCTATAGAAATTCAGAATACACATGAGGAGCCAGAAGAACTGTGGGTCACCCTGGAAACAGGAAATGGGACAGCCATAAGAACGGGGGTTGTCTATAGGCCCCCAGACCAGGGGGAGGACATAGACACAGTACTGTTAGAAGATATACAAAACATGACAGCTAAAGGGAGGTTCTGATAATGGAGACTTCAACATGCCAGATACAGATTGGTCAATACCAGCAGGAACATCTGCCAGAACTAGACACATAGTGGATTCCTGCAGGGAGGGCCCTCAAACAACTGGTACAGCAACCCACGAGAGACAGGGCTATCCTAGATCTAGTACTAACTAACAAGGAAGGGATCACAGATCTCCAGGTAGAAGGTCACCTGGGGCCAGTGACCATCACATGGTGTGGTTCAATTTGGCTACTACATCTAAATCATCCCATTCCAAGGCAAAATATGGGACTTCAGAGGAGCTGACTTTGATAAGATGGCCAACAGAGTTAAGCTAGCCCTGGCAAAAAAGAAACACAGGTGAGGGGTACAGGCAAAGTGGGCAAGCATTAAGGATGCAATACTTGAAGCAACATCCCATTGTGTTAGACAGAAAAGGAAGTGCAAAGAAGAAGGAAACCACTTTGGTTCTCAAATACAGTAGCAGAAAAGGTCAGAGCCAAAAGGTGGCCTTCAGGAAATATAAGGGAACACAGCGGGATGAAGATAGGGAGACATACCAAACTGCCCTAAGGGAAGCAGGGAAGGCAGTAGCGAGGCAAAGTCCCAAACTGAGGAAAAACTAGCACGTAACAGTAAAAGAAGGTGACAAGACTTTCCATAGATACATTAGTGAAAGGAGAAAGTCCAGAGGGGTATTGCTAAGCTTAATGGAGAAAAGGGAGCATGTGAGGAGGAGGACCCTGTAAAGGCATCTATCCTAAATAGATACTTTTGCTCAGTATTTACTGAAGAGAAGGTAGGGCAGGCCCACAGCTCAGCATCATGGACACAGGGGGAGGGAGGTGAGCACTACTCCCTCCACAAAAGAAAGGGTCCTACAAGAGCTTGTTAAGCTCAGGTGGATAAGGCAATGGACCTGATGGCATACATCCCAGGGTACTTAAGGAGCTAAAGGTGGAACTAGCAGAGCCATTAGTAGAACTGTTTAGTGAGTCTCTGAGCACAGGAGAGGTCCCAGAAGACTGGAGAAGGGCTCATGTGATCCCGCTCCACAAGAGTGGCAGGGAGGAGGCGGGAACACAGACCAGTCAGTCTTAACCTCAGTAGTGGGCAAGATTATGGAGGCACTCCTTAAGGAAAGGATAGTGCAACACCTGGAATCCATAGGGACACAGGATCCAAGACAGCATGGGTTTACAAAAGGAAGGTCCTCTCAAACTAATCTCATAGATTTCTTTGACTGGGTAACCAGAGTGGTGGACCAAGGGGGAGCAGTTGATGTCGCCTACCTTGACTTCAGCAAAGCTTTTGACACTGTTCCACACAGAAGATTGATAAATAAGCTGGGTAGGCTCGGGGTGGGTCACAAGTTGGTCAACTGGTGCAAACTGGTTGACGGGCAGAAAACAGAGAGCGTGGTAAATGGTATACAGTCAGAAGAGATGCAAGTCACAAGGGTACCTCTAGGGATCAGTCCTGGGGCCAGTCCTCTTCAACATCTTCATTAGTGACCTTGCAGATGGACTAGAGGGTAAGGCTTGTCTGTTTGCAGATGACACCAAGATCTGCAACAAAGTAGATGATCCAGATGGGGTGGGCAGAATGAGAAGAGATCTGGATAAATTAACAAAATGATCAGAAGAGTGGCAACTGGGATTTAATGCAAAGAAGTGCAAAATCATGCACATAGGGAAGAGAAACCCTGAAGCCACCTATAGGCTGGGAGGGGAGTTGCTAGCAGTCACAAAGGAAGAAAGAGACTTGGGCATCATCATCACTGATGACCTGAAATCATCCAAGCAGACCTCTAAAGCAGTAGGTAAGGCTAGAGGGGTGTTAGGGTGTAATAGTAGGGGTATACAAGTCGTAAGAGGAGGTAATAATCCCTCTTTACAAGACACTAGTTAGGCCCCATCTGGGTACTCGTGCAGTATTGGAGCCACACCTTCACAAGGACATTAACCAAATTGAGGCAGTCCAGAGAAGGGCAACCAAAATGGTGCAGGGACTGCATCAGAAGACACATGAGGACAGATTAACAGAGCTCAACATGTATACTCTTGAGCAAAGGAGGGAGAGAGGTGATATGATCGAGTCATTCAAACACTTTAAGGGCATTAACAAGGTGAAAGAGTCTAACATGTTTAAATATAAGAAAAATAGCAGGACAGGAGGACACAGCATGAGATTATAGGGAGGCCGATTAAGGGGGAATGTGAGGAAATTCTTTTTAACAGAAAGGGTGGTGGATGCATGGAATGGCTTACCACAAGAAGTGGTGGCTATGAATACAGTGCAGGGCTTCAAACAGGCATGGGACAGGCATAAGGGAGCAATACAAATGACTATGAATAGATAGGCCACTGATGGAGCAAAGGCCGATGGCACATTTATAAGGTAGAAAAAGAAATGGGCAGACTGGATGGGCCTTGTGGTCCTTATCTGCCGTCAACTTCTATGTAGCCTGGACCTAAAGCAAGCCCTGACTATCTACATGGACCCGACAAAAGGGGTCAGGTCCCAGAGTACCCAGCTTTCTGTTACCTATGGTGAGGTTGGCAAAGCAAACCAGCTACAAAGGGAGCTGTGTTTCTCTGTATAGTGTCTTGCATTCAGTTCTGCTATGAAAAAGCTGGGAAAATGCCACCAAGAGGCCTAAGGGCATACTCTACAAGAGGTATCTCTGCCTTTGTGGCATCCTCAAGGGGCATCCCATTGTCAGACATTTACAAAGCAGCTATCTGGAGAACAGTGCACATCTTCACAAAACGCTCCTGTTTGAACATGCAGTCCAACTTTGGAACTGCTGTCTTGCAGAACCTTTTTCCTAATTAAGTTCTGGACTCAGCCTCCTAAGGTACTGCTACTGGGTCTGCATAAAGTGAGTGATTTCCTGGGCTTAGAAGTAAAAATGACTCACCATAGTAATGTTGTTTCTTCTTAATGGATCACTGCCCATGTTTACAGTCCCTACCCTGCCTCCCCTTCCAGAACCAGAGATACGTTCACACAAGAATCAGTTCCTTTTTCATTGAGGTTTCTTGAGCATTACTGTTGCTGTTCCTACAACTGCAAGCTCATTTTAATTAATGGGCAGCATTTTTCTTATAGAGAATGATAGTTTTATTCTCAGTTACAACCTCCCGGTTGACATCTTTGATTATAACCGGGAGGTTGTAATCGACACCTGTCAGTCTCGCTCATGCTCACTTTAGCATGAGCTAAGCAACTCACTGCAAACTGCTTCAACAGACTTCCTCGCAGACAAAACACCAAGGCAGAAAACTGAACAAAACATCAGAAAACTGCATAAAAACAAAAAAATGCTGGCCGTTAATTAAATAAAATAATATATAGGTGGGTGTGTGTGAACCAGAATTTTTCACACACCCTCGGTGTGGGATGCTTGTATAAACTCCTGTGGCTTCGCCGTCGGGGTTTATGTACCTCAGCACCTCAGGCGTGTGTAAAATTCTGGTTACACACACACACACACACACACACACACACACACACACCCATACATTATTCTATATGTTATTGTTTGTATGGCAACACTTCACAGATCTGCTTCAATTTGTTTGGTGTTTTTAAAATTCTATGAATATTTTTCTAAAACTTTTGGGTAGCCTTTCTAGCTAGTTTCAGTAACCGCTTCTACACTCTGGTTGGAAGCAGATCTTAGCAACGGACAGAGCTGAGCGTGGATGCAGAGTTTGAACCTACATTCCAGATTCTAAAATGTACATAGCTTCTAGCTCCGGGGCATCACTCTCAGATGAGAGGACTGCATAAAGTGTAAACATAATGAGTGATCCCGTAAGAAGAAACAACATTACTACAGTGAGTAATTTCTCCTGGTTGCACTTTAAGTGTCAGTTAACTACACTGTAACTGCAATGTAGCTGCATGCAGCAGACACGTACCTACAGTATAATTACCCTGTTGCTTGTTTGGGGATTGCTATTCCTACATCTTTTCTTTGGTCTGGAGGGTGGGAGAATGTCTGCCTTCCTACCTGTCATTCTTTGGTCAGCCATCAGGACCTGCATGAACCCCCCCCCCACAAGAATCAGTCGCCTCACCTCTGTGAGGTGCTCAGTTGCTAGATGCCCTTAATGTGAGCAGTGGCGGATAAAGGATTTTACAATGGGGGGTGCTAATGTGGTGTGCATACCTAATGTGTAAGTTTTGTAATTTTTTTTTTATCCTTTAGATTGTCTGCAATTGTCCTTTTCATTAGATTTTTAACAAAGAATACTAACATCTGTAGTTTTGAATAAAGACTTTTGTACAATCAATAAATCAGACTTCTTCAACAAAGTGAAATGCAGCAGCAGCAAGCAAACAAGTTACAGTGGGGGGTGCATGTGCACCCATTGCCACCCCCTGAATCCGCTACTGAGTGTGAGTCCAACGCCTGCACGTGAACCTGTTAATCTGCCAGGTAGTAGCAGTGCAGTACTGCAGTTCCACCTGCAATTGGACTAGACTGTTCCAGGAAGCTTAGCTCCTTCCCTTCCCCAGCATGGGTGCAGGTCCTCCATATTTTTTAAATTGCATTATTTTGTTTGTTCCCTCAGCACTGGTGCTGCCCTCTTCTTCCAGGCAACCACCCAGACCCATCCTGCTTCATCTCTGGCACTCACCTCTTCTCATGGGGTCCACTGGGCCATCACCCTGTGATGGATTCCATCGAGGGGCTTGGCAGGGAAGTTGCCCCAGTACATGAAGAGGAGAGAGGCCAGTCAGAGTGGTGGGGTCTGAGTCTGGTGGTGGTATGATGCTGGGCAACAGAGTTTTTCCTTAATTTCCCCCCAGCCCCAAGGAGGCATCCATTGAGGACTTCGCAGTGTACATTCGCATGCAATAATGTGGCTGCACTCTGGAGCCAGGCTGCATACTCCCTCCCGCCCTCAATTTCCTCCATCTGCACTGCCATCTGTGTTCACCCAGGTGGTGATACTGCAGCAGTGAATGCTACCTGCCCTCTCCAAAGGAGGAGTGAATAGGGATACCTAATCCTTTTCCCCCGGCCAGCCCCTCATGTCCCAAGCTCTTTCCCAAACCTGGGTTTGTGACATCACAAGCAGTAGCCCTACCACTGCGCTGATGGGCTAGTGCTTCCTTATGAATGAGAATTTGGCATATCAGCTGTAAGAGATCACCATATAATAAATCTAATTAATTATTCATGAGACAGACATGCACTCTAATTTGCTGTTGTACCGGGCATTACTCCCTTAGAAATGCCCGGTGCTGATCAGAGCAGCATGTTTGTGACACAATTTGACTTATAACTGCAATAATGACCTCACAGCGGTCATTTCCTTTTGATTAATGACTGGCTATGGGGTGGGCACTTGCTGCACCCGGCCTCCCCAAGCCGGTCATTAATTGCCAGGAAATCATTGGTGTTCAGTCATTATTGCTTAACTGACCTATCCAACTGGCACTGTTACAGCAGGAATTGTATTGCTAGCAGGGAGACTGGTGTCAGATAGTGAACTCTGACTCATGTTATTGGTTTCCCACTTTTTTTTTTTAAACCAGGAGAGACACACACTAAGCTGAAACTTGTTTACAGGTGCAACCTGGGAGCACAAGGAAGTTAAGTGACGTGCTCAGGGTCACACAGTATGCAAGTGGGGTGTGTGGGATTCAAACCCAGGTTTCCAGGTATGCAGCTCAGAGCCTTAAACCACTGCGCTGTACTGCCTGTGTCTTGTCCTAACCTCTGTCGTAAATCTTACCGGTGCAGCACTGCTCCTTCAGCTCACAGTAAGTGAATACCTCTTCTAGCTAAAGTCTGACATCAGCATGCAGGCAACACACCGTGGTTCTAAAACCTGCCAGTTATAAAGTCCTAGAACAAGATTCCACTTTATACAGCAACTTTTATATAGAGTAGCTGAAAGTGACTTGCAAACACTTACATATTGGTGGTGCAGGGACACAGTACACAGCCACGAAAGCAGTTAGTAGATGATCACCAACATCCCACAGTCATGGGCAGTGGTATTATGACTTGTATTATTATGACTTGTATTACTGAAAATGGAATATGAAATGGGGCATCCGGGGGTGAGGTGTTGTACACAAAGTACAGTGGGATCTTTAACCTGAACAGCCAGCTGTGATGGGCAGATGGGGCTTTGGTTTAACATCTCATTAAAAGAATAGCACTTCTGAAAGGACAGCAAGCCCCCACCCGGAGTACTGCACTGTTGTGTCAGCATTGGGTATAAGTCAAGTCCTTTTTGTTTTATATTGTCTGTTTATGCCCCTTCTCACTGCAATTGCTGCTCTCTTCAGGGTATCCTCGCTTCCTCTGCCTGCCCTCTGCACTCCCCCATGAGACTGTCAGACCTGCCCCCATGTTGCCTCGGCCTACCCCCCCCCCAGGCGGGGAGCAGGGGGATCCTGGGATTTCCCCCTCCAGTCCATTAGTGATTGTCTGGCGGTCTGAGCGGCTCCTCTCGAGAGCTTGGTTATTTTGGTGTCTTGGAGCTGTGTATCTTCTACGTCTGCTTCCGCGTGGCTTTTTCCTTTGTTCTGGTGTCTCCCTCAGGATGTTGGCACACTAGGGGAGCCAAGGCACTTCAGCTGCTGATCGATGTCCTCCCATCCTGCTTCATGTTGTCTCGCTGCATCTCCACCCGTGGTCACCCAGGTGGCGGTAGAGCTGCGGGACAAGCAGCCCACCCTCCCCAGAGGAGTAGAGCAGCCTGTGGGCGCTCAACCTCCTATCCCCAGTCGGCCCTCCAGCTGCCCAAGTCCATTCCCGAACCCGGGTTGCTGGCGCCACGAGTAGTAACCCTACTGCTGCACCGGCGGGCTGGCTTAAGTCCAGGTCATTGAGTGGGACTCAAACCCATCACCTACTGACTCTGCAGCAAGATGGCTTTTATTCGAACCCCAATGGAACCAGATTCCTTCTTCATGTTTTCCACCAAAAATAGTAAGAGGACAGTGGGTTCCAATTGGTAAGGGCTGTAATCATCAGCACAAGGTCACTTTTTGTAAAAAAAAAAAAAGGCATATTGGGTATCAATTCTAAGTTAGGTATACACTGCCAACAACTGAACAGCCTCATGCTGTATCTGGCTCAGCTGGTATGTCATCCCACAAAGAGTCCTTCATAAGCTTCAGACCATGGACTCCGAGTCCCAAAGGGAGCCACTCTATCTGCACAAGTAAAGGCAGAATTGCAGTGGCTGAAAAGTTAGACACCACGTTTTACCTTCCCAGCAGTGCGGGTTTTCACCACTAGAGGGCATCATTGTTGCAACTTTTCAACATCAAAGGAATCCTCCGTTACAGACTTGCTCAGTTAGTGCTGTTCAGAGACTGCTTTTTACCTACTGTATATAGCCCCTTATGTGCTATGCATGGATTGTATTTCACGCTCTGCTACAGTCACTTTCCTAAACTCCATTTCCTAGTTAGGTTCAGAAGAAAGAATCTTTACTGGTATTTGTTAAAATAAGAAAACATGTATCCAACCTGACCTGCCTCTAGGTCTGAATTTTCATTGCACTCCTGTAACACATTTCTTCTGAAACCTAGGATTGGTAAGCAGTAACCCACTCAAGGGTATGTAGTAAGATGTGCTACCCTATCTGTAATTTTGTTCAGCATTCCTTGCTCTCTCTCACAATGTTATTTAAACCCTATCTACGTAATGTCTATTGTGAACATTTATTTATTGAAATGTTTCACCAGGAAGGCTCACTGAACAACAAGTTGCTTGTCTCCTGGTGTGATGGGTTACAATTGGATGAAGAATTAGACATACAGTTTAACATTTCCGAGAAATTAAACATTTAGTTACATTTGTAACAAGACATACAGTTAAAAAATATAAATAATCTTAGTCGAATTTGTGACATAACATACAGTTAAATATATCATACCTGTGGGATATGCATTTAATTACAAGTGGCATATCTGAGGAATATAGTACAGAAATGTAATGTAGCCTTGGAGCCAACTCCTTGCAGGAATGGATCACAGTTAAGAGGCCGATTATTTAGCAATTATTGAATGAATGAGGTGCAGTGAGGGGACATCAAGGAGGGTAGGGGTAGACAGGGGAAACCAGCTGGGGGAAGGAGAGGATAAAGATGGGGGAACATTATTGGAGCAAAGTGAGCAAAAAATCAGTTGCAGGGGCAAGTTAACACAGGGCTAGTGCAATCTGGGAGCACCTCAGACAGAAAAAAAAGTGTGTTATTAGCTTAAGTGAGCTAATTCCTTTGTGTAAGTGCAGGGGGGAGTAGAGGGGGGCAGGAGAGAGTTGGGGGTAAGGGACAGGGTAGGGAAGAACGAGTCATACCTGGAACTGGCCCCTTCAGAGTGTTGAGATCACTGGTAGTGGCGGAATGAGGCAAGGACTTAGGATAAGGGGCAGGAGTAGGCAAGGACAAGTTAGGTAGAGCTAGTAGAGGGGATGGTAAAAGGAAGAAGGAGGGGGGGGGTGGGAGAAACTTGCCTAAGACTAGGCCTCTTCAGGATGCTGAGAACCCTACCAGAGAGCAGAGTCAGGTGAGGGCAAGTTAGGTAGAAAGGATGGAGGGAAAGGGGAGGGAGGGAAGGAAAAGTCACTGCCCAGTGCTGGACCCCTCCAGGATACTGAGAACCCTGCCAGGGAGCAGAACTTGGTGAGGACAGGTTGGGAAGAGAGAAAAGAAAAGATGAAGGGACAGGAGGGAAGGAAGAAGCTTGCTTAAGACTAGGCCACTCCAGGATGCTGAGAACCCTGCTAGAGTGCAGAATCGGGTGAAGACTAGTTGGGTAGAAATGATTGGGGGAGGGGGAGTGAAGGAAGAGTAATTGCCCAGTGCTGGGCCCCTCCAGGATGCAGAGAACCCTGCCAGGGGATAGAATTAGGTGAGGACAAGTTGAGCATGGGGAATAGGGGGGATAGAAGAGGAAAGGGAAAAAAAAGGAGGGAGGGAAGAAACTTACCTGAGAGTAGACATCGCCATGGTGCTAAGAATCCTGACAGAGGGTAGATTTAGGTGAGGACAAGTTAGGTGGGAGGGGAGAAGGAGGAGGCTTGCGCAGTGCTAGATCCCTCCAGGATGCTGAGAACCCTGCCAGAGGTCAAAACTAAGCAGGGGCAAGTTGGTAATGGAAGAAGGTTAGGGGTAGGAGTGAGGGGGTGAGCGGTGAAGGGAGAGGAGAGCGTGCTGGGAAACAGGCTCAGGGGAGGTTTAATAGGGGATTTCCCTTGTTCTTTCGACACAGTTATCTTTGTATTCAACAGTACTGTGTCCATTTGTAGTGTCTGTATATTTTGCATTGTTTGTACTCTGCTGCATCTGTATTGGAATTTTTGCTGTGCCACTTTGTATGTTTGTTGACCCACTTTTGTTGGCCCGAGTCATACCTGAAAATGGTCCACTGGATCAGTGCACTTACCCGGTAACCAAAGACTTAAATAAATAAATAGATCTTGCCACACAGTCCAGGTGCATCATGAGGAATGAGGCACAGCTGAGTGCTTTTGACCACCTGGGAAGTGTGGTAAGATATGCCTTGCCACACAACCTGGGGTGGGTTATTGCACTAACAAAATGGATCATTAGGGCAAAAATTTACCAAACAAGTAATTTTATTACCGTAGAAACAACTGCTGATTCCTTGCAATATGACAAATCTCACTGCACAATCCGGTATTTATCGCTCGCTGACTCGTGCACTTGTTTTGACCCCACTTGATATCACTGTGCGTTCTACTTCCCCTTTTTCCCCTAAATGCCCCTCCTAATTTTTACTACTGCTACTCACTGCCTTACCTTCCTTCCCCCACCCTCTCTCCCCTTAATCCCTTCCCATAATTTCTGGGACCAGACCATCTCTCCCTTTAGCCATGGCCTATTGTTGCTGTTTATCATTTATTTTCCTAGGTTTATTGTCTATTGCGCTTACTCTCACCTGTTTCCTTCCTGCACTGACTTCCCCCTTGCTCTATCACACCTACTTTTGCTGTATTATATCTTTTATTAGTCTTTCCAAGCTCCAGTATATTTCAGTGCTGTTCTTGTTAGCCTTACCTCTAGCTTCTGTTCTCTGAATACTTGTGTTAGCCATTGTTACCTCTTGAATTGCTGTTGTATACTCTTGCTATATGCTGCTGTATTAGACCTACCTCACTAAACTGTTTAGAATACTTACGTTAAATCATTGTTTTCCTTGTGTAACGGTTGATTGCTCCTGTTTTTGTCATTGTTTACTATTTCTTACCAACCCTACTTGCAATGTCCTGCACGCTTGTGATGTTGTATTCTATTCTTTGTTGTACTCTCCCAAGTCGTACCTGAAAATAGTTATTTTATGGCTAGTACACCTACCCAGTAAACAAAAACTAACTAAATAAATAATGTTGGTTAGCCACTAGCAGCTCTTTTCTTACTGCCATTTTATAAAAGGCTGTATTCTATGAACATATCTCTCATAAATCTTTCTTTTACTTTTAGGTCCCCATGTAAAAATGGAGGCACGTGTTGGGATGAGAATGGATACGCCAGCAATCTCACCTGCCGCTGTTTGGCCGGATTCATTGGCATCCACTGTGAGGTTGATGTGGATGACTGCCTGATGCGGCCCTGCGCCAATGGTGCCACCTGCCATGATGGCATAAATCGCTTCACCTGTGAGTGCCAGACTGGCTTTCAAGGTCGCTTCTGCATAGTCAACCTTGATGACTGCGCCCGCAACCCTTGCAGAAATGGAGGCAAGTGTTATGATTTGGACAATGATTTTGGCTGCATCTGTCCAGATGGCTATGCTGGTAAAACTTGTGCCATTCCAATGTCAAAGCCTAACTCAGATCTTCAGACTAGACCACCTCCTCAGATTTACAAGGGAACCAGCCTTCAGGCAACCAAAGGCACGACCAGTGGTTATCCAAGGAACACTTATTCTCAGCCAGTTAGAAGCCCTGACACTGTAAGACAGAACCACAATTTTTCATTTCTAAGCACTGAACAACCAGACAGAGGGCTGGTTATTTCTGTAAAGGAAGTGGTAACGCCCTAGTAATTTCCCACTCACACAAACACAAATCATCATTGTGGCGGTATTTGGCGTGTGCACGCTGACATTGGTTGTGCTCACAGCAGTCCTTGTACTGAAGAGTCGACGGAAACGATGGCACAAGGACAGGGTGTGCCGGAGTGTCTCCAACAGTGCAAGAAACAGAACAGAGCAGGAGTGCCAAGTCAGCTTCTTACCCCAAGGACATTCCAGAGCCTAGGAAAATGCATGACTCCAATCTTATATGACATGGAGCTTTAAACTCAAGTGGAGAAAAAAGTTGTCCATGAAATTTGTAAACTAGTGGTTTACTGGTTGAACTGGTTTAAACTGGGATCCTTCTAAAATTACTTGAAGTTCCCCAGTACAGGGTGGATATGTTATGCTGAATTCCACTCACCAGTATCCTAAAGTTCTCAGCAGAATTTCCTTCAAGAGACTGAATTCCCAAAGCCTATCTTACCAGACAAATGGAAAGCACCAGTGGAACTGATGAACTGGTGATTTACTGGTGTATAATGGAATCCTACTTGCATCAGCTGGCTCTCCTTGGGAGCAGAGGAGCATCAGCAGGTATAGTGAGGTCCAGGGTGTTTGAGGACGGCCATTCAGTAATGAGTTTATTCTCATAAAGTCTGTTTACAGTATGATAGACTTGCATCATGCAAATATATACCAGGAGACCTGCTGTTCTGGATCTGGAAGTGTTACTGGACACAAACTGACACTCTCCTGCCAGCCCAGAAGTTTTCTGTAACCTTAGTGGGAGTAGAGATGAATGGTGTATAGAGAGGGCATATTACAGAAACCCCTGTTTACACAGGCAGCAAACTTCTACAAGTTGTGTGGACTTTAGTAACTGAGAACCAAGCCATGGACCCTTGCCTTTCACTGGACAGGTTAACCCAATTAAATGAACAAGACTAGTACTTAAAATTTGTGAACCCATAAAGGGGTTCAATTTGTGATTAAACTGGGTATTTTCCTTTTAGATGAACGTTGTTTTCAGAATTCCAGTCTTCAGCTATTCCTTTTATTTAGACTTTACAAATTTGCTGGTAATCTGTGACTCCCTACAGCACTGTGGCAAGTAAAGAGAAACATTTGGTTCTGTTTGGATTTGGGCTTCATTATGCACTTCTCCCACCCCCAGCTTGGCTTTATCTTTTGTGGAAGGAGTGCTCTCCAAACACTGCATCAACTGACACCTTGTGTAGTGATGTCAGACACATATAAGCTTGGAAAAAAAGGACATCACGCTAATTAGTGTCTTAGGAGATGACCTCCTTTCCTCAGAAGCTGTAGAGTCTGTCATTAAGAACTAGTGCATGACCAAATCTTGTACCACTGTCTCAGCCTTTAAAACATGCTGTAGGCTTCAAAAGGTCACCTGCCCATAGCTAACGGTGGAAGTGGAAGTCACTTGCTTCTTGAGCACAGTTAAGGCTTCAAGATGGTAGTGCTCAACTAGGCTCATTCCTAAGCTACAGGAGGCGAGTTTTTGGTCCCCATTTCCTCAGCTTGGCTCTGCTAGAAGTATGCCATAAGAATGGAACACTTTCAGGTTCATGCAGGCCTGCTTTTTGTGATGGGACTGACTTGTCGATTTCCTGAGACACAACAGATGCTGGAGAGGTGGCCTGATACCCAGCAGAAGTCCAAGCTACTCCATGCTGCTCATGTGACAGTGGTGAGGTGTGGCGTTGAGATTGCTTATATTAGCTGAACTGAAATGTATTGTAAAATGTCACATACTCTCTGTGGTTCTGATCCAGTTATCAGTACATTCCATCTTAGCCAATCCTGCAGTGCATAACTCCTTTAAGAACAATTACAACCACAAGCAAAATGACTACACACACACACACACACACACACAAACTGCATCACTAAACCTCTGTTAATATCATTATGTGCTACTGAGGGGCTCTACCCTGTCTTCCCGCCCTGCTCCCTTGAAATGTACATTTTGCTAACTTTGTAAAGCAAATGTTGGAGGGTTCATCCACTACAGCCAACATTTTAGTGGTCTCAGTAAGGGTGTGAGGTGGGGGTATATAATTACAGCAGCTAGCAGCAGAACTAGAATGGCAGCCCAGACCTGAGATCCTCCTGGGTTCACATCCCTCCCTGAGACATTGAGTTGATGATTCAAAGATATTTAGTGTTTCAGTAAGTATGACCAAGAGAGGTGGCAGCAGAGAGGCTGTATCATTTACACAGGCATAACTCAGAATCTGAGGGAAATTCCAGATCCCATTGGTACTGGCAGACTCCCGTTACCATAGCCATTCACCCTTGAAAAGACTTCACAGGATTTCTGAGAACTTGTAAGCCCACCCCCACCCCAAGGCCTAATGGGCTTCTTATGAAGTATTCACACCCGACATGTCAGATGTTTGTTAGTAGACATTAAAAAAAAAAAACAGGGCTATCTGATAGAGGTTTCAATCTGCAGCAACACAAAAACAATGTTTTTGTTTTTTATGAATCCATAAAAAATGCAGTGCTCCTCTGTGTCAAGTTTTCTTGCAATACATTTTTTAACTGGGTGGGGGATGTTTGGGATGGGGGAAAACAAAAAACATCAGGATACGAGAGGGTTTAAACTACAACTGCCACATTATGTTTTTTGCTGCATAATGCAGCAAGAAGAGAAAATGAGAAAGAGGAAGTGGAACCAATGCATACTAGTTTTGGCAGCTGCAGAGGAATTGCACCACATTAGTATGCATTTGATCCCTGCACTGCTTTTTTGTTCTGTTGCCAGCTCTGCCTCCCCAACCATCTCATTTTATTCTGTCTTGCTGGCTTCTGTGAGCTCAGCCTTGGCTCTTTTCTTCATCTTCAGTTCTCATTTTATCCAGGTGGGGTTGGTTGTAAGCCCTCCGCGTACTTGCAGCAGTGCCTGTGGCTGTTAAACCTAACACCAAAACTGCCACTTGCCGGCCTCAGTTGAGGTGAATGGTAATGGGAACCAGAAGTAGGGTGGGCCAGTGCTTACAGAACCAGACGTTCACTGTTTCCAGCCCCACCACTGCCACTGACTTTTTCCCTGACCTCCATGGCCTTCAGTTCCTTCCCATTGTAAAATTAGTTGGAAGAAGCAGCATGGCCCTAGTGAAGACAGGAGGCTGCAGCTTGGCTGGAGTCTCAAGGAGAAATCCTTTTTTTTTTTTTTTTAATGGGAGTATGTACAAAGGCTGGGTATGTGGGTGGGATGCATGGTAGCAGGGTTTCACCAGGTTCAAGAGTGAACCTAGCATCCCAGACCCTGACAATGAGACAGTGGGGAGTGGGGTATGGCTGCCCAGTACTGAAACACCTAAAGTCTTCTGCACCTCCTAAACTGATTAAAGGAGATGAAGAAATGGTAAATCCAGCACTCTCTCCACTGACAAACCTCCCCATGTCTTTAGTCTACTGTGGGAGTTTAGCCCATTCTTTCGTAAACTTAGTTCTCAGTGGTTTCGGAGATTAGTTGCCAGTGCATTCACCCTACTTTTTCTTTTTTTTTTTTTTTTAACTTTGAACTGTCTGTACATACATCAAGCAGCAATAGCTAACACCTGCATGATTATTGAGGATGACCTGTAAACTGCATAAATGGTTGCATGGGAATAATGTGCAAAATAACATTTTCTTTGCATCCCTACCAACACCCAACTGGGCTTATTTTGAGAGTTTTTAAGAGAGAATCTGTTTAGCATGCCACTATGACATGGTTGAGACATACATTTCCTGTGCACTTCTGTTGTGGACTCATGCCTCTAAAGTTGATTACCTTTCAAGTCCTCTATTTCTAATATTGTAAATCATTAGGTCCTTACTGACCAATCAGTGCTCAGGTTTGTCCCACTCATGGGGAACAGCTATAATCAAAAGAGGTCTTCAAACTCAGGGTTTGAATAAGTGGAGAGTTCCACTTTAAATAGCATCAGGAGTATGTTTAAAAATTGTTTTCACTTTTATAAAATCAGATTTAAAATGATTAGTATTATATTTATACATTTGCTTACAATGTCTCTTAAGCTTTGCTCTTTTTTCCCCACAAATTGCACATGGAATGGCTCTCTTATATCATGTCAGGCACCCTAGATGTGATTTTAACCATTGCACACCCTACTGTAGCCTCTAGATTTGTTCCCATTCCAAGACCCAAGTGTTTGACATTGACTGGGAAAAGAAATCTGATTGGTTCAAACTTTTGTAGTGGAAAAAGCCTGAATTAAAAATCATACCTGCGAGTTCAGGAGAACGAGTCAAGCATCAGACCCTGGATCGGGTGTTGTCCATTAACTTTGTTTGAGCTAGGATCAGACACAGCAGTCAAAGTATAACTACTAGAAACCCCTCAACGGAAATATATAAAAACAAAAGTACACTTGTAGTACTGGCATAGAGCCTCGGAACCTGCAGTCTGGGTGCAAATGCAGTTTGCGACAGTAACCAGAAAGGCCAATGAGATTTGAAAATAAGGTTTGGTAATGTTTTTCAAATCTCATTCTCATGTTTAGTTTAACTTATTGTTTTGTTTTCAATGCAGGGGGCCTACCTCCTATACCCCAACTCGTGCTTTTAAGAGTTCTTAAAAATTAATAAGTATTAAAAAACAAACTACAGACAGAAATGAGAGACGTAATTTCCTGAAACAGTATTACATCTGTCATTTTGAGAAAAGTTCTGTCACAAACTGCACTCCATCTACAGTCTGTTTTACCAGGGTGATGTGCATGGACGAGAAGCCACTTTAGAGCTGACTTTTTCAAGTAAGTGATTTCAGTTTAATGACAATGGAATCACATTTTTACACCACTTTATATGCATAAATATGGACCATTTTGTGTACAAGGCACCCCATACCCCAAACCCAGTACTGGTATGTTTATGTGAAACACTGACATCCATTTTATGACTTGTTGTTATCCAGATCTTCAGTCCAATTAGCGCAGACCTTTTGAAGGTTAGTTGTCTTACACAGTCGATATGCCTTTAGGTAGTAGATTGCCCAAATATGATTGATTTTAAAAATGAGCAGGCTGTCACCCCATTTCATGTCTGGAGTACTTTTCCTTTTTCCTATTAGAAGATTTTGTCTGTCTGAAGATGACAGTTATCCATTGCTTAGTATTCTACTAGGCTGACCTGTCTAGCGTTGTTCCTTGTCCTGCCTCATGCGCATTGTACCTCACTAGCTTTTGATATTACAACTGACAAGGTGTTGTCGGCTATCTGCCTGATTGGTCATTTGTGATGTCACAGTCAATAAGGTAACACAATACTCATTCAGTATGAAAGGGAACAGCCCTACATTTGTCAGCCTCAAGGTAAAGGGCTGTTCCGCAACTATAGAAACATAGAATTTGATGGCAGCTAAGAACCGTTTGACCCACCCAGTCTGCACATTTTACCCTACCTACATTATCACCACAGACCCTATCTGATATACAGCTTTCTTCCTCCCTCCTTCCTTTTCACTGCAATTCCCATGTGCCTATCCCATGCATTCTTGAACCCCACCACTGTTTTCGCCCCCCACCACCTCCACTGGAAGGTTGTTCCAGGAATCCACCACTCTTTCTGTGAAGAAGTACATTCTTACGTCTCTCCTGAATCTACCTTCTCCTGCTTCTTAGCATGTCCCCTTGTTCTTGAGCACCTTTCTTTCTGAAAAATACCCCCCATACCTTATTTACCCCCATGAGGTATTTAAAGGTATGTATCATATCCCCCCCCACTCTTCTAGGGTGTACATTTAGGTTCTTTAGTCTGTCCTCATAGGGCTTTTAATGTAGACCCTGCACCACTTTAGTTGCCCTCCTCTGGACTGCCTCCATTCTGTTTATATCCTTCCAGAGATATGGTCTCCAGAACTGGACACAGTTCTCTAGGTTGGGTCTTACCAATCTATACAGAGGCAACACCACCTCCCTCTTTCTATTGGTGATACCCTTCCCTGTGCACCCCAGCATCCCACTACCCCCCAACTGCCTTGGCGCACTTTAGGTCATCATATATAATTACCCCAGGTCTCTTTCATGCTTCGTAGTTGTCAGTACCTAGGGCTCCAGATGAGGGGAGTACTGACCTATTTTACTCACCTCATTTTAGGAAATACTCTTCAGAAATTTTTTTGATGAGTATCAGTACTCACCCAACATTTGTAAATACTCCACACTCCAAAGATTAGTGCTTCATAACATAACTGATGGTTCAAAAGAAGCATTTTTTTATAACACTCATACCCGTTCCAATGTTGTTGTACTCGCTATATTTTAAAATTGGTGAGTAAATCATTCCTACCTGCCAACATTATCTGGAGTGTTGTTGGCACCTGATCAGTTTGTCTAGAAAAAAACATTGTTTTTAAAAATGTACTCCTCACTCCACTCCGTCCAAACATTTGTACGCATCTGAATTTGGTTTTACACACCTCACTTTCAAAATGAGGAGTACAGTACTCATCCTAAAAAATCTGATCTGGGGCACTGTCAGCACCACTCCACCCATTTTGTACTCTGCCCCTGGGTCTCTTTGTGCATGAGCTTGCACTTTTTTACATTGAAACCCAGCTGTCATACCCTTAACCACTCCTCTAGTTTTCTCCAGTCTCTAGTCATCCTTTCCATTTTTAGAACTAACAAGTGATGACTGCCTTGCTACTTTTAAAAATTGAAAATATTTTCTGTTTGCTATTTAATGGTATTTATTGATCCAGTTAGTGTAGCAGCCAAATTATAGTGGCCCTAAACCCACTGAGGGACCTGTAGAACCACTATGTAAACCTGCTATGGTGGCCCTTAGGACAGCTATGGGGCCCTTAAAACAACAGAGGAAGGTTCAGAATAGCAGAGGGGCCCTTAGACAAGTTATGGGGTTCTTAGACAATGAGAGAACCTGAAAAACAATGATGAGGTCCTTAGAACAACAGAAAGCAGGGGCCTTTAACACAGCAGAGGAGCTGTTAGAAGAACAAATGGACCCTTAGAACCACAGTGGGGGCTCTTCTAACCACAGAGGGGATCATAGAACAGCAGCGGGGCTCAGAAAATAGCAGGGAGTTGTTAGAACAGGAGAGAGGCCCTAGAAACAGAAGAAAACCACTTAGAATAGCAGAGGGCCCTAAGAACTGATATACAGCCCTTAAACCAATAGCAGGGAATGTGTGCAAAGTGGAAGGAGCTGTAGAACAGCAGATTGACTCTTAGAACATCAGAGGAACCTTAGCACAGGAGAATGGACCACAGAACAGGAGAAGCACCGCCCTACATGAGAAGAGAGCCCACAGAACAAAAGAGAGGCCAATAGAACAGCAGATGAGGCCATAGGGCAGCAAGACAACCCTTAAAATAACGGGGACCTTAAAATACCTACTTGGGACCCTTAGTACTGAGGAAGAAGAATGCCATTTATAACAGAAGAGCCCTTAAAATTGTGGGGGGGTACAGTCGAAGGGCTATTAGGACAGCAGAGTGACCTCATAACAGTAGATCGACCTTTTGAAGAGAGGCCCTTAAAACAGCAGAGTGGCCTTAGAACAGCTGAAGGATCCATTAGAACAGGCATGGGGATCTTAAAATAGCAGAGGGTCCATTGGAAGAAGAGAGTGGTCCTTAAAGAGCTCCTGACACAGCTGAGACAACTTTGGAAAAGTAATATTCAGGCATAAATGTAGCTTATATTTTGTATTTTATTCTGTAATTCTCACCCTTATTTCCTTATTACTATGGGTATTTGCATGAATACAGTCAGTATCTCTGCCCTTTTGGCTCTGGCTGCCTGCCTACACCTGACATCATATTTCTGTTTATGACATCAAAATATGTTGCTGTGGAGATAATTATGATGTCATAAACAGGGAATTGTGATGTCATGTGTAGAAAAGCAGCCAGAGTAGATACGGTCTAGGGGCAGGGATCTTGTTGTCATACAACTATTTTCAGTAATAAAGAAAATGGGGAATTAATTACTGAAAATATATGAAGTAATAAAGAAATGGGATGGAGTTGAATATAAATGTTACTTTTTTTTTTTTTTTAAGTTTTTCTAATGCTGTCAGGGGCTTTTTAAAACAGCAGATACGCATTGAGAACATGAAAGGGGTCCTTAACACTGCCTTTGAACAGTAGATGAGCCCTTCAGACGGAAGAGAGGCCCTTGCAGCAGTCATCAGACTCTTATAAGAAGGGCCCATAGTAGCTGTGTGCCCTATAACAGTGGGGGGAGAGGGGGGGGACTTAATAGCTGTGGAGCTCATACACCACTGGAATGGCTTTTACAACAGCAGGTGACCCAACCAAGTAGCCCATTAAGAGCACATGCTGAGCTCATGCTGATATCAGAAGTCCAATACCTCAGTCGCACTCAGGCATGTTAATTTGCTTTGGATAGGGTTCAGATTCTGAGGGGCTTTCATGTCATTGCTAGTTCTTTCTTTGACTTGTGGATGTGATGGAATTTATTTATTTATATAATTTATACCTTATAAAAATGCTCTGGTGATCTATTTTTTAAAGTTGACTATTTTTGATACGCAGTGTCTCTGAGCATTTGAAAAAAAGTTAAAGCTCTGTTTATTTTGCTTCCCAGTGTGCCTGCTTGCTCATTAGATTAAAATGAGGGAATAAAGAATGCTTTTTTTAAATTTATGTATCGTGTCATTATTCTTGCTTTCTTCAATTTCATATTATGAAATTATTTTTTTAAATTCCTGTACTGTGATTGGTTGGATT
The DNA here is from genome assembly GCA_016271365.2 of Neoceratodus forsteri. NCBI lineage: Eukaryota > Metazoa > Chordata > Ceratodontiformes > Ceratodontidae > Neoceratodus > Neoceratodus forsteri. The sequence goes on from CM057451.1 coordinate 743,220,686, forward strand.
CAGTCACATGACTGTGCAGGTACTTAAGTGTAACTGCATTAGCCAGATAAAACATCTTTCCTTTTTGGGGGCTGTTGCCACTTTGTAAACTCAATAACACACTCCAGATTGTGTGATTATATTGTACTAACTGCAGTCTCCTAGATATTTGAGATATTTGACTGTGCCTCCTGTCTCACAGTCAAACATCATAACCACACACCCTGTTGTGTGTTTGCTTACATGTAAAGATCTGGCCTCTCAGCCGCAATGCCCTGAGGAAAACTTACAAAAAAAAACCCACATCATTTTAGACATCATTTAATTTGTATTTCATATAGTGTTTTCTGTCTTTAGTTGCCTCTTTTTTAGTTATCCCTTTTTTATCATGTTGTTTTTTCTCCCTGGCTGAACTCTGGCAGGCAGGTTCTGTTTCGTCCCTACAACCCCTTGGCTGGATACCACCTCTCCCAACCCCTCCAGTACTCACCTGATCCAAAGACCCCCATGGTTTCTCCCTGTGATGGGGCCAAGAAGGGGAGGGCCGTTCACCCCCTACCTGGAAGATAATCCAATATGGATTGGTTGTCTGGGCAACGGCGCACGTCAGGGCGGGTGGGTGGAACATCATGGACCCCCAAGTATGTCATTATTCCCCTTGGTTTTTCTCCTCCCACCTCCCCTGGTGGGAATGATGCCTGTCTCTGCCTTTCACATGGCTTCCCTTTGTGGCACAAGCAAGCTCCCTGTCCCAGCCGAAGGGGTCACTGTGGTGCTGGACTTCACTACCAACCTTCCCTGACCAAGATGTACTACTGTGCGGCAGCTGTCTCAGTCATGTTCTGTCCCCTGATGTGACTTCCCAGGATTGTTTCTGAACCCAGGTCATCTACACGGCAACAATTGGCTGCAGCTAGGCCACTGAGGACGTTTTAGTTATCTATTTCTAAGGGTACAGGTTGCAGGATCAATTATTCTCATATACTGTCCTCTGGGGATGGAAATGCATTCTTGTAGGAATTTGAGGGCTTCATGGTCGACCTGCTGTTGGGGTCCTCAAACTTCTTGTGGTGGGTAATTTCAGTGCCTGGGTTCGATGATGAAGCCTCCCTCTTTTTGGAATGCAGCTCCTCCAATTAATGTCATCACTGGGCCTCATATAGGCATTTGCCACTGGTACCCACAAGCATGGCTATGTCTTGCGCCTGGTCTTCTTGCGGGTCTTGCCATTAGCAGTGCCAGTATTGATCCAGTTGTCTGCTTGGATCATCATGCCATGCAGTTCCTTGCAGGGTCCCCTGTATAAACCACCCCCGTTGAACATGGTCGGTTCCTGTCCAGTTCAGAATTTTGAGCCTGAGAGTTTCCTGGCAATGTTTAACATCTCTGATATGGAGATGGCTTGTGCTGAAGTAGCTATGAAAGCCATGGAGGGCTATGATATTGCTCTTATGGCCACTTTTGATTCCCTGGCGCCTTTCTGTGTCTGTCCCATGATTTTTCTCCATAGGTCACGATGGTACGATGATGACCTGAGGTAGTTGGAGACTAAGGGATGGAGACTGGTACATTGTTGGTGGAAGTTCAAGTCTAGTGAGAATAAATTGGTGATAAGGGCTCCTTACTATAAGTATAGTCTGACAATTACCCTGGAAAAGTCCGTATTCCTGTCACAGGTGGTTGCTGCCAGTAAAAAAAGACCAGCTCAACTCTTCAACACTGTGAACAGAGTATTTTAATTATTTTATTTGATTTTTTTATTCTTTGGTAACCAGGTAAGGCCCACAAGAAACAAATGTCTGTTTTCAGGGGCCACCCAGTCGCACTGGGGCAGTTAAGTGACCTGCTCGGAGTCGCACAGTTTGCAAGTGGCGGTTGTGGGAATCAAACCCAGATCTGCTGGATGTAACAAGCTCATTCACAGTTTGTTATTCTAACCTCTAGGCTTAACCCAGTCTGTTTACAGTCCTACAGTTTTTTCCACAGAAACATTTGATGAGTTCATTCATTCTTTTTTTTTTTTCTGGACAAGGTATCCTGTGTTTGGGCTGAGATCTCCTCAGTGGGCTTGTCATGGGCCAGCAGTGACCATTTGACGGTGGACTTAAGCACTTTGTCTCTGTGGGAGGAGTTCGGGAACAGTGCTGGTGGATGAGGTTTTCCTGGTGGTCTCAGGACTGCACCCTACCTACTGTACTTTGGGTCTAGAGTCAACTCAGCATCTTCTAGGGTGCTAGGAGGTCATATGTCCAGTTTTTGTTGAAATTATCAGGTGTTCCATGAGGGAGAGGTGTTCTCCTCCTGCACTGAAGAGGGTGATGATGCAGACTCTTCACAAAAACATTGTTGGACCCTGATGATCTCTGGAATTACAGACCTGTCTCGAACCTTCCCTTTTTAGGGAAGCTAATAGAGAAGGTGGTAGAAGTGCAGCTGGAGCAACACCTGGAAAAATGTATTAGGAGACTAGGAAAAAGGCATCTCTTAGGAAGTCTGTGCCAGTGTAAATATATGCCAGAAGTCAGAATTACACTGCATTCACCACTCCAAATAAGATGTCCAGGCTGCAGAATGCCGATATCTGTAACAATCTTTAATCTGGACACAAAGTGAGAAATGAGGCACAGCAGATGGCACACAAACGCTGCCAGTGTTTCACTCATGAAGAGCTTGGTTACAGGTGGGTGAGCCCTGCTGTCTAAGCATTTATACCCAACAATGTGACTATTGCAGTAAAAAAAATAGTGACAGCACACAGAAGTAATGATATAATCGCAAGATTTTGTAAATGTGCGATATATAAATATAATGCAAATGGGTAAAACACGTAGGATTCTTAACAGCCTTACAAACTGCCCTAAGATCTGGCTCTTATACAGAGATGAATAAATAATTCAATCTATGTTTGAAAGGATAGACTGTATATAATGTCAAGCCTATTGGCACATATTGCACAAACCCCATTAAACTGAGAAACCAGCAGTCTAAATGTTCCCTGTAAAAATAAACAAGTAAACAGTGGTCTGTGTGTAGGAGCTGATGCTTCCAAGGGTTGCAGGAATTTCAGACACTATTTTCCAGTTGAACCTAGGACAATGAAAAAAGAAAGAAAAAATGAACATTCATGTCTTGAACATCAGACGCCACACTCTGCCAAACTTACTGGAAATTAAAACACAGTATTTCTCACTACAGTAGTAATGGGGTTGGGGGAGAGACAGATGGAGTTTTGTTTTCAAAATGCATTTATTTATTTATTTGAGTTTTGGTGACCAGGTAAGGCCACTGAGACAATACAGCCCCTTTTTTCAGGGTCGACCCGGGGTCTTGGCAAAATAGCAGAGACAATTGCAAGAATACATTGGTTCAAAATACAATGGCAGATAAGGAGATACAGCATACAGGTACAGTCTACTCCATTTATATCGCCCGCGGTTAAAACGGGCAATCGTCTATTTCGGGGCAAAAGTTCAAAACCATTTACCAAATCTCATAGATTCAAATGTTACAGCTGTTGGTTATATCGATCGTTATCCGCCTTCTATAGCGGGCTGATTCTGCTTGCTGTTGAAACTTTTCACTCCCTATTAGCGCTTTGCTAATTGATAATTGCTCAGCTCAAGCAAAGCGGTTTACTGTTTCCATTACAAAAGAGGTGCTATAGCACCTCAGTGCAATCACTTTGTGACTCGACTGCTGAAATAATGGCTGGAAAACGAAAGACAATGTCCCTAAGCCAGAAAATTGAGTTTTTTAAGAAGATCGACGAGCTGCCCAAAATGAGCCAGCGCGACTTGGCTCAACACCTTATTCTACCCAAATCTACTGTTGCTGATCTATTGAGGCAAAGAGAGCAGCTGTTTACAGAATGGAATGGTAATCAGAACCCTTTTATTTTACTCAATTAACTAAAGTAAAGAAATAAGAAAATAAAGAAGATTAGTATATATAAAGTACTAAGTGCTTTCGATTGCATTACTGTAGTGCTTTTGATATCAACAGTAGCATCAGTTATTGGGTTCAAACAGCTAGCATTTGGATAAATCGTCCTTCTTCTATAACGGACATAAAGGCTTGGCACAAACATGCCCATTATAAACGTTGGGCACTGTATTTACAAAAACTGGTCAAACAAGGAATAGGTACTTCAAAAACAATCAAAATTTCAATGGTATATACAATAAACTAAGAGTAGCAACTAAGAGCTAAAGGAAGAAGGGGAGGAGGGGAAATGGAGGTGGCAGACAATGAGTAAGGGGGATGCAGGGCAGAATGCATGGATGTAGGGCAGAACGCATAGATGTAGCTGGTGGAGAAGCACAGAGTTCAATCAGGGGCAGGGACAAACTGGGAAGGGAAGGGTGAATCATCAGCAAAAGCAGGAGCAGGTTACAGTGACTGAGAGCGAGGCATACAGATTGGAATGAAACATGGAGAGAGAGGAACAGGAGAGGACAGAGGTGGGGAGAGAATTCCAGTCTGATGTTGCCACAAAAGAGAAAGACCTATGGGCAGTGGCCAGATGTAGTTTCAGAGTAACTAGAAGTGGGAGTGAGGCAGATCGTAGGACGCGGGGAGCTTGTCTTAGTTGTATAGTCTCTCAGAGGCAATGGGATGGTAATTTATGGACAAGCTTGAACATGAAACTCAGGGAGGAATACTACAGTTTTGCCTCATAGGGTAGCCAGCCCAGAGAGGAGAGGACATTGCAGTGGTGAGAGTAGGCATTTGCTGCCAGGGTAAATCTCCCCACCCTATGATAAGCCTGGGTGAAAAGGGTCGGGGAGGAGGAATTTGCAGAGAGTAGTAACGGAGCTCTATACATTAGGAGTGGCAGGAGAGACTCAGTAGCTATCTTATGGCAGGAGGCAGAGGAAGGGACGGATGCGATAAAGGAGACCAAGTTTCTGGTACAAGAATTTGGTGATACAGGAGACATGCAGGCTAAAATTATAAAGTGCTAGCATATTTAGAAAAATCGGGCACTCAACTGCTTGCATCCTGCAGCTGACCCAGATGGCATAAAACAACTGTCCGTCATGTGCCTCTGCGCCCAGAACTGACCAGGTAGGACGTTCTTACACATGTTTCAGTTGCAAAGAAAAAGCAAGGCCTCCACTAACACTAACCACTACAAATAAGAGGGGACGCTACCTGAGCCACCCCTATATCTGGCCCCCAACAGGGAGCAGACTCCGTATTATTCTGGCTATTAAAAAGCAGCAGTGTCTATTAGATATATATGGTCATATTAAATGTGCCACAGTGAGCAGGAAGCCCCAGGGTGTGTGTTTTACAGCAGTCATTATCCAGTGTACAAAGACCAGAGAGAACTAGCTTGTGGTGAAAGCCCAGGTTTTGGGGGGGGGGGTTGGGGTTGCGACCAGTAGTTAAAAGTATTGTATACTGACCAGGTGTTACCTAAAATTATACCAAAAATGGTACCAATTCCAAGTATGCACTGAGTCCTGGTTATTTTGTTGCTTCCACCTTGCAAAATTCAAAAGTTCTCTCTTTTGGCTAGTTTGAGATCAGTCTCCCCTCCTGGACCCAGTTTGACATGTTCAGTGCCTGCGAATTTTATCTGATATTCCCCAGGTGCACCTGTGGTGTTCACGTTAGCAGCAAGGATATATTCTTGATTATTTGCTGTTATTTCCCTCATGAGGTCCCCAATGCAGTCCTTAAACTTTCCTTTTGTCTTGCCCACATAAAAAAAGAAACACAAGTACACTCTGCAGTATATACAACATATGTTGTATCACAGGTGATCAGTTGCATTTCCATCACCCAGTTTTCCTCTGGGTTAAGAAAGGTAGTAGTGCACTCTTTCACAGCTTTACGATATTTGCAGTGGTTATTTTTACATTGTTTGCAGCCAGATGGATGTCATGTCCACCAAGTTTCCAGTTGGTCAACCGACTGCACTAACTCATCCCACAGGTTCCTACTTCTATTATACACCATCCTGGGTAGTGTGTTCACAAGTTCCTTCGGCCTACTGTCAGATGCCAGAAATCCCCCAATGTTTCTGTAAGACCTCACTTATTTTATTATTGACCCTAACAGAGTAAGTAGTAATAATGTTAGGACTATTGTCCTGCACTGTACCCTTTTTCCGTAGGGCGTAGTACTCCTCCCTGTTCACATGCTTACTCTTGGCATTGTTTACCACTGTTTCTGAATATCCCCTCATCTAAAATTTTTCCTGGAGCCTTATAGACTCCTCCTGGAATTCTTCCTTTGAGCTACAGTTATGTCTCACTCTACAGAAAAGGATTTTTGGGACATTCTCTAAGGTGTGGCAGGGTGACAGGAACCGGCTAACAAAATTGTATTCCTGTCTGTTGGCTTACAATAGATGTCCACGGACAGACTCCCTTCACTTTCTTTCCTGATCATTATGTCTAGGAACAGTATCTGCTTGACACTGCTATGTACCATAAACCTGAGATGATTACTAGTGCTTTAAAGGTATTCCACAAAATCAGCCAGCTCATTGTCACTGCCCCACCACATCATAAAGACATTGTCAATATAATGACAATGTGACCTCTTTGTTTGCAGATCTCATTGTCCAAGTTCTAAATGGACTACCCAGTTCCTAAGGTATACATTGGTATAACTGGAGGCGAAACACGCCCCATCACTGTTCCCTTGACTTGTACAAAGCACTCCCCTATAAATGCAAATGAATTACTCTGTAGGACCAACTCTACCGTTTCCACTATTAAATTGTACTCAGTGTTTTATTTTTATTTATTTATTGTATAATCAGATTTACAACCTTTGAGCCATCGGCTCGTTTACAAAGGTACTTCGTCACAGACAGGACACACATGGTTACCATAATTTACAGAGTACAGTCAGAACAGCTAATATTCTTCAGGTGAAGCTACCTCAGGCTGGAAGCTGCAATACTGAACATAGGATTTGCAAGAAAGCGAGTTGTGCTCACAACAGAGGGAGGTGAACTTTATAATTGTCTTTGGTTTGTAGCAGATATTCTGCAGGTGGAGGCTACTTCTAACTGAAAGGTGAAATAAGAAACTTATAATTATCAGGAAAAGACAGTCTTTCAAGCAACGAGGAAGGTGGATCTAGCTTTACTTTTGTTACAATTCTTAAGATTTTCAGTGCAGGAAGAGTTTAAAGCACAGCTGACTTATTTTGGGGCTGACTGCTTTCAGAGCACAAACCACCAGGCTGTTTTGGGGCTGGGAGTAGCCACCTGTGTCTGACTTGATGTCTGGATTTTCTCGGTTTGATTAGCAGGTATTTTCTCTGTCAAATTGTTGTGTAGAGCATCTTGCTGACAGGAAGGCACTCATCCAGCGGTGGGTCAGAGCTTTAGCTGATTGTTCTGTGAGGGCACAGTTTAGGCCCAACCCCTGCCCACCCCTCACCCCACCCACCCCTGGAAATCATTCCTTATACCTGGGGTTCTGACATCATTTTCAAGAGTGCAAGGTGATATCACTGTCATATCCTCTCTAGCACACTGCACTGACAATATAAGCTACACATTGTATAATATATATATTTCTATATAACAAACCAATCACACACACACACACACACACACACATGTAATGGCTGTGGGGCAGCAGTCTTCCAGGAGTCTTTCTGGAGGCTGAGATGCTGCCCTATTTGCAGACAACTCTCTGCCCTGAGGGAGGAAGCTGCCCGTCTTCAGGCCACATTGGACAGTAGTAAGGGAACCTTCCCCCCAGGCCACACTGGACAGTAGGAAGGGAACCTCCCCCATCCAGGGAGCACCAGAGCCACCACCACCACTACCTCAGAGGTTGCAAAGAAAGCACAGCAGTTGGACCACATTGGGCTCAGGGAGGGTGAGGATTGTGGAACAGAGGCACACCCAGTCAGTTGTTCCACTCCACAATCCGTACACCATTCTGGGGGAGCATAGCTCCCCTATGGATGCACTTACAGAGGAGACTAAGGAGGCTGAGGACAACTGTCACAAGGGAGGCCCACAGGAAGGAGGCAGAGGACACCACAGGGAAAGGAAGCAGCTCCTGGTGGGGGATTCGATTATTAGGGGGATAGAACTGGGGGAGCAGGGAATACTGAGTAAGGTGCCTGCCTGGTGCCATGGCTTGGAGGGACAGGAAGCATATCCTCAGGATCACGAGAACAGCTGCACGGGAGTCTGAGCTGGACGTCATTGTCCACCTAGGGACAAGTGACTTGGCTCATCATGAGATTAGAGCAGTGCAGGAGGACTTTGTAGATTTGGGGAGGGGCCTAAGACAAGTAGCACACACAGTATCCCTCTCAGAGGTGTTGCCTATCAATGGCATGGTGAGGTGAGGGTACTTTGCACCATGCAGTTTAATGAATGGTTGAAAAATGGTGTGGAGCACAGGGGTTTGGCTTCATTGGGGACTGGGGTTCCACCTGAGAGGACACCCAGCCTATACTGGCAGGATGGTCTGCATCTGTCCAGGAAGGAACAAGTCTTTTGAGCAATCAGTTTAAATGCTTCATTGGCAAGCTTTTAAACTAGTCAAGGGGAGGCACTGATAAGCAGCAGGAAAATCCCAGCCTCTCCTCAAAACAGGGTACTAAATGAGAAAAGACCGAGGTAGAAAGGTCAGTGGGGATGCTACAGAAGGAAAGCCATCAAAATGGAGAGCAATGAGTACCAATGCCATAGTCTGAGTAACAAGCTTCCTGAATTACTGGCCACGATGGAGGAGGAACATCTGGATATCGTGGCAGTCACAGAAACATGGTACACACAAAACCATGACTGGGACGTAAACATACCAGGATACACTATCTACAGGAGGGACAGGAGGGTAAAAAGAGGAGGAGTAGCTCTTGCATAAGGGAAGGAATCAAAGCAACAGAACAAAAGGGTAAACAGGAGGAGAAGAAGCTACTGTGGGTAAATTTGAGACCGGCAATGGCACCACAATCCGCAATAGGGTTATACAGACCCTCTCAGGGGAGGAAATGGACAAGGAAATGATAGAAAGTATACTTAGAATGGCAGAAAAAGGGAGATATTGCTTGATGGGTGATCTGAATATGCCAGATGTTAACTGGAGTGCAGTTGCAGCAGTCACTTCAAAGAGGGTTATTCTAGATGCCCTACAGGGGCATGCCTGAGACAACTAGTATTGGAGTCCACTCAGAGAGAGCAATCTTAGAACCTGGTTCTCTCAAATGGAGATGGAGAGGATCACAGATGTAGAAGTGGTAGCCATCTGGGAACTGAGCACCATCGAACAGTGCATGGTTCGAATAAACACAGCAATGGTCAACCGTCACAAAGGCAAAGTACTGAACTTTGAAGGCTGACTTTGCCAAAATGGGTGAGTGCCTAAGGAATGCACTAGCAAACAGGCAGGAAGGAGGTGGAAGAACAATGGGAATAATAAAAACTGCCATCACAGAGGTAACAAGCCTTTGTGTGAAGCAAATAAACAAAATGAAACAATGTAAGAAACCACTATGGTTCTCAAAGGAAGTGGCAGTGAAGGTTTAAGAGAAAAAAAAAGTATTCAGGAAGTACAATGAATCACAGAAGGAGCAGGACAGAGAACTGTATCAGTTAAAGCAAAAGGAAGCTGGGAAGGCAGTCAGAACAGCAAAGGCCCAAACCGAGGAAAAGATAGCCAACTCGGTTAAGAAGGGGGATAAAACCTTTTATAGGTACTTCAGGGCGAAGGAAGACAAGGAGGGATAGAGAGGCTTAATAAAGGGAGGAGGGTGGGCAGAGGGTGACTGTAAAAGGCAGAGATACTAAACAAATATTTTTGCTCAGTATTTACAAATGAAGAGGGGAGGTACCTAAAAAAAACAGTAGAAACACTCTGGATACAGAAGTTGATACCAGCCGTTTACAGAAGAAAGGGTTCTGAAAGAACTCTTAAAACTGAAGGCGGACAAAGCAATGGGGCTGATGGGATTCATCCCAGAATTCTAAAGAACTAAGGGTAGAACGTGACACCACTGACTACCCTCTTTAACAAATCATGGGAGGATGGGGTGGTACCCGGGACTGGAGGAGGGCAGATGTGATTCCCTTCACAAAAGTGGGAGCAAGGCAGAAGCAGGAAACTACAGACCTGTTAGTTTAACCTCAGTGATAGGGAAAATGATGGAATCACTTCTGAAGGAAAGAACTGTCGAGTATCTAGAGGCCAGAGGGCACAGGATCCAAAGCGGTATGGATTCACAGCAGGAAGGTCATGCCAGATGAATATGATAGATTTTCTTGACTGGGTGACCAAAGTAGTAGATCAGGAGGGGCTGTGACATGGTCTACCTAGACTTTAGCAAGGCATTTGACACAGTCCCACACAAAGATTAATATACAAGTTAGCCAGCCTGGGAGTGGGTCCCAAGATGACAGCCTGGGTAAAGAATTGGCTGGAGAATAGGACACAGAGAGTAATAGTAAATGGAGTCCACCTGTGAAGAAAGGGGGTTACTAGTGGGGTACCGCATGAGGTTCAGTATTATCTAGTCCTCTTCAATGTCTTTATAAGCCATTGCAGAGGCACTGGAAGGAAAGTATGTCTCTTGCAGATGACACAAAGATCTGCAACAGAGTTGATGCACAAGGTGGGTGGAAAGGATGAGAAGGGACTTGGCAAGATTAGAGGAATGGTCAAATGTATGGCAGCTTAGATTCAATGCTAAGAAGTGCAAGGTAATGCACCTGGGAAACAAAAACCCAGGGGAAGAGTACGCAATGGGGGGATGAGATACTAACAACAAAAAAAATGGAAAAGGACCTGGGGGTGGTCATATAAGATGACCTAAAGGTGGGCAAGCAATGTGAGAGGGCAGCAAGGAAGGCTAGGGGGATACTGGGATGTATAGGGAGAGGCATCACCAATAGAAAACAGGAAGTTATTATCCCTCTGTACAGACAGCTGGTGAGACCCCATGTGGAGTACTGCATGCAGTTCTGGAGACCCAATCTCCACAAAGACATAGACAGGATGGAAGCTATCCAAAGGAGGGCAACTAAAATGGTGCAGGGTCTGCAACCGGAGACATAATGAAGAGAGACTTAAGTAGCTTAATATGTATAGCCTCGAGGAAGGAGGGAGAGGGGACATGATGAAAAAACCAAGTACCTCAAAAGGAATCAACAAAGTCCAAGAGGGTAGCATCTTTCAAAGAAAGAGGTGCAAGAACAAGGGCAATTTGAAGATAGACAGGGGCGGCTCAGAGGTAATTTAAGGAAGTATTTTTCACAGAGGGTTGTGGATGCATGGAAGCCTTCCGAGGAGGTTGTGGAGTCAAAACAGTGGTGGAATTCAAGCATGCATGGGACAGTCATAAGGCAATTTAGGGGGTGGGGGTGAAAGGCTGCGTGGTTAACTACACTCTACAGCTTACCCATTAGGTAGGGAAATGGGCAGACTGGGTAGGCCAAGCGGTCCTTATCTGCCGTCAAATTCTATGTTTCTGTGTTTCTAAGACAGAGTAACAGATTTTTACATGTTTACAGAGTACAGACATACAGGGTCAACATAGTTTTACATAGGTTGCATGAACAGAGATACGAAGTATTACATACAATTGCTTGAACACGTGTAGATAAATAAATATTTCAAGTAGTACAGCAGGTGCTGGCAGAGGAGAGAGGGCCCAGGGTGGGATTGGGGGTGTTCAGCCCAGTGGGCCATGTCAGTAGTGCCAGAATAACAGCAGAGTATCTATTAGTGACAGGTGCAGCAGCAGGTGTTGAACAGCAGGTCTCATAAGGCAGCTTTGAAGGGGGCAATTTTGGCAGTGTTGGAAATGGCTGCGAGGAATGAGTTGAACCAGGTAGGGGCTCTGTAGCTGAATGACCTCTGAGCCCAGGAGGTCCTAGTTCTGGGCACTAGTAGAGTGACCTTGTCCGAAGTTCGGGTGGTGGCTCTGGGGTGTGTAAATTGGATGGAGGCAGACACCCGTTTTGGGGGGGGGAGGAGCCCAAGTAGGATCTTCTTGGTTAGCAGGCCGGTTTGGTAGCAGATGCGTTCATCGAGGTTTAGGAGTTTGGTCATGTCATAGAGTTGACAGGTGTGGGTGAGTCTGGGGAAACTGGTCAGTAGCCTGCAGGCCTTATTTTGCGTGAGTCTAATCTTGCTGAGGGCAGTGGAGTCAGCAGCACCATATACTGGGAGGCCATAATCAATAAGGGACATTACTGTGGACATGATGGAGAGCCTGAGGGCATCAGGTGGGAGGCAGTCCTTGTGCCGGTAGAGGATGCCGAGGCGCGCGTTTGCGGCGGAAGCAAGGGCAGTAATGTGGGCATGAAAGGTGAGGGCCAAGTCAAATGTGATTCCAAAGTATTTGTACGAGTAAACTTGTTCGAGTGGTTGACAAGTGCTCGGGAAGATTTGGAGGGGACTTTTGCTGGTTTTATTCTGGGGGCGGGCAAAGAGCATTGCCTTAGTTTTTTTGAGTTAATTACTAGTCTGCTCTTCTTAAACCAATTCTCAGCATCATTGAAAGAGTGCTGGCAGGAGTCTTGGAGGGAGGTGAGATTTTTGTGAACTGAATAAATCATGGCATCATCAGCATATAGTAGAATATTGCCAGAACAGGTGCTAGGAAGGGCATTTAGGTACAGGCTAAAGAGTAGTGGGCCCAGGATAGAGCCCTGGGGAACCCCTGAGCGGATGGGACAAGTTTCTGAGAGCACCCCATTGATTTTGACACGCTGGGAGTGGGCTGATGGGTAGCTCGCACACCAGGAGAGGGGGCCAGCAGAGAAACCAGTATGGTTGAGGGCGTTTAGTAGGAGTGGGTGGGAGACGGTGTCAAAGGCCTTAGAGAGGTCAATGTACATTGCCCCAACAAGGGAGCCATTGTCCAGGGAGGCATGTAGGAAGTTGGAGAACTCCATTAAATCTGGGTCTGTACTGTGACCAGCGCAGAAGCTATGCTGTTCTGGACACAGGATGTTATATTTTGCTAGATATTCTGTGAGTTGGGTGGCCACCACTTTTTCTAAGGCTTTGGGGAGGGGGGAGAATGGAAATTGGCAGATTGTTGCTGGGGGTGGACCGGTCACCGCCTTTGTGGATAGGTGTGACTGTTGCAGTTTTCCATGCTGTGGGGAATTGCCCCAGACAGAGGGATCGGTTCAGTAGTTCTGTAAGTGGTACCAGGACCTCATCCAGGATCAGCTGGAGTATTTTTGGGTCCAGGGAGTCGCTGCTAGGACTGGTGCCTTTTAGTGCTTTAAGCAGGAGTGGTTTGGCTTCCCGAATGGATACCTTGCATAGGTAGAACCGGGGGCACTGTGGATCTGAAGGTGGCGGGTTGTGAGTAGAGTCAAAAAAGTTACTCGGGAGGACAGGGCTAAGATCAGTAAACGAGGAGTTAAGGCAGTTGGCAATGTCGGTAGGGTCAGTGATGGTGGTGCCATTGACCGTAAGGTGTGCTGGAGGGGGGGAGCATGATTTCCCAGTTATTTCTTTTATATTGTCCCAGAAGTTCCGGGCGCAGCCTCATGAGGAGGTGAGGGTGGCCTGGTAGTGGTTTGCCTTGGCTTTGCGGATGGCCCATGTGCACCTGTTCCAGGCAGCGTTATATGCCTGTCTGTCGGCAGCCTGACTAGTCTCAGGGGCAATATACCAAAGGTTATCCCTGTCCTTGAGTAGTTGCAGTAGGGCAGGGGTGACCCAGGGTGCATTTGGTTTTTTTGGAGCAGATCATGGTGAAGGGTGCAAAAAGATCACAGGCCTTGGTAAAAGCCTGTGAGAATAGATTGAGGGCAGTGTCAACGCTTGTTGCCTGTCGGATGGGAGACCAGTCAATATGAGCGAGGAACTACCTGAGTTTTAGCAGTCCTCCTGGGTGAAGGCCCCTGCAGTGAGTGGTTTGGGGTTGGGGGTAGACCAGAGGAATAGGAGAGGGGAGTGGTCGCTTAAGGAATTTGGGAGGACTTGAATATCTTGAACCTTTTGGGGTCGGTTTGAGACAATGACGTCTAGGAGGGTGCTTGTCCCTGACTTTTGGTTACGTCTGGTGGGTTGTGCGACAAGTTGGGTCAGGTTCAATGCAGTGAAAGTGTCTCTTATCGGTAAGGCAATGGGACTGAGCCAGTTTACATTGAGGCCTCCTACTAGGACTTGTTGAGCCGTATGGGGGAGGGAGGAGAGATATTTGGTGAGAGATGATATTGCGGGGGTCTGGTTCCTTGGGGGAATGTAGGAGACTGTGAGAGAGAGGTGGCTTTTGGATGGGTCTGGGGTGAGTTTGAGGGTGAGGGCCTAGGCACCATCTACAAGCTGGGAGGGCATGGCCTACGATGGTGTCACAAGCATAGAAAGCACAACCGCCTACACGTTTACCTACTCGATCCTCGCGAAATAAGGTGTAGCCTGGGAGGGAGGGAGACAAAGGAGTCCGGGGTGGACTTAGCCAGGTTTCCACTAGGGCTAAGATGTCTGGTTGGTGTGATATAACCCAGCACTGAACGGCAGTGAATTTTTTTAAGCAGGCTGCTTACGTTCATGGAGGCAATTCGGAGTCCGTTGGACTTAGTTGGTGGATTGGCGGGGGCAGGGCCTGGGTTTGGGTGGATATTACCAGAGAGGAGCAGTAGTACTGGGTGGCAGTTTTAGTTTCTTGTGGGTACGTTGGGGGGCTGGGCAGGCAGTGTGGCCCCTTTACCCTGTTTTGACCAGTAGTATCTTAAGGCTCATAATTCCCTTCATGGGGTATATTTGTATATTGGAGGACTGCACATCGAGAGAGACCAGCAAGTTAGTTTCCTTGACATGGAGCCCTCCTAAAATGTGCAATATGTCACCTGTATTAGTTGCATGGGATTGCAATCCTGGTGCCAAAGCTTTTATATAATCATCTATAAATGAAGAAAGGGGCTTTGACTGAACCCACCCCTGAAATGATTGGCCTCCTAGGTGGATCTACCAGTGTTTTATAAACGTAAGGGGGCAGTCGGTGGTCAAGTACTCTTTTTGTTCTTTCTTTATTAAGCCCATATCATATCCCCATTCTAGGAAGTCATCCACCTTCTTTTTGAGGGGAAGTGTGGGGTCATGACCAGTTGATCTGTAGAATTTCACATTGCTTGATTTTGTCCAGACATCCACCACAGTCTTTGTGATGTCCATGACCACCACGTTGACCCCCTTGTCAGCAGGTTTTATTGTAATGCTTTTGTTTTGTTTAAGATTTTCTAAACATCTGCCCTTTGCAAGCTGTAAGGGTAACAACATTTGAATGGAAGTCCTGTGAGGCCAGCATATGAATATCCTCCTCACATAATTTTTGAAAAACACTGACCACTGTCGACATTGGTGGCATGCTGTATATGTGGATGGGTTTTGTCTTTGGGTCACACAGTATTCTTTGCCCAATGGAATATCCTCCGGTAGCATTCAAAAATCTTGTTCTGCTAACACCTCAATTACAGTTTGTGTGAATATGATGCCATCTCCCTCTGTCACTTCTGTAGTGGCGCAACCCATGGCAGGGCCAGATTAAGGCAACCTGGGGCCCTAAGCCCAAGAGAAATCTGGGGCCCCCCTTACTGTAACCATGCCCCTTCACCATGACCACACCTCTTGGTTATTGCATATCAGTTACTGAAACATGAAAACAGTGTTCTTACTGTCCCTAAAAAGTGGCATAGAATACTTCAAAATTAATGAAACTAATGCGATCAGTATGGAAAAATAATAATAGCCTGCGTTTTGATAATTTAGAGAAAATAATTGGTAATAGGCCTGGTAAAAATAATTTGTTGTATGTGAAATGTCATTATTTACACATCTCCAAAGCCCCCCACCCCCAAACACACGTGTTCACTCGCAGTTTGGGTGTTATCATATTGTCCTGCAGGTAGTATGAACCAGGATGTGGGGGTTTTGTTGGGTTGGGTAGGGATTGATTTCTAAAAGAGGCTAGGTCCTGGGTGGTGTAGGAGTTAAGTTTGTTGTTTACTAGAGGGGTTATGAACTTTAGCGATTATACTGCAAAGCGAGTGATTATTGGAAGAATTTGAAATCATTCCCAGGATCAGACATTTTTGTTATTGATAGGTAAGCCACGATCCATAAATGGCAAGATATACTGATGGGAATCTTGAAATACATTCATTTGTTTACCCTGAAAACAGAGATGTATCGAGGTCAGAACTTCAGTATGAGTGAGATGAGAGAATTTAAAAAAAAGAGCATGATTTTTAATTGTACCATTGAAACTTATTGTAGATTTTTTTAATTTTAGGAGTGAGATTACATTTTTTTTTTTTTATTTATTGAGATATCGGAATTGTAAGCCTTTGAATCAGAGACTCCTTTGCAAAGGCTCCATGTCATGGAAGTACAAAATAAGAGAAATGAGCAATACATTGAAAGGTATTTCATCTGAATGTGTAGGGTAAAACAACCCAGAGTCAAACATAGTACAAAGGTGTCAAGCAAATTAAGCTATTGTTTACATTCAAATTTCAAGGATGATACAAGGTTTCCTAAGACAATAAAACAGATACTTAAAGATACAATATGAAGCATACACACTGAATTGCACAGTTAATCTTTTATAGTTAAGAATAAGATTCAAAGCTGGGTTTCTAAATGGGTGTGGGAGACAAAGCGAAGGAAATGGGCTTGTTCACACCTTAAAGGTCATCCTGGCTGGGGCCCCTGAAGCTGTCAGCTATACTTAACACCTAATCAGGGAGGTGAGAGTCATGTCACAATTCAGCTCCTGAGTTACTCAGTGGCTGTGTCCTTTACAAAAAATATGCAGCTCAGGTAGTAAGAAAAGGATATATAGTAAATACATGTTGGGGATTGCTGGGGGCCCCTGGCAGGCAGGGGCCCTAGGCATGTGCCTGTGTTGCCTATGCCTTAATCCAGTCCTGACCCATGGTGTTGTCACTTGGATGGAATACACACGTTAGATTTAATTTACGGCAGAAATTTGCCGAAGACTATTATGGTTTCAAACAGGTTAAAATCCACAGTACATGGGTAAGCCCTTTGATAATACACAGACCTCCTCTTCAAATAAGACAGGTGTTGACAAGTTCAAAACATAACTTGCTTGGTTTTGAGCAGTTGAAATGTTAAGAGGTTCAGTATCTTGGTTCAAACCACTCGCCTCTCCTTCAGGTACTAACTCCCTGTTTGGTATCACTTCTTGCTGTGCTACTGTTGTAACTTTCTTGCCATGGCCTCTGTGCCCCACTTTTCTTTTCTTCTTGAGGGCCTTTGTACTTGTTCCTTCTCAAACTTCACCTGGGCAACTTGCCGGTTTGTCCCGCCTCTAAAAAGACAATGAAGTTGAAGCCTCAGAACTGCTGCTCCCAATGGTGACATTGCTGTCTGTACATTCTGTTTCTGATTGTGTAATATTCTTTTTGAGGATTAGCTTTGGTTCAAAATTAACTTTTGACTCATTTCTTTTATTAGCCTTGCCCCAGCTAAAAATATTCAATTTTGTAATCCTCGTCTCGCAAGAACTTTCGCCTTCTAGTTGTACTTATTCTTTCCTCGTTGACTTTGATTTCACGCATAAGTTCTTTCCTAAATTTTCCTTTTGGGCTAATATGCCCTCTATTTCGACCAATTTTTCTTTAGCATCCTCCAGGATAAGCTGCATCAGTAATGTGGATGTTTGATGCATGATGTTCCTGCAAGGGGATTTTGTAATCCTGAGTCCTCTTTTGGTACTGTTTCACCCTTAAAATACACCTCAGTTGATACCTGATGCCCATATGAGCACCTTGCTTTAAGCAGTACTGTATCATACTCCCAAAATGGCGTCAGATATGCTGTTTACGTTATGCTTCATGCTACTTCCGTGTTCGGTGGCACTCCCAGCTACACAACCCCCCCCCCGCCACACACACACACGCACCCCTACCCCTGAGCTTTCACCACAGGCTAACTCTTTCTGGTCTTTGTATACTGGACCTATTACTGAAGTAAGCAGACACCCTGAGGCTCCCCCTTCCACTCTGGCACATTTAATATGACCATCTAATAGACACTTTTGCTCTTTAATAGCCCAAATGTATGGAAAGTAGTCCTTACTCTTTGGGGCCCTGATAAAGGGGAAGCCATAGTAGCCCCCCACCTTATTTGTAGTGGTTAGTGTTGTTGGAGGCCTTACTTTTCTCTGCAGTTGAACCTAGGACAATGGAAAAAAGAAAGAAAAATTAATATTCACATCTTGAACAGCAGATACCACACTCTGCCAAACATTCTGGAAACTAAAACACAGTATATCTCGCTACAGTAGTATCGGGGTTGGGGGAAAGAGAAATGGAGTTTTGTTTTTAAAATGATAATGTTCTGGCATCCAGTCATGTAATTTCAAGTCTGTTGACAGTGAAAAACTCCAGAGTAGACGATGCAGTTGATTGGTCTGTCCTTGATATTATCCCCTCTCCAAATTGTGCGATTGATTATTTCTGCAAACAACTGCACCCTATATAGGACCTGTTTTTTTCCATTAAGAAAGGGTAGGGTACGGGGTACCTTTAATGGATGGTTCTCAAGGGACTTAAAAGAACTTATAAAAACTAGAAATTGTGCATGTTCAGAATTTAAAAAATCCCAGTCGATTGTTTCTTGTGATAGATATCGCTTTTCGAGGAATAAAGTAAGCAATGCAATTGGATGAGCTAAGGAAATGTTCTATAGAAAAAATTTGACTAACAATTGCATTAATTCAAAAATGTTTTGGAATTCAGTTAGAGACTTGATTGCCCCATGCAGAAAGCCTAAGGTTGAAAAGATTGTGATTGGTGACACTACTTTCAGACCCAGTTGTCATGGCAGAAATGTTTTATGACAAGTTTTCTGATTTAGCTGGTTATCGGTTGAACTCAAATAATTCCTTTATTAATAATAGTCCTGGTAATGATCAACAAAGAAGACCCAAATTCTATTTTCATAGGTTGACAAAGCGAGCATTATCAAAATTAATTGCGACAATACCTAATAAATTTAGTGATTGCGGTGAAGGTTTGGACGGAAGGTTTTTGAAGTCAATTGCCCCTCATATTATTAGTCCCCTGTGCTCTATTTTAATTTCTGTCTTATCACCGGGGAGTTTCCATCTTTATGGAAGCAAGGTAGGGTGGTTCCAGTCCCAAAAAAGCCTAAGGCACAAACCCTTGATGACTTTAGTCCAATTTTGATTCTCAACCCTTTAAGCAAGTTGATGAAGAATGTTGTTGCAGTTCAGATAACTGAGTATCTTGAAAGATGTGATTTGTTATGTTCAGAACAACACGGATTTCATAAGAATCACAGAGACTGCCTTGGTCAGGTTCACAAATGCCGTCCTTTGGGGCTTTGAAAAAGGTCTTTTTACAGGGGCAGCCTTTGTGGCCCTGACCAAGGCATTCAAACTGATCAACCATTCACTTTTGTGTTTCAAACTGAATGATCTTGGGTTTTCTGAGAATGTTGTAACATGGTGTAGAGATTATCTAACTGGTAGATCGCAAGTGGTTAATTTAGGAAATGCAGTTTCTTCTGTTAGATCTTTGGATCTAGGTGTGCCACAGGGGTCCATTTTGGGCCTCTTGTTGTTCTCATTGTTTGTCAATGGGTTGCCCTCTATTTTTAAATCCTGTTCAAGCTTATTATATGCTGATGATTTTATAATCTACTCTCAAGCTAAGGTTTAACTTGAAATTGTTATGTCTTTAGAATCTGAATTTCAAAGTACTTGTAACTGGCTTATTGATAATAGTTTGATTCTAAATGTCAAAAAAGCCAGAGGCGATGTTGTTTGGTTCACCTTATCTTTTGAAAAATGACCCGGTTCTTCATATACATGACAATATGGGAGCAGTGATTGAGTTTGTTAAAGAGTTCAAGTATCTTGGTGTCCTTTTGGAGCCTGGACTTAGCTTTTCTTCTCAGGTTACATCTGTTTGTAAAAAGGTCAATTTGAAATTGGGCTTACTTTTCAAATTTAAAAAACATTTCACATTGGACATTCGTGGGACAATTGCTGTTGGTACTTTATTACCCCATTTGGATTATGTAGCCAGTATATATTATAATTTATCAACTAAAGATATTAGTAAATTGTCAGTTACTTATAATAATATACGTCATTTTGTGCTAGACTCCGCTTACCGAACTCATCATAGTACTTTGTATTCAAATTTGGGCTGGCTGTCTCCCTATTCAAAAATTATATATTTTTAGGGATCTCAAGTTTTCAAATATATTTTTCTATCTAACTACCCACTAAAAGATTTGATTGATATGAGGACTAGCACTCGGAATTTACGTTCTTCTGGTGGTGTCCTACTTCAAGGAAACATGCATTATTCTAAAGCTGGGGGTCGTTCTTTCTCTGCTGCAGCTCCTTTATTTTGCAACACTTTACCAAATGATTTACACTCCTCTCCCTCATTGTACAATTTTAAATATCACTTTAAGGAGTATTTACAATCCTCCTGAGATTTTTCATTGTTTTGTTTAGCATTATTGTACATAATTTTTCTTAAATGTTTGTATGTCAGTATTGTTAAATGTGTTTTGTCAAGTCGATCCTGAAAAAGGGCTAGTCCCAGTGTTCCAACCCGGTTAACAAAATAAGTAAATAAATGAAATATTTAGAGAATCAGACACTCAACTGCCTGCATCCTGCAGCTGACCCAAATGGTGTATAACAACTGTCCATCATGTGCCTCTGCACCCAGAACTGACCAGGTGGCATGTACCTAAACATGTTTCAATTTGAAAATAGTATCTGAAATTCCTGCAGCCCTTGGAAGGAGCAGCTCCTACACACAGACCATTGTTCACTCTTTTATTGTGATACAAGATCCAACCATTTTTAAGTCATTTATCGAATATGTGGATGATACCACAGTGATTGACAAATTTAGCAAAATAAGTGAGAGTAATGTGCAAGGGGATTTAAATAACATTGAAGAGTGATAAAAACAGAATTTTATGGAAATAAACCCAAGGAAAACCAGGGAAATTAGATTTGGGAAAGCTAGTATAAGGGAATGCGCTTCTCAGGTGTTTTTTGGGGGGGAGCAGTTTTTCAGTGGAGACTGTAGAAAGTGTAAAATTATTAGGAATCATGATACAAGATTTTACATGGCAAGAACAAGTTCAGGAAATGCTAAAAAAAACTAATTCACCAATATATTTTTGACCATTTTAAAAAGAGCAGGGTTCAGTCAAGAAGATAAGTTATACTTTTATTGCACTGTAATTAGACCTGTACTTGAATACAGATCCTCAGTATGGAATAGGGTTTTAACTAAAAATGAGAGAAAAGAGTTTGAAAGAATTTAAAAAAGAGCACTACAAATAATCTTGGGGTTTGAGGCCTCATGATGATGATGATGATGATGATGGGATAAAAAAGTGTAATTTGGTGAGATTGGATGTAAGGATGAAACAAATGGCAAGAAAGTTATTTTTAGAAGTTTGTGATCCTAAACATAAGTTGCACCCCCTGCTGCCACCAAAAGAAGAATCTATGTATGGTCAAAGGAAACAGGTTAGATGATGGAAACCTATTTCTAGAACCAAGAAATATAAAGAATCGTTTTTATGTGAATTTTATGTGATTAAAATGATATAGGTGAAAATGTGATGATGTAATATTTGTGCATTGATATTTATTGCTGAATAATGTAGGAATGTGTTTGATTCTTGTAGTAGTGATTGTGACATAGACAGCCAGCTCTGAGTGCTGTATCAATTTTTTATTGCATATAAAATATGTGATGGGAAGGTCAGTTTGAGGAGACTACTGTCTTACTGGAACTGACACATCAAGACCCCCCCAGGGATAAGTTCAAAGGACAGGACATAGCTAAACTGCAGTTATCTGGGGTGCAATTACCTTGTCAATTTGCTTTCATCCCAGGAAATAAGATTAGCCATTCATAATTCCCTCAGGGAAAATCCTTTGACTTGCAATAGTTGTCAGGAAGAACTTGAGAGGGAGGGGTGTCAGAGAGAAGCCAGAATGGACATTGAAGAGAGATTGATGACTGGGCCAGGGAGGACCCAGACGAATTTGGAAGGTCCAATATACATTCCCGGGGAACCCTTGAATTACATCAGGGAGACCTTTGAGGTGTAGATTCCAAGGTCCAGACGAAATTAAAGAAGCAAATACACTTTTGCTTTGAATACAGTGACTTAGATCAAAGAAACTTTTGAGATGTATGTGTAGCAGAGCACAAACCGGTTTGGTCTGGTTAACCTGAGGGAGGAAAGGCAGTGAGGTCACCTATTATGTTTTTTTTAAATATTTTATTTGGACATCCTGTGAGATAAAATATAGATGTTGTTACACCAAGGCGGAGTTATGTGACCTCAGAGAGTGCCGGTTCAGAACTGTGTTTAATTGCTGAGAGAACCTTGACAGAGTCTCACAAGACAATATTTCTGACTGAGAGAAGAGAGACCATCAAAGCACTGAAAGAAAGTAAGCATATATTAGATTAGACCAGTCTGAATGTATGTATTGTAGGAACTGCACTTTTACCTGTTTGTTTTAAGGCTGTATGTGTTGGGATATATTTGTTCTGTAATTATTATTCTGTTTTGATATTTTAAAGTAAATATATATTTTACAATGGAAACTGCTTGGAGTGCCTTGACATTTCTTTTTATTTTAAGTGGAGCTTTTAAAGGTTATAAGTAACACTGTGTATGAGCTTAGTGCATACCAAACTGGGAAATGGATAGAGTTCTTTAAAGTCTTGCATAGAGTTCTAAGGGTTCATTTGAAAGACCTGGTTGGGTGCCCGTAGGCAAAGATATCTGGCCTTCCCCCCGAAGACAGAATTATCTGAGCCTGAGAATTGGGTACGCTAACAAGAGGTTATCAGTTTGAATCCCTCCAGAGCTTGAGACTAGGGTGACTTGAACCCACAAAATGGACAGGAGGGTTACCTTGTTCTGTTCACTGTACACAAATCATACGCTCAGAGGTTGGCACTTTGGGAGTAGAGGACTGACCAGCTGAGCTAGTTTATGACAGTGATGATATGTTTTTTAGTGTATTAGTAAGGGTTGTTTATTATTTTTGTATTCTTTGTGGGTATGATGTAATATGCTACATGTATGTGTAACATAATAGTATGTAATATGTGCCTTTTTTTTTTTTTAAACGTGCTGAACGTCAACGTCCCCTTCTGGGGGGTTGGTTGCAGTTGCTTTTAAAAAGTCTAATTCAATTTACAGGGAACATTTAGCCTACTGGTTTCTCAGTTTAAAGGTGTGTGTGTAATATGCTGTAATACGCTGCAGCTTTGCCTTTTTGTGACACTATATACAGTCCATCTTTTCTAGCATAGACTGCATTATTCATTAAATCTAACTAGAAGTGCCTTATCTTAAGACAATTCTTAAAAAGGCTGTTAAGAATCGTACATGTTTTACCTTTTTGCACTATACTTATATTTCGCACAATTATATGAAATTTCAAGCCTGTGGTTATATCATTACTTCTGTACGCTGTCCATTTAATTTTCCACTGCATGAGCAACTTTATTGGGTATAAATGTGTTTAGACAACAGGGATTGCCCACCCATGACCAAGTTCTTCCCAAGTGAAGCTCTGGTGGTGTTTGTGCACCATCTGCTTTGCCTTATTTCATTTTGGTCCTGCTTGACCTTTCCATGGCATTTGACACAGTGGAACGTAGGGTGCTGTTGGTATGACTGAGGCACTATGTAGGACTCTTGGGAATGGTGCTTTAGTGGTTTGAGTGCTACTCATCCACCAGATTGCAGCAGGTGGCACTGGGCTCCTACATCTTGAGCAGTGCTGTTCTCTGTTGTGTGCCTCAAGGTTCATTCATTGCCCCGATGTTGTTTCCCATGTATATGCTGTCACTGGGGGAGGCCATTAGACACGACTGCTTGGATTGTCACTGCTGTGCATATGATATCCATCCAATGTGTCCTGTGCACCTGATGGGGTGCTGTGGTTTTGGGACTAAGTGAATGCCCTCCTTAATGAAATTCAAGACTGGACGGATGCCAGCTGACTTGCACTTAATCCTTTTAAGACAGAGGTGCTGCTTGTAGAACCAGGCTGGTATGGATCAATAATGAATGACATGGATGCCTTCCTTCCATCTTTAAATGGCATCGCACTTGGAGACTTGGAGCTGTGGATAGGGTTAAGGAATCTGGGGGTCATTGTGGATTCCTGTCTGACCCTGGGACATCAGGTGTTAGCTGTTGTGCACAGTGGTTTGTCCCATCTTTGAAATGTCTCCTGGATTAAGTCCTTTCTTGCTCCTGCTAACTTGTTGACCCTAGTGCATTTCCTAGTCACACTAGATTGGATTAGTACAACTTTTACCTAGAGTTGTCCACAAGGTTGGTGCCTCACCTGTAACTGGTCCAGAATACTGCAGCCAAACTGGTTTCTGGGACCTCTTGGTTTCAGCATATCATGCCAGTTCTCCGTACACTGCACTGGTTGTCTGTTTGGTGGCACATCAACTTCAAGGTATGCTTGTTGATTTACAAGCCCAGCATGGATTGAGCCCACACTACCTAAAAAAAAACTCCTAATCCCATATGCTCCTGCCCACCTACTTCATTTGGCCGAGGTGAGTCTCCTCTTGGTGTGTAGATCCCAGTTAAAGTCTTCGGGGGACTGGACTTTCAGTGCTGCTGCCGCCCCAGTGCAGTGGAACCCTCTTCCCCCTGAAGTGAGAGGAGCCCCCTCACTTGACACTTTTAATAGTCACTTAAAACTCATTTGTTCAATATGAGTTTTAGTTCTTGTGCTGTCTTTAAATATTGTACCATCTCTGCTGTATTTTAGAATGTTTTTCTTTTCAGTTATAATTGTAAGACATCCAAAGCCTCTGGGATTGGGCACCCTATAAATAAAATTGCTTGCCTTGCCTAAGGGAGCACAAATTACTTCGGGGCTTGGGCCCACACTTCTCAGCCTTTGGCCATTTTCTAGCACTCTCCTCCATGTAGTCCCCCTCCCCCCAGGGATCTTGCCCCCCCACAACTTACCCTCTCATGGTAAGGCTTTTGTAGTTCAGCCTCTTTTGTTTGTTAACTGAAAATTTACCATGTGTGCAGTTTGATCAATCTCCTTAATACAGTATACTGTTTCTTGTGTTAGATTTCAAATAATTATGTTGTTTTCTATTTTATATATTACCCTATATTGTACTCTGTGTTCTCCCTCAGCACTTTGTTCATCATAGTGTACTTGCTTAGACAAAATATTTTGCCTTTGCACACAATTGTTTATTTTGTTGCTTGTTATCTATATAGCTGTATTATTTGTATCATTTGCACTTCTGTATCTCATTATTTCTGTTCAGTGTTTCCCTCTGCCCCCTCCCCAGAACGCATGTGGAAACGAGCTGATACTAGCTCAGTATTTAATTACTTATGGTTAAAACATTTGAAATACATAAATAATATGTATTTATTATTGATTTATTTAAAAATTGGTAACTGGGAAACGCACACGAGCCAGTGCTCATTTCCAGGTGTGACCCGGTGGAAAGGGAATACATTCATTGAGCATGCATAGTAGTAATGAAGTGGTACAATGTAAAGTGCAAACCGTATACAGTACAACATAAAGTGCCAAAAGTTGATGCTATGAGCAATGCTGATGCGTAATTAAAGTGATCAGAGCAGGTTGGAACATGGTAGTACAGAGTTTGTTGGGAAAAATGACTGAACCAGTCCAAGGTAGAACCCAGAAAGAGGCTCAACAGCAGGGGTGGAGAGGGCTTCAATGGGATGATCAGGTAGAGGGTTGACAGGAGCAGGGGGTTGGGAGGAGTTTAAGCTAGTACCTCAGGGAGACTGGGGAGATGGAGAAAGGAGGGGAGCAGGTTCCAGAGGGACCAAAGATGATAATGATAGAAGACTGACTGCCCAGCAGAGGCGTGGGGGTGGGGAAGGGAGAAAGTGTGAAGATCCCTGGTGTGGAGGGAGTATGTGGCAGAGGGAATGGGTGAGAGGAGTGAGGATAGATAGGAGGGTAGGGACCTAAACCAGTATTGAGATGAAGGAGGTGCAGTGGGACTGGCGATGTGAGGGTAGGGAGAGGATGGATAGAGAGGAGTTAGAGGGAGCAGTGGAGAGTACGGGGGGGGGGGGTCATAGCAAAATAACAAGACATTGCAGATGATGTCCAGGGTGGCAAAGAAAGATGAAAGTGCAGTGCCGTAAACCACATCTGCGTAGTCAGAGACTAGGAGAACCATTTTGGTAACTAGCTCTTGGCAGACCTGGGGAGACATGCAGTCTTTATTGCAGTATGAGGCACCAAATTTGGGGTGGAACTTGGAGTGTATGGCATTGATGTGGGCAGAGAAGCCTACTATTGAGCCACACACCAAGATACTTGAAGGAAGTAACCAGTGGGGCTACATCCAGAATGGAGAAGACGGTGGGGGGGGGGGATCCTTTACTGAATCTTTTCCCTGCCTGACATTTTTTTAATTACTGATCCATTCCAGGACCCAGCAACATCATCTGACTGGAATTCTGCAGTAAAAGTTGAATTTAAGACTTCCCCTCTTTGACTGATGACACCGACTTCAGGAACTCCTCTGTGGTTAATAATGGAAACAGGCAGGAAAATTGCAGCTTCAGCACTCCCCATTCTCCTGTTGTCCATGAACATCCATGGCCAAGCCTGCTGTGTCACATATCTTTGTCTATAATAACCCCATTCATGAAGAATGTCTGTGGATGACGAATATGCACCAAAGTCTGAGAAAAACACACAATCAAGAGAAACTAACTGGCGGGGGGACTGCATTCATTTTCAGTTTGGTAAATTAAAGGAAAAGATGCTGATTTACAAATAAATAAATTATATCCGGTAGTAGCCATGATTGTCCATGACCTATGGTTTCCAGTGTCCATTTTAATGAGGATATTTGCCACAGACACTCAACACATTCCCATAAGCCATGGATGGTGTTACAAGGGTGGATTAGTGAACTTCCTTTATCACACTTCCACCAACCTGGATACTAAACTCTTTGGGCTGTTCCTTTCAAGCCCCACCACAGGCCACTCGCAAACACAAGACCATGTGATCTGTCACACAGTACAAAGTCTTTTAGACATAGAAACACCCTTAGCCACTCCAGGTAATCTCTCCCCTCCTCTATATTAGACATTGGTTTACTTTTGAAGTTTGGTAGTATTCTTTTTTGAAGTGGATCATGGACTTTGCCCAACAAAAAATGGATTGCCTGTGTTTATTAAAATACAACAGTTACAAATGTATATTAAATAAAACTATTTCATATTTACACTAATTATACAAGATATGCAGCAATCTAGAGGAAATACAACACTATGCAATCTGACAAATAAACATCTTTAAACAGATGGAATTATAAACACAGAAAAACCTCACCAACCAGTTACCAATCCACATGGTTAGTCATTCCCTTAGTCCTGTTCTCCCCTTTAGCATACTTATTCATCCATGCTTATGAAGTGGGGAGGGGGGCAGACATGATGGACCTAGAGTCCCTTCTGCCCTTAAATTAGGATGTTTCATAGAGGGCCCATAGTTCTCTACCAGACCCCTTTGATTTAACCCCCAGTGAAACATCATTTACAATTGGAAATGGGTTGGGAACTCTGTGCCTTGAGCAGTTCTGTGCAGGTCATGTACACCTTTCTGTACCTTATTAAAATCACTTGATACCATGTACTTGCACTGGTAATTGTTTGTGTGTAATTGGGGGGGGGGAATAAGTGTGCTACACCTAGTTTGTTTTCCTGCTTCATTTGTGTTATCCGTTGCAACTGCACTTCTGGGAATCCAGTGAACATTCGCTCTTGTTTTGTATCCTTTTCTTCTTCCTTTTCTCCTGAGGCTGTTGCAGCTCATTTTATCCCCTCGTTAGCTGATCTGGCAATGTGCAGTTCACTGACCCTTGGCTCATTCTGTCATGTGATTTACATCTTAGATTACAAAGCTCATATCTGGCAGATGGATACTAGTAAGAACCAACAACTTTTATGACCATTCCACCCATACTCCAGTGTAGTGTACTAGACTGTAACATGGAGGCTTGAACTGCAGGTTCAGCTTCTTTAGGTGTCAGCATGACACCTGTCGTCCCAGAGGATATGCTAATTGTGATAAAACAACCTTGTCACTGCCCAAGGTGTAAGGGTTTCTATGGAACTGATTAAGCCCAGATAGTATAATCCTTTACCAATCCTAAAGTCTAAACATTTTTAGCATTACAAAATATGCTATCCCAGCCAGCCCGGTGGTGCTGAGGGTTAAAAGCTGGATGCCACACCTTGCGCCATGCTGGCGACCCATGTTCAGGAACAAGCATGGGCCATCAGAGGTTGGGAGGGAGAGGATCAAGCATCCGGAGGACAACTCTCCTCTTCCGGGGAGGGAAGACTGGCACTCCCACCAAACAACTACCCCCAGATAGAGGCCGGAGGGTAGTGTGGGTCAGAGGGGCCAGAAGAATGGAGGGTGCTGCTGGACTTCTGTGGATGTGCACACGCCTCTACATGCACACGTCCTGTGTGCATGCCCCGGCAACAGGGAAGGGAGAAAAAGAGTAAAAACACCTCCGGCTGCAAGATGGCAACCGACCTCCTGCAGACTCTGCACCCAGCAACTGGGCAGGGGTAAGTCCCGGTGATACCGGGGTGACAGGGCTGGGGAAGGGTCAATCAGAAGGGGGCAGAAGGAGGATAAAGTGTCTATAAAAAAAAAAAAAAATAAAACATGCTATCCCAGCAGTGTTGACAGGTGAAGATGAGAGTAAATGGTGCCGCCTGCTGTGTTACTTTCATCTGGGTGACCACAGGTGGCAGTGTGGTTGGGATCATTCAAAGGGGGGATTCACATGCCCACCTCTATGTCCCCATGGACAGGATTGGATAGAAAAAGAAGAAAATAGAGGTCTTTCTTGGCAGGACAAGGTGCCGCAGGTCATATAGTTGGAAAACCAGACCTTAGGCCCCCTACAACTTTCATCAAGATTACAGTGGCTCCTTAAAGGTGCATGCCAAACTGCTGATGGGCAGCCCTTAAGGAAGAAATCTCGAATCAGGGATTGGTGCTCCTACCTGGAGAAGAATAACACATCAGTGGACTTGGGGAGGCACAGTTTTCTTTCTTTATTTAGTTGGAATTACTCCATTCGGGATAACCCATGCGATGCAGCATCTTGTTTTCATAGACATCCCAGGAAGGACAGCAGCAGACAACAGGTTAACATAGTCCATCAGGAATGGTTATAAACAGGCTAAAATATGCACAGGAAAACGTAAACTATAGAAAAGTGCATCCAAGCAGTAATCAAAGCAAGCTAACAAAGCGTGGTCACAGCAAATAAAGATAATGAGCATTATTATGCAGTATGATCATAGTTCGAGAGAACAGGATTCTAGATCAAAATAAATACAGGGCGTTCTAAGGAAACTGGAATGACCAGACTCGAACACTTGAACTATAAAAGCATTCCTCAGCTGGAGAGGGAGTGTGTTCCAGGTGTCTAATGCTGCAAATACAAAGGCCTGCTACCAAATCATCGCTTTATCCTAGGAACTGAAAAGGCAAGTGCTGCTGCTGCTGCTGCTGTTGAACAGAATGAGGAGTTGTTGCTTGACAGTGTAAGGTGGGCTAGAGGATAATCAAGAGCTACAGGAAATGGGTGAGTGGCAGGAGGTCCACAAGAACACCAGGTGAAGGAGCTAAAAAAAAAATCTGTTGAGGAAAACATGCCATCTCCCCATACTGCAGTCTAAGAACAAATGCATGGTAAGGTATATAGAATGTGGGCAATACTACATCACGGCATGCATTCGTTGGAAGATATAGGCATACCTCTAGTTTTTGCAGAGGAATGTGGCAACAAGCTGAGTGTGTGTCCGTAAGCTCCACAGGAGTGATGTCTCCCAATGAACATTACACCCTGGAGTGTGTTATTGCACACCTCCCATGGGCCTCTGTAGAGCTCACTAATCTTTGTAGTGCCTGTGTCTCTACATGGTACTTTTACAAAGCATCTGGTGCCCCTGATGACTTGTCGAGCTACAAGATTAGAAACAACCTCAATGTCTCTGACAAGTTCTGGAAGATAATTATTTCCCTTTTTTGGCTCCATCTCCCAGTCAACTCCCTTCCCTCCTTGATGAAAGTACAGTCCAACCCCATTCATCCAAACTGCTTGGGGGATGTCCAGTCAGTTCGGAAAACTGGGAGGTCAGATGAACAGGAATGCATAGGTTGAGGTGTGTCAGACAGCGCTATATAATGAGCCACACAGGAAAAAACTTGTGATTAATGGCTAAAAAGGTTTTTTAGCAATGATTGTTTTGGTGAGTCAAACTTCTTTCTTGTGGCATGTTGTCTCATGGTGCGTAGCAACATAACTTGTACAGGGTCGCAGTCTGGCTGGTTCCCAAGATACAGGATGCATTTCTCAAAATGCTGAATAGCCTCTCCATGTATTGGAACCATAGGCGTCATTTCTTGAGGTTTTGTGTTGGGACTCACTTTCTGATTCATGCTGTGCTGGCTTTGTTACCAAATCAACAACTGCCTCATAAGACAGCAGCTCATGCCCGTGTTCCTCATCACCACACCGTAACCAGTGCTTCACACATTCCTCTGAGGGATGGTCTGGGAGGGCTGCAGCCAAGTGGGTGAGCTTGTCAGGTGAGACAGTGTTTTCTGGGAGGTTGGGAAGTTCTGCAATGTCCTGTCGATTTGTTTGGATGCCTGACTTTTTCCAGGCTTCCTGCATCGATTCAGGATGCAAACACTCCCATGCCTCAGAGGCCATGTACACATCTTTTAAATTTTTGGTCTTGATGATGTCTCCCATCAGTTTTTGTTCATTATCCTCGGACAATACAGTTGGAGCAGCTTTTTTCTGCATGCCCTTTTAAATATTTCAAGAACAACTTAGTCACAAGGTTGAAGCTTAGAAGTTGTATTGGGAGGGAGAAACATACATCTAATAACCCCTTGTTCAAACATCAGCAATATCGGGGTGGGCAGGTGAGTTGGCCACTAGTAAGATTGCTTTTAGAGGTAGCCCTCTGGATCTCGGGTACTGTTTAACTTCTGGCACAAAACGGTCACTGAACCACCTGGTAAAAATGTAGGCATCTATCCATACGCTGCACTGTGCTTTATAGTGGACAGGAAGGGATGACATATTCATATGCTTGAAACAGCTTGGCTCCCATGATTTCCCCACTATGACAACCTTCAGTTTGCAGCCAGCTGCATTAACACACCCAAGGACTGTCCTTTTGCTTCTTGAATCCCAGTCCATCACCCTGTGACCCATGGGCCAGTGTGAGATCTGGCAGATGTCGCCAGTAAAGCCCTGTCTTGTCTGCATTAAACAGCTGCTCAGGGACCAGACCATCCTGTTCAATTGTTTCAAGCAGCTGTTGAATGAAAGGTGCGGTCTCCTCACCTGCAGCACTGAGCCATTTACTGCACAACCTTAGCTGGCAAATACCGTGCCTCCACTTAAAGCGGTCCGGCCAACCCTCATTTGCCACAAAGGGACCACTGCTGCCTAATCTTTCATGAAATTGTAAAGCCTTTTTTTCAGTAGTGGTCTGGAAATAGGGGTTCCCTTTTCCCTGTCTTGGTGAAACTAGATGTAAACAACGGCATCTCATTGATCATCTTTAGAGGTCCGCATGATTTTCTGTCTTCAAAACCTGCAACAGTCTACATAAAGAGGGCAAAGTCCCGAAGTTTATCTTTAGCAGCTTTAATGTCACTAGTTGTGGACTTTCCCACACCATACTCTCCTGCAAGCACCCCTGCCTATTCTCTGTTCTCTAGCCACTCAACAATCCTGATTTTCTGTGCCATGGTAAGCACAACCTTTCTTTTGCCAGAGGGGAATTCCGTGATCTTACTTCGAGATACACTCTTGCAGCAGGTAACACCTTTAGGACAAGCCAGCAGGTGCCAGGACCTCACATAAACTTTCTAGCTAGCAGTACCCAGCGGGAGACCGCCCCTAACATCAGCCCACCCCTGACGTCACATATAGTATAAAAGGGACAGCCCCCAGCCCATCCCCAGTTCTTTTCCCACTGTCGACTGTGCAAGTCGGACCTCCGCAGATGCCTTCAGCTAGCTGACTGCCATCTTACCACATTTTTCAGTGCCTTTTTCTGAATTGTTTTCCAAAAGTACGTCGTCTTCTCCAACTTCTTTAATCAAGAGGTGTTTTTCCAAGTGCGCATGCAGCAAGCAGATCCTGCATAAAGATGGCCATTCGGCCTGCCTTTTTAGCTTAGGCCCAGACAACAACATCGAGGCCTGTCAGCTCTGCCACAGTTTCAACCAGAACACGCAGCTCTGGCGCCAGAAGACCCTCGAAGCTTTCCTGCTGAAAAAACAGTAATCTGCTATGGAGAAGGAACTTCATAACAAAAACTCATCTTCTTCTCCCTCATTATCTTCTTCTCATAAAGAGAAGAAATTGAGCAACAAACACAAGCACCGGGAGAAACATAAGCAGAAGTCCCAGGCAGAAGATCACTCTTTGTCCCCAATGAAGTCGGCGACCCCTTCCTCCTCCTCCAGCTCCCAGTCACTAATCCTCCCTTCCTCATATCAGTTACAGGAAAGGGCTCTTTGGGCATGGGAAGTTTTCCAACATCTCTCTGCCACTCAAGCTTAAACCTGTCACCCCTGGCGGCTCTAAGTCTGGTGACCCAGACGGTGATCTTCCGGGCCTCAGTCTGTCACCCTTCCAGCCAGGGTGTCTGCCAAGTCTGACCTGATGTCAGGGGGCCAATGCTAGCAAGTGGCACCTGGGACGGTCACCCTCTTTCTCTGGAAGTAACAGGCGTATGTTGCACTCAGGAGCCACCCCTCCTCCACAGGTGACTCCACCCAGGTGTCTGCCGGCTAGTTCTTTGGCCCAGTCTCTGCCTATATTGGCTGCATCAGTGCTGGCCTCACTGATGCCCCCTTGAAAGAGCTCAGCACCCCCGCAGACAGTTGACTCCAGCGCCCCTAGGGGACCTGACGCCTGATGGTCCGGACATCAGATCTGCCACTTCTGATGGCTGAGGACACTCCCTTGGTCCCAACACCAGGGAACCTAGGCCAGACCACCCCACTGCTAGGGTTACCCCAGTTGGACGACCTGATTCTGGGGCCATCCAAGCCAGCCCCTCCAATGCCAGATACTACGGCTCTGCCACAGGACCCCCTGCAGGGCCTCAATGAACTGTTTGTGGAGTGGTGGGCCAACTTCAAAGACAAAGAAGCCCCCATGACCCCTACTAAGCTGGCTCCCCAAGGACCTCCTCCAGCTGAACCCTTGGGCTGCCCTTCTGCCCCACCTACTAATGGTCAGACTCCAGACAAGGAGCTTACTCCTCCTAGGGAACAACCACACAGGCCACCAAGGTCGCTTCCCTCTCTCTGGACTAGGACTTGCATTCCTTTTCCCCATCTAGTTCTGGGGATTCAGGCCCTCCGCCAGACCCAGATGTCAGGAAGGACACCCCATGCTCCCCGTCTGATGATCCTTCGTTCATGGATGTGATATGGCACATCCAGCAACTGAACGGATGGGACACAGAAGACCTCGACCCAGAATGGAAGAGGTTGGCTGCTTTTCTTCGAAAGAAGGATGCCCTACCCAGAGTAGTCCCTCCAATGATCGATTCCTACAAGGACGCTAATAAACTTGCTTGGAAGTGTCCTTTCTCGACTCCGGCTGTGTCCAAAATATCATACTGCTTGTACACTGTTCCCCGGGAAGACTTCTTTTACAGGGAATAGTCTGAGGTCGATTCTATGGTGTTGAATGCCAACCACGATAGGCCTAAACAACCATAGCACTTCAGTACACAACAACCCCCAGATAAGGACTCCAAGCAGTTCGATTATCTGGCTAGGAAAGTTTTTTCCTCATCTACGTGTGCCATCCAGTCACAAAACATCCTTGCCCACATGGTACAATACCAAAACGCCCTGTGGGACAAAGCACTGGAGATTATTCAAGCCATGCCATACTCCCTCGGACGGGCGGAGCTTATGTCCATCATGAAGTCAGGCTCGGACTTTGCTAATCTCGTCCTGAGGGCATTCTTACGATGTGGTGGACTTGGCAGGCAGAGACACCACTTCTGCAGTCTGTCTCCACCAATATTCTTGGCTGAGAGTTTACGGTTTCGTCCTGGACATCCAGTTCAAAGTAATGGATGCCCCTTTCAGAGGGCCAGTTCCATTTGGGGAGGATGCCCAAAATATTTCCCATCTGCAGAAGGCCGGGAAAGTCATTGGGTCAGTGCATACCATGTACAGACCCAAACAGCAACCTAAGCAGTCCTTTCGTAAGATTGGCCGGCAGCAGTATAGAAGACAGCAATAGCGGGCAGGCTTTAAATGCAAGGCCTCCACCCTTGCTTCATGAGGTTCTGTTCCACGGGCCTCAAGAACCTCTCAACCCAAGCTACCTCTCCCTGGCTTCTCCGCCTGACTTATTGCCTGACCCCCTCTTCACCAGCTGAGGCCCCGGAGGGGTGGTGAGGGGTCGATTCTCTTTGCACACTGAAGGGTGGCACTAGATAACATCAGACCACTGGGTCCTGCAACTTATCGAAAGGGGGCACATTCTCGAGTTTACAGAGATTCCTCCAGACAACCCTCCAATGCAGTCTCGCTACTCTCCGGCCCACAGCATCCTCATAGCAAAGGAAATCCAGACTGTCCTTCAAAAGAAGGCCATACAGCCTGTCCCCCCCCCCCCAGAACAATGAGGGACAGGTTTCTACTTCCATTTCTTCCTTGTACCGAAGGAGATGGGAGATCTCTGTCCTATTCTGGACCTAAGCTACCTGAATCAGTACATAGAGTACAAGAAATTCAGGATGGTTACCTTGATAGGCCTGCTCCCTCTGCTTCACTAAGCGGATTGGCTATGCTCCCTGGACATGCAGAATGCATACCTCCACCTTCTGATCTTCCAGCTGCACAGGAGGTTTTTGAACTTCCAATTCTAGGGGCACTATTACCAGTTCAGGCCTGTCCTCTGCACTGAGGGTGTTCACTAAGTGTCTTGCCATGGTGGCAGCAAGTCTCAGGAGGCAGGGGCATTATGTCTTCCCCTATCTCAACGATTGGTTTCTAACTGCACCCTCTCAGGACCAGCTTATAGGCACTATTCAAGACATGTTCTCCCTCTTTCATGACCTAGGGATCACTATAAATCTCCCCAAATCCTCCCCCTTGGCCAAGTCTGCAGTTTCAGTACATGGGGCAATCCTGGACACAGCATAAGGCAAGGCCTTTCTTCCCTAGGACAGAGCAGAGCACCTTCAGTCCCACATTCAGCAGTTGTTTTCAGCTCACCAAGTTCAGCCCAGACAGTATTCAGACTGTTGGGACATATGGCAGCGGCCATTGCCAAGGTTTCCATGGCCCAACTCTACATGAGGGTGGTCCAGTGGAACCTCAGGGTTCAGTGGGATCAGAGGTCCAACAACCTGGACCAACTGGTCCTGGTATCCGGCCCAGTCAAGCATTCACTGTCATGGTGGCTAGACTCTCCCAACCTCTCAAGAGGAGTTATCTTCCAGAAGAAATCTCCCTCCCAGATCCTGACCACAGATGCGTCAAGCCAGGGTTGGGGTGCTCATGTAGGCACTCGCCAGACTCAGGGATCCTGGACTCAGCAAGAGCTTCATCTCCACATCAATTTTCTGGAGATGAGGGCAGTCTTTTATGCCCTCCAAGCATTCCAGACAGTCCTACTGCCTGGCCCTCTGCTACTACAAACTGACAATATGTCGGTGGTGTTTTATAGCAACAAGCAAGGGGGAACACGCCCTTATCCTCTGTGCAGAGAAGCCATGCAAGTGTGGACTTGGGCAGTGGACCATCAGCTAGAGCTGTCGGCAGTCCACGTCCCAGGCATTCACAACACCCTGGCCAACAGCCTTAGTTGGACTCGGTCCAGGGTCCACAAGTGGGAACTTCTTTCCATGGTGGCAGAAGATCTTTTCACCAGATGGGGTCGCCCAGAACTCAATCTGTTTGCCTCCCCATCCAATGCAAATCTGCCCAATTTTTGCTCGCTAGATCCAGGGCCTGGTGTTTTCCTGGTGTTTTCTGGCAAGATGTGTTGTCCCTGTCCTGGATGGAGAAGTTCCTTTACATGTTCCCTCCTTTTCCCTTGCTGCAATGGGTACTCATCAAGTTGCAGTCGGAGGGTGTAGAAATGAACCTGGTGACTCCGTTCTGGCCTTATCAGATCTGGTTCCCTCTGTTACAGCAATTGATGGTGGAACCTCCAGTGCCCCTGTCCCTTCGGTCAGACTTGCTCTCCCAAGATTGGGGCTCCCTGGTCCATCCGGATCTCAGATCTCTGCATCTCCATGCGTGGCTCCTGCAGACCTAACCATCTCCAGATTCAAGGTTTCCCCCAGGGCAGCAGATGTCCTAGTGGCAGCCAGAAAACCCCTCCACTAAGGCAACCTATGCATTGAACTGGAAATGGCTCTGTGTTTGGGCCACTGCCAGGCATCTGGCCCCATTCACCTGCCCAGTGAACTCAGTGCTGGAATACCTTCTCTTCCTTTCAGATGCAGGATTCAGCCACACTTCATTAAAGGTGCACTTGTCTGCCCTTTCTGCATACCATGTGCCTATTGAGGGCAAGTACATTGCCCAACTGGACATTCCCTGCACTTTTCTGCAGGGCATCTTACACTTGAAACCTCCCATCCAGGATCCTGTCCCACCTTGGGACCTTATGTTTGTCTTAGAGAAGCTCACTCTTCCTCCCTTTGAGCCTGCTGTGAGCTATGCATTCTGTCACAGAAAGCATTATTTTTAATTGCCATTACTTCTGCTTGAAGAATTTCTGAACTTCAGCCCCTGATGTGCAAGGAGCCTTATTTGGTTCTCCACAAGGACAGGGTGTCCTTGTGGACTAATCCTAAGTTTCTGCCAAAGGTGGTCTCAGAGTTTACCTTGAATGATACCGGTATATTACCCAATGTACTTGACCGGAGGGGAGGCTTTATTACGCACTCTGGATGTCCACAAGATGCTCCGCTATTATTTGGAACGCGCCTGTCCAGTTCACAAATCTGATCAGTAGTTGGTTTCCTTCACCCCCTGAATGGCGGTGCACCTCTTCAGGTCGACACCCCAACAGCAAAACACGAAAAGAGACCATTACAGTGACAATCGCTGTAATGGTCCTTTTTTCATATTTCGCTTTCCGCCAGTGTTCTTTCCCTTCCCTGGATCAACTCCGACCTGGAGTTGATAATCCTAAAAGTCTGGGTAGTGCGGGGCAGAGACCCCAACAGAAAACACTTGATGAATGGGCAGCACAATACCTGTGTCAGTATTACTGGTTGCCAAAGCGGAGGTCAACATTTCACTGTCGACTTCCCTTGGTGCTTTCCCGAATGGTGGAGGCTCCAGTTTCTAAACAGTGTTTATCCAAATGGTCAACTACATTGTGTTTTGTTACAATATACATGACAATCCCTTTCCGGGCTCCGTTAAGGGTCATTCTACCAGGGGCATGGCTGCTTCTTTTGCCTCACTGAAAAATGTGCCTGCTGCTGACATTTGTGCAGGTGCAACTTGGAGTTCTGTCCACACCTTTGTGAAGCACTACAGTCTGGACACTGCTTCTTGCCACATGGCTGGTTTTGGACTTGCAGTCCTTCAAGGACTTCTGTCCTGATTTCTTTTGAGGAGAGTTTACCTCCACCCTTCTGCCCAGGATTTCTCCTCTACTGTGTGGGACTCTGTCCTAAAGGTGTTACCTGCTGCAAGAGTGAATCTCGGAAGTAAGACAGTATAGTTATGTAAGAACTTACCATAACAGTAGCTCTTTGAGAGGAACTCTTGCAGCAGGTAGGGTATTTCCCTCCTTCTTTCCCCTTGGGGGAATACAAACATTAACTCAACCCTAACAAGATGGCAATCATGCTGGGTTGACTGTCACACTAGCTACAAGAGAGCCCACTGACATTTTAGATTTTAAGTTTTATTGTTATTTGTATAAGTGTGTACGATTCAGCTAAAGATAGCTTGTTAAAAGTTAAATCTGGTGGTATGGACTATCTTTCTGGGAGCAAGCCAAGTAACAATTAAAATGGATTGGAATTGGAGCCAAATGGGTTGAAATCTGACTGAAACTGGAACTAGAAAGAAGTGATTAGGGAATTTTCTGGTATATGAACTTGGTTTGCACAAGTCGTAATACAAATACACAGTTGCACTTACCCTGACTGATTTTGACCTAACCCCTTCCCCCCATTCATTCTCCTGCCCTTGGATCTGGATCTGTGGATTTGTTGGAGTCCGCTTGATGCTGCCCTGAATAAGAAGACTGGAGGAATGTGTTTCGGTTAAAGGTCTGCGCAGTTGGCTGAGGAACAGAGCAACACCGAGAGGAGACCAAAGTCGGAGGAATGTGATGGGGAGACCTTCCTGGAGTGTGCCTGTGACCCAATTTGTTTCCGAGGGATCAGTCACCATAGGGTGGTTGTTGTTGAGGCACAGGTTAGGCAACATAGGGAAAACCAGCAACAGTTGCAGAATTCACCAAAAATATTTATTTACAGTAGCAGTAACATAAAAAAAGAAACTTGTTCAGAATAATTATGTACAGAGGAGAAATACAGTAGTTTTACTTCAGTCTGTGTCCCTTTTTCTTCTTCTCCCCAGCAATTGCAGTTTAGCTCCCTTATAAGGCATTTCAATCCCCATTCTTAGCAAGCATTCTGTTTTTGTACATATCAGGCAAGAGCTGCTAGAACACAGTGTGCTTCTTGAGTTGAGGCCCGCTTTTTGCACAGCTTTTACAAAAGGCTTCAAAATTTAACTCTGGTAACCTCGAGCTTCCAAAAGCTTTTTGCAGTCATCTCAAAATATAATTATATACATTTCAACAGTAATGCTGTATATTTTCTAAACACAAGGGATCTCAATATCAGTTACATTTCCATATAATGATTTGCACATACTTTTATGTCAGCAGATCTAGATATGCAAGGGAGAAAAACAGAAAGAGAAAACTGAGAGACAGTGAGAGACAAAGAATTGTGAGCCTGTCGGGTTGCTCAAGTCCGAGGTCTCACAGGAAAATTTGGTTGCGCAACCAGATAGAGAAGAGACAGAAAAGGAAAGATCCTTGCATGTAAACACTTTCTCTGTAACAAATGTGACAGGGTCCTATTCTACCCTTTCACATACACCCCCCCTTAAGAGGGAACCTATTTTATCAGACAGGTTTCCAAAACTTTCTATTAATTTTCTAATAATATAAGTTTGTAATTTTCAAAAATTAAGCACACATGCAGTATCCTTTTTTCTATAACAGTACAGCAAACAGTAAAGTTTAAACTCATACATTTGTTTTCAACCTTCAGAACCCTCAATTCCTGACAGAAAATCAGTATTGCTATTCTCTTTACCAGATTCGTGTATCACTGTGAATTTAAATGACTTTTAAGTTGCTTGCATTTTGTTGCTCATCTGGATGTGTGCCGGATCCTCTGCCTTTGATAGCTTGCAAGGCATCCAGCCATCGTTGCTTCTGTCGTTGCATCTCTTCTCTCATTTGCTGCTCCTGTCACGCCTCTCTTCTCTGCTTCCCCATCTCTTTTTGTTGTATAGCCCACCATTTGAAAAAGTCCATCAGGCTTTCAGGTTATGTCACTGCATTTTCTTTTTCCATAACTTGTGCTGGCTGTACAGTCTCCGCTTGGACTTCTGTCTCTGCTAGTTTGGCTGCCATTCTCCTGGACTTGCTGCTGCAGAATCCATACCTTCCTCTCTGCTTCCCTGGTACTAAGTTCAGTACCCACACACAAAACTCCTGGCTTATAGAGTATGCACGGTGTAAATCCCACTTAGGCTGACACCATCTGTCGTCGAGGCACAGATCAGAAAGCATAGGGAAAGCTAGCAGCAGTTGTAGAATTCACCAAAAATATTTATTTACAGTAGCAGTAACATAAAAAAAATAAGCTTGTTCAGAATAACTATGTACAGAGGAGAAACACAGTTTTACTTCAGTCTGTGTCCCTTTTTCTTCTTCTCCCCAGCAATTGCAGTTTAGCTCCCTTGTAAGTCATTTCAACCCCCATTCTTATTAAGCATCCTGTTTTTGTAAATATCAGACACGAGCTACTAGAACACAGTGTGCTTCTTGAGTTGAGGCCCCCTTTTGCACAGCTTTTGCAAAAGGCTTAAAAATTGAACTCTGGTAACCTCTAGCTTCCAACAGCTTTTTGCAGTCATCTCAAAATAGAATTATATACATTTCAACAGTAACGCTATATATTTTCTAAACACAAGGGATCTCAATATCAGTTACATTTCCATGCAATGATTTGCACATATTTTTATATCGGCAGATCTATATATGCAAGGGAGAAAAATAGATGGCAAAAGAAAATTGAGAGACAGTGAAAGGCACAGAACTGTGAGCCTGTCGGGTTGCTCAAGTCCAAGGTCTCACAGGAAAATTTGGTTGTGCAACCAGATAGAGAAGAGACAGAAGAGGAAAGATCCTTGCACTTAAATACTTTCTCCATAACAAATATGGCAGGGTCTTATTCTACCTGGTCACAGTGGTCATTGCGTGGTTCAGTGTTGGGGAAAGGTATTGTCTCTGGCAGGTCTTGTCCCAGTTGAATGGAGCTGAGTCTGGGTCACCTGGTTTTGTGTGACCTGCGGGGATCTAGGTCGCAGCAGTCTAAGGGCAGCCACTGCTCCCTTGTACCTATTGTCCCCTTTTGGTGCGGGTGGTACTGAGCTAGGTGACCTGGCCACCAACCTGAGCTCCTGTAAGATTTGTCTGTGGAGGATTATCAACAGGGCCCATTGGTGTACTGGTTGGCAGAACCGCAGTATTCTGCTGCACAGATAGCGGGACTGGGAGGGGAGCCTAACCGGGGACCAAGTGAGGCTATGAAGATTGCTGCCACTGTTTGAAAAAACGAGGAGTAAAGAACAATTTTTCATTTTCCCCGAGACCGGTTTGGATGGGACATTTATGTGGACTGGTGTCGGTGTTGCAGGTCTGTTCAAGTTGCTCAGTCATCATTTTATGGAAAATTAATGGGTAGTGAGAGTGCCGGACTTATTTACGTCTTCTGGATAAATCCACTGAACCTATATTTGGACAGTGAGAGTGTCCAGCTTTGGGTGAACCCTGTTTCTTGGCATTGGGGGGGGTGAGATCCTCCATAGTTTTCAAAAAACTTAAAATAGGATTTGTGCAGGTCCTTGTATACCAGAGCTGACAAGAGATTGATTCCTTTGGCAAACTGACTTGTTGGACTTTTTATATTTAATTTTATTATTTCTGTTATTTTATGTTCTAGTGTGCATGAGGGGGGAGAGATGATTATTAGTAGACTCAGCTAGTGTTAATTTATTAGTCCCTCTACATTGGTAGGGAGTTAGTGTTGGATGTGTGTGTATGTTTGAGTGGTATTAAGTGTAGGGTGTAGTATTATTTTAAGTTTTGTAGTGATTTTAGGGAAGGTGTGAATCTAGTGTAAGTGTTGGGAATAAAAGGGAGTGTATAGTGAGTGTGGGTGGGCTAATTGATAGTGGTGTGTGGGAAGGAAAGATGTGTTGGTCATGTATTTTGGTGGCTAGGTACTATTCTCCTGCCAGACTCAGGGACCTTTGCCCTTTTGATACCACCCTCTGGCACCTGAGGTATATGTGCGCTGTAGGGTGCTGGGGATAGCCAGAGGGGGGAGAAGGTGGTGGACTGTTGGGTCTGGTGGGGTAGAGGAGGGGGATCAACAGATTGGGGTGGTGAGATCAAGAAGATGCCCTGGGGCAAGATGGGTCCAGGAAAGGGGTTCTCCCTACCTGGTTTCCATACCCAAGGGCTCCGCAATTGGTGGGCAAGCAGCTGGATCTGCCTTGTATACCTATCCTTCTTGGACGGTGTTTTGCAATGCCAGGTCCATTAAAAACAAGACAGTTGTTATTGCTGATCTTGCTGGAACAACAGATCTGGCTTGTATCACTGAGACCTAGCTGGATGAGAATGTTGGTCCAATTCTGGAGGCAGTGATTCTAGCTGGATACTCGGTGATACATCGCATGAGAAAAGATTGTAGGGGCAGGGGTGTTGCCATTCGTTTTAAGTTAGAACTGGGCCTTGTGGACATACTGGTGGGGGAGACCAGATCTTTTGAATGCCGGGTGGCTGTAGGTGTAGGATGCAGGATCCTTCTCATCTACCATCCTTCAGGGGATGGGAAGGAATTCCTGCACAAAGTCTCAGACCTCGCCATCGACCAGGTGCTGGAGTACTCCAGGTGGATAATTCTGGGGGACATCAATGCCTCGGTTGATGACGAACTCTCAAAATTTGGTCAGGACTTCCAGCAATTCATTGGACCTCAAACAGGTGATTACCACTGGAACACATATTCAGGGGCATTCATTGGACCTAGTCTTCCTACTCGGTATGGAGGTCTCTGATCTTATGGTGAAACCAGTCAGCTGGTCTTACCACCATACCATAGGGTTCAGCTTTGAGGCACCCCCTGATAGAGCTGTCCCTATGGAGTGATCCAGTACCGCCCTTTGAGGGGTTTGGCCACTGATGGTCTAATGGAGGTACTGGACCTCTCAGGTCTGACAAGTGCATGCGTAGAGCTGGGGGAGCTGGTGCTGGCCTATAATAAGGTGGTACCTAGTGCCCTCGACGCTATAGCTCATGTCCATGTTCGGCCCCTCTCCCGTCGCCCAAAGACTATGGTTTGATGAGACTCTGAAGGAGATGTGGAGAAAGGGTCGAAGGTTGGAGCAGTGCTGGAGGAAGTCCGGCCTGGTAAATGACAGACTTAGATTGATAGCCCATTTTAAGGACTTTCAATTGGCAGCCTCCCATAAGAAGGCAGAGTTCTTGTCCAGGGAGATTGCCATAGCAGGAAACAGACCAGTTCAGCTCTTCCGGGCCATGGACAGATTGTGCAATCCAACCTGTCTTCAGTCAGGGGGAGCCTTTTCACAAACTAGATGTGATGAGTTTGCTCTGTTCTTTGCTGATTCAGTCAGCATCCCCAAAAGGGCCTTGCAGTGATGGGTCTGAGGTTGCAAGCACCCCAATTGTCTGGTCTGACTTCGGCCACTGGTGTATCACAGATATCGTATGGGTCATCCAGTGACTACGTCCAACCTACTGTAGTTTGGACCTGGGCTCTATGCACCTCCTTATGGGGTGTGTAGAAGTCATCAGCCCAGTCCTAGCTGGGATAGTCTGGTATTCTCTGGAGACAAGGATTTTTCCAGAGTCCCTGAAGGAGGCGGTAGTAGTAGTACTGCTTCTGAAGA
This sequence comes from Neoceratodus forsteri, assembly GCA_016271365.2. Lineage (NCBI taxonomy): Eukaryota > Metazoa > Chordata > Ceratodontiformes > Ceratodontidae > Neoceratodus > Neoceratodus forsteri. The sequence continues at coordinate 743,264,027 of CM057451.1, forward strand.
AGACCTCTCTAGACGTGGACCGCCTAGCAAACTACAGATCTCTCTCTAACCTGCCCTTTGTGGGCAAGATTATTGAGAAGGTGGTGGCCATACAACTGGAGGACTATTTAACATCTTATGATGTCTATGGTCTTCTCCAATCTGGTTTTTGAAAGTGGCGTAGTACCAAGACTGCCCTGATTCTTGTACTAAAGGACCTCCTAACGGTGAGGGATCAAGGGAGCTGTTCCAGCTTGGTGCTCCTCGATCTCTTGGTGGGACTTGACACTGTAGACCATGGGGTGTTGTTGGAGCACTTGTGTGTATGTGTGGGCTGTCAGGAACAGTCTTCCATTGGTTTCGATCATTGCTCATTGGCAGGACTCAGAGTAATGTTGAGGATTTTTTCTTCTGCACCTCTCCCCCTGTTCTGTGGGGTACCACAGGGCTCTGTCTCATCCCCCATGTTGTTTGCAGTGTACATGCTGCCATTGGGGGACATTATTAGGTGATATGGGCTAAGTTTTTACCGATATGAAGATCACACTCAGCTCTATATGTCCTTTGTGCCCAATTAGGATGCAGTAGTCTCGGTCTTTAACAACTGCCTCTCAGAGATTCAAGACTGAATGAGTACCAACTGGCTGAGGTTGAATCTGAACAAGACTGAGGTGTTGGTGGTTGAGCCAGGTCATTGTGGCATGGAGGTACAGGCGGGGGGGGGTTTACTGGACTCCAGCTCGGGACCACCTTGCTACCTACCTCACAGTGGGTGCACAATCTGGGCATTGTGCTTGATAGCAGTATATCACTAAAACATCAGGTGTTGGCCGTTGTCAAGACCTCATTTTACCATCTGAGGAACATCACCTGGATAAAGCACCTGATTCCACCTGGTGATATGCCAACTCTGGTTCACGTCTTTGTAACCTCATGCCTTGATTGCTGCAACACATTATACTTAGGGCCGCTGGGGGTTGATATCTGCCGATTGCTGCTAGTGCAGAATGCGGCGACCAGGCTGTTGACTGGTCTGTCAAGATCTAGCCATGTCACACCTGTGTTCCGCTGTCTGCCTGTGAATTGGTGGATCACCTTCAAGGTTGGATTACTGACCTATATGGCCCTACACAGATAGGGACCAGGCCACTTGCAAGACCTTCTTGTCCCTTACTGCCCCCTCCACCGACTCCACTCCACTGATGAGGGATTGCAAGAGGTTCCCAGGGTTCATCTGAAGACATCAGGAGCACACTCTTTTGCCTACATGGCACCAACCTTGTGGAATTCTCTACCTCGACAGATAACAGAGTCCCAGACCACTGACAGGTTTAAATCAGAGTTAAAGACTTTCCTTTTTAGTCAGGCGTTTCTCCCTTCCCCCCAATGTGTAGAGTTGTGAACGTTGCTTCTGTAAAGATTTTTGTTTTAAGATTTTATGAGAAGATGTACAACGCTTTGATCTTTTTGTAATTGCACTTAAATAAACAAGCATTTGTCAGTGCCGAATGTTGCTTGCTTCTATGTGCTGTTTAGGTGTTTGGAAGTCATTGGAGTGCAAATATTGAAAATTTGTGAACTTACGAGCGTGCGTAGGAACTGCGCAACGCACGCTAGTAAAACAGTCATTTTTAGGAATTTTTTCACCAAATTTTCAACATAGCCATTTTAAGACCTCTGCTCATGAACAGTGTCACTGTGATTTTCTTAATGTGTCCCATACATTGAGTTCGCACACTGACTGCGCTACATGGGCAGAAACACGTTTTGGGCAGGATGTGAAAAATGACTGCTGTACTGCTCATAAGGAGGTGTGGTAAAATGGCAATGTTGAAAATCTGGAGTGAAAATATTGAAAATTGGTGAACCACGAAAGGCGAGAACCGCGCAACGACGCCAGAAACAGTCATTTTTAGGGATTGCCATCAATTTTCACATAGGCTTTTTGAGAGCCCACCTTATGAACACAGGCAGTGTCCTTTTTGTTAATCAGTCCAGAAAGGTGATTTCGTGCGTGACACGAAATCACCCTTCGGCCCGATCACTTGTATGACAGTGAAGAATTCATGAGGAGGGTCCCAAAAACCCCATGTTGAAAATTTGGGGCCAAAATGCCTGAGATATGCAACAAAGTTGAAAAACCCTATCTATCCCATTATACAGCTTACGGCATTTCCTCAGTTCGGTCGGCTTTGAAGAGTGCAAACGTGTTCCGGTCCACCCGATAATCTTGTTGCGAGCTCATCGGTAAGTATAAATTGAAGGGGTGTGGGGACGCAGGGTGCGCAGTGGTGGGCGCGGGTTGTGGAGGGGCAGGAGACCACAAGGGACCGCTTTTCTATTCACAGGTTTTTTTTTGTAAGACGACGACGCAGGACATTTGCCACACTGGGGGGGGGGCCTCCCAGCGTGGCAGCAGGAAAAGCTGTTTGGGGGGACGTGGAGCCGACGGGGGATTGGGCACCCTCATAGGCCAAAACAAGATTTGCTACACTGGGGTGGGCTCCCCAGCATGGCACCGGGAAAGCTTTGGGGGGGCGGCAGCCTTGGAGCCGACGGGATTGGGCACTTCGTCAAGTTATAGCTGCCACACTGGGGTGAGCTCCCAGCATGGCACCTGGACAGCTGTTGGGGGTTGGAGCTGACGAGGGATTGGGCACCCCGTCGGCCATACCTGTGTGCGTGGGGGCGCATTGCGCGCAGTATGCGCGTGCTATGCGCAAAGGGGGGGAGCTCTGCTCACTGGAAGCGGAGCCTCCCTTTGAACTATATGCCACTGCATTTTGGAGCTGTCTTAGACAGCTGCACTCATTGGGGAACTGGGGCCACGTGCAAACACACTGAATGCATTGGAAGAGGGGCTGACACACCTCCGAAAACTCGGATGATGGCACTATGTTTCTTGCACATGCGTGCAAGCAACATAAAAATGATTGGTGAAATTTTTTCCTCTCCATCTCAGATACCTTCATTCCTCAGTTCTCTATTTTTTATCTCACTTGCCGGTCTCCGGCAGTGAAACTGGGGATGGGCTGAGGGACCACCCGTTTTATACCATATGTGACGTTGGGGACAGGCTGACATCGGGGTCTGTCCCCTGCTGGATACTGCTGGCTAGAAAGTTGCTGTGGGGTCCTGGTGCCTGCCAGCTTCCATCATAAAGGTGTTACCTGCTGCAAGAACTCCTTTGGAAGATCTACTGTTATGGCAAGTTCTTACGTAACTATACTTTATCAATAGCAGTGAAACAAACGCATGAAAAAACAAGGAAAGGAGCAGTATTTAACAGCCATTTTCACCTGTGCCTTGTTAAGCTGAGCACTGACATTTACACTAAGTGCTGGCAGCCGTGAATTTGATTAAGAATAATTAAACTGAATCACTTATAAATGGCTGTCAGCACTACAGCTGGGGGACACATTGAGAGTTCATTATTTTATTTATTTAGTTTTTGTTTACCAGGTAGGTACCAAAGCCAACACATGATTATTTTCAGGCATGACCCGGGAGATTACAATAGGTAGGGGTGAAACAGGTAAAATACATTGTGGGTATAGGAAAAAAAAAAAAAAAAGATATTGCAGAGCAAATTAAGATGTCACCAATACATGTGATTTAACAAGATATGACAGAGTTCAAAAACCAGTCACAGAAATACAGGGAAAACAATCACATGTTGCAGACAGCCGCTGGGTTTAGAGCAGCTGAAACAAATAGAAATGAGACATAAGTGCCTAAGTAAACTGACTGAAAAAGTCAGGATTGATCAAGATCAGTTTGCAGCAATGGGGAGGTGGGAGAAGAGCAGAGAGCAGGTTCATGGGGGTCTGAAACAGGCACAAGAGACCTGGCTGAAGAGGAGGGAGCAATAACTATTTTTCAACTGGGCATGGTTGGGGACAAGGCGAACATCAAGAGGCAGGGAGTTCCAGAGTTTATGCGCAGACAGAGAGAGAAAGCTGAGGTACCTTTGTTGGATTTGTGCCTGGGTATTTGTCAGATGAACGGAGGTCATGGGAGGAGGGCAGTGGAGTAAGCAGGGAGGCCAGCGAGACAGGGATGCATTTTCTAATGATATTGTCTGTCAGGGAGCCAAGGGCAAGAGTTCAAGTGAGAGAAGGGGGTAACCAATTTAGGTAAGTATAGAGCTAACAATGGTGTGTTGACCAAGGAGAGGCTGAAGCATATCTGTATATGCTGTTGTATGTAGTATCCCACATTAAATAGAGAGGTTCAGAATTTAGGGGGTCAGATAAACAGGATTGGACTGTACCTTCATTAAAGGGGAACAGTAAGTACAAAGGACCCCACACTTAAGTGTGGTGCTGGTCCCAATGTGCACTTTGTGGGCAAAAACATTTTGGTTTACTTATTGTTTACTGTAGTATAGTAGATCATATCAGACTAAGTTTGCTAAGTTGTAGGCTGACATCTTCTTTTACTCCAAATCCCAAAATCCCCTGCAGCTGACATCACACCAGTAGGCAGCAGTGGGAGATTCAATAGCCTGCAGTGCATGTTATATTTATTTATTTATTCATATCTGGGATTACAGTACCTTTGAGTCAATGACTCTGTTACAGAGGTTCCACATCAGAATGAGGACAAACACAGCAAAGAACTAAATACATAGCAAGTGGAATACGTGACACATGAAGTTAGGGTTACAAATAAAAGTTACAATCAGGTGAAAAGTGTTAATATTCAGGTTACAGCAAAAAATTTCAGGCAGGTTACATTTTACTTTCAGGTTACAGTAAGAAGTGCAGTAGGTTTCAGAGATTAGGGAAGTGCCCTGGGGGAAAGAGTAGGGAGTGATGCTGTCAAGAAATTTGACATTGTCAGGGAGTGTAGTGGGAGATGAGAGGGGAGATTGATGGGTGAGAGGGGGGACAGTGGGGAGATGGGGAGAAAGGGGCTGGCAGGGGGTCTGTGGGCAGTGTTAGGAGTGGGAGAGTGAGGGAAGGAGGAAGGAGAGTGAGGAAAAGGAAGGGGAAGGAGAATCAGGGAGGGAAAGGGAATGGAGAGACAAGGAAGGAAAAAGGGGGGGGCGAGACATAGGACAGGGGATGATGGTCAAGCTAGGGGGAAGAGTGTAGACTGTAGGCAGCATGTGAGGCCGAAATGGGGGCCTACGTGTGGCAATCACAGCTGCTAATAGCAGTAAGGTGCTGTCTGAGTTTCTGTTTGAAATTGTCAGGTTAGCTTTTATAATCTCTGATTAGATGCTTTCAGGGACTGCTTTCTCCAGGGGCGAAGTACAGTCCTCTGTGACTGTACATAGCCCATGGAGGATAGTGGCACCAACAAATGAAAGATCAGTGCCTATATAAACTCTACAAACACATCCAGACTAGCCAAGCACTTCATCGTCCTGATGAAGACTATGATCGAAGCACTAGGGTGTTAGTGAGGCACAGTCAGTCCCGCTATCTTGTACACTGTATTTGGTTTTCTTTTTTTTTTCCATATCCATTTTTATCCTCCTCTGCAGGCAGGCATCAGTCCCCTTCTTCAGCCTCCAGTCGCCTTACCCCAGGTACCCCATGCCCTAGTTCCCCCACAGATTACCTGCTGGGGTGGGAGGGGAGTGGGCAGCCCCCCCGTGACCACATGTGGAACAAGCTATGAGGGGCGATCCCAAGGTGGCAGCACCGGATTGCCGGAGGAGACTTCACTGAGCCTACAGCCATTTTCCTCCTTTTTCTGTTCTCTCCCCTGTGGCCATGCACGTGCATCATGAAGACACATTCTTGCATCTCCCGGAGTCTGGTGCTGCCCCCTATCCTCCACCAGGAGGCAGCCATGGCGCAGAACGATGTGCCCACCTGTCCCCGGGAGAGGAGAGGAGAGCTGTCATGGGATGCTCAGTCCTCTCCCTCTCCTGTCGACCTCCGGTGGCCCGAGTTCGCTCCCGAACCTGGGTCACCAGCATGGCTCAAGGTGTGGCATCCAGTCCCATCAGGCCGGTCACTGTATTTGGTTTTTAATAAATGTTTTTCACTTTGCTATTGTGATTGCCTGCAATATGTTGGACTGTTATAAGATTTATCCAGGAGTGCTTGGCTGGTCTGTACATGTCTGTACATTGTTGGGGGTTAGCCATCCCTTGCTAAGCACCAGCTTCCGTTACCACTGTGCACATGCTTCCCCGGCCCCCCCCCCACCACCACCACTTGGATTCTGGCTTATATAAACTTTAACATGCACTGCAGGCTACTGAATTTTCCCACTGCTGCCTTCAGCTCTAACGTAATCTGCAGGGGATTCTGGGATTTGTAGTAACAGAAGATGTCAGCCTACAGCTAAGCAAAATTAGTCTGCTACATACTACAGCAAGTAAACCAAAATGTTTTTCCACACAAAGTGTACACTGCTACCAGCCCCACACTTGAGTGTGGCAGCCCTTGGTGGTGACTTTTTCCCATTTAATAACAGCTCCAAGCTGCCTCCTGTTTCAACAAATTCTTCTCCACCTGTGCATACCTCTCAGCTGTCCCTGATTTTCAGGGACATCCCTGATTTTGCCTCAAAATTTTACTCTGTCCCTCCTAAAATTTGTGTTTCCATAGCTAAATAGTGGAAATTGTAAGCCCAAAATAATATCAAGCATTAAAGTTACAGACTTGTTCTTCTTTAAAAAATGCATTCTGCACTAAGCCCCATATTCTACTAGCTTTCTGGGTGGATATCTCTAATTTTGAAGATGTGTCCCTGATTTTGGTCCTTTGTCCCCGATGTTTTTAAGCCTTGTCCCTGATTTGTGAGTCAGGAGGTTGAGAGGTATGCACCTGTGCCCTTTTACTTATCCCTATGTACCCCACTTATCTGCCTCTTAACCCCTTCTGCCTCTGCCCTCTTCCCCTCCTTCCTTATGTTCAAGGCCTGGCTAATCCAGCTCCTCCCCTTCACAGAGTGTTGTCTAATACAAGACATTCATATTTGCTGTATGAGGGTAGGAGGTCAATGACCTATTTGTAACTCACCATTTATTCAGCGGAAGGATCTGTATTTGTTATGTATAATGAATAAATCAGCCATGATATAAGACTGGATTATGGATTCCTTAACGGATCTGGTAGTCTCACTGAAACCTGGTTAGGGGTTGACTCTGGGCCTGTCTTGGAGGTGGCATCCCTGAAGAGTTCTCAGTGATATACTGCCCATAAAGGGAGCATAGAGGTGGGGGTGAAAGGGCCACCTAGTTTAGATCCTGCTTGAGACTGACAGCATATTCAGTGAGGGAAACAAGGTTGCTTGAATAAGTAGGTGATGCTGGGGTTCTGACATGATGCTGCCTGGTTGAGTGGAAGCTGCCCGTCAAAGCTCTACTCCTAACTCGAAGGAAAATATGAAACTGCCACTTTACAGCGACCCTACACTCTAGGAAAATCACCAAAGGTAGAGAGAAACTTCAAGAGAACAAGATGTAGGACTCTGATGACGAAACATTGAGTAGTCCTGACCCAATCCATCAAGAAGTAATATGGTATAAGACCAACATGCTAATGAAAAGCAGCAGTGATGGAGTCGGTACGATAGTCAAACAACTATCGAAGATCCTGACTGAGATGGTAGCATTGAGAACATCTCCTAAGACGATCCGCCAGATCGTTCTGCACTTCCAGTAGGTAAACCACTTGGATCAGGGCTTTGTGCTCCAGGCACCACTCCCACATTCTCATCGCTTTCCTGCATAAGGGGTAAGAGTGTGCTCCACCCTGTTTGTTGATGTAGTACATCACTGCTTTGTTGTCCATTTGAAGGAGAATGATTTTGTGACAGAGAATGTCCTTCAGAGCTCAGACTGCATACAGGACAGCTCTCATTTCTAGGATATTTATGTGGAGCTGAGACTCGTCCTGATTCCATCGACCTTGGGTGTGGAGATCTTAACAGTGAGCTCCCCATCCAAGTAGGGATGCATCCATGGTGATGGAGATCTGAGATTCTAGTGGGGCAAAGGGAAACCCTTCCAGAAGGTTGTCCTCTTGAGTCGACAGGTGAGTGACCATTTTAGAGGTTCCATCACCTTGATGTGATAGGACTGGAGTTGTGTGGTCAGGGACCACAGAGTTCTGAGCATCCACTGGGAAGTCCTCATGTGAAGACAAGCCAGCGGCACAGTGAATACAGAGGATGCCATGAGACCCAGCATCCACTGCATCGAGAGAGCTCAAACTGAATCATTCTCTCTGATGATGTAGGACATCTGAAGGATGTCATTCCTTCTGTCCTCTGGAAGAAAGGCTTTTGCACTGAAGGTATCCAGAAGGGCCCCTTTGAAGAGGAGCCATTGGGAGGGCTGCATCTGTGATTTTCCGAAATTCAGCAGAATTCCTATGGATGTGAGGAACTTGGAAGCCATAGCCATGGTTTCCTGAGTCTTTTGTCTGGAGGGGCTTGCTAGAAGTCAGCCATCTAGATATGGGAACACTTGGATTCCTAGTTTCCTGAGATGCGCTGCGAGAACTGCAGAGCACTTTGTAAAGACTCAAGGCACGGAGGACAACCCAAAGGGCAGGACTCTGAACTGGTAGTGCTGACCCAACACCACAAATCTGAGATACTTGTGGTGGTTTGGGTGTATGAGAACATGCTGGTAGGTGTTCTGCATCTCCAGGGAGGCCAGCCAGTCATTTTGATGAATCAGAGGTAACAGGGAGCTGAGAGATATCACCTTGAACTTCTACTTGTAAAGGAATTTGTTTAATTTCCTTAGATTGAGAATGGAGTGCATGCCACCTATTTTCTTTGGAAATAGGAAGTAATGGGAGTAGAAACTTGTGTTCTGCTGAGCCAGTAAAACTACTTCTACTGCCCTGTTGTTCAGAAGGCCTCGAATCTCAGAAGCAAGAAGGTCTGACTGAGAGACAGACAGACTGGGCTGTCATTTGGGTGGATGATCCAGAGGGATTTCTGAAAGATTTAGAGAGTAACCCTTGCAGATTATCCTGAGTACCCACTTGTCTGATGTGACTGAATTTCACTGGTTGTAAAACTGAGTCAGATGCCCTCCTACTGCCGAGGAACATTCCCCTCAGACAGCTGAGGTGGGACTTGGGCTAGAATCTCAGAGGGTAGCACTAGGCACTTTGGGGCCCTGTGCCTTCTGCTGCATTTTCTTTTGTGGCTGGAGGGGGGCTTGATTTCTGTTGAAGCCCTCTTTGTCTTTGCCATGAAAGGACTGATGGTTATGAAACTGCTGCCGATTCCTGCCTCATTGAGGGGCTGCCGATGGTGGTCTGGCCATTTTGATAGCCATTCTAGATTTCTGTGTGGCCTCTAGTGCCTGCTTGACCTGTGGACCAAACAGATACGTACCATCAAAAGGCAAGCTCATAACTCTCTGCTAGGCATCATTTGTGAATCTTGACGTGCGTAACCAAGAGTGGCGTCAGGTGCATGTACCAGCTTCTGCTGCTCTGGAAGCAGTGTCAGAGACATCCATAGTGGTTTTAAGCTGCTGATTATTGGATTCAATGCCTCAAGTAATGGTCTGAAGAAGCTCTCTGCCGACGTTCAATTCTGGAAAAACTTGTACAGTGATCTTCAGCCAAAAGTGTCAGTTTTGTATGATTCCTTGTTTACTGGATGTGCTGTAGATTCTTGAGGGAGAACTGCTTTGTCATTCTATGCCAGGACAACTATGGCATCAGCAAAGACTTGCAAGGCCAGAATAGGATGATCCTTGGGAGGGGTGTGTTTCCTGTCTATGGACTTGTCCACAGAGGGAATAAGTGCTGGATTATCCCACACCATTTGTGAGAGAGTCTCAAAGGAGGATTGCACGGGAGGAGTCAATTCTACAGGAATATCCGGAAAATGCAGATACTGTAGATACAGTAGCTTCCCAGGATCAATCTCCAAAGTCTGGAGAGAGAGAGAGAGAGAGTGGTATTCATGTTCTTAAGCAGAAACTTAAAGGAAAGGTCTTCGACCAAAGGCTCTGCTGGAAGAGAAGGCTTATTCGCTGCCCCTAGAGAGGAATCATCATCAAAGTCATCTCCCAATCGAAAATCAGGATCAGGCTCAATATCATTTCCTACTAGTCCTGGAGGGACAGAATAAATAGAAAAGAGAGGAAAGAGAGGAGGAGGAGCTCCGTGAATTGGAGTTGAGAACCCCGGCGCCCTACATGGCACCACAGGTGCTCCCGGTGCCGGCACAGAGTGCAGTGCCGAAAACACAGGAGATGCTGTCATAGGACACAGTGCCGGCCATGGCATCAGCACCAGAGGAGCTGGTGCCACAGGACCAGGCCCAAACAACACACTTGAGGAAGAAGAAGAATGGAGAAATTCAGCAGGAGAGAGAGTGGTGCCTGTGCTGGCCCCTGCGCTACAGCCATATGAGGGGGAAAAGCATCAGAGCATGGTGTTTATGGCACCGGAGGGCCCATGTGACTAGGAAGCTCCAACTGCCCTGCCTGCAGGTCTGAAACTGGAAGGCCCAAAGGCCTTGGTGATGAACTCGCGGGCTCAGGCAGGCGGGACAACCACCGAACCCATTGCTGCATAAGAGCAACCCAATGATGAAACTGCTCACTGGAAGATCCCCCAGTAGGCGGGGAGGGGCTTTGGAGTCGAGGATGTCAGTCACCAGGAACAGAGGCCATAGGATACTCCAGAGGAGTTGGAGCTGAACCCCTGACCCCAGCCACCGACAATCGATGGATAGACGTACCAGAGGGCAACCTCTTCTTTAACCAGGAGCTTGAAGAAGAACTCGAGGCCGATCGAGAATGGGACTACTTCTTTTTGTGCTTTCAGGAGGACCTCCCATCCTCCCAAGCACCAGACTGACCATAGTCAGATCACCCTCCATAGACGGTGGTGGACCAGACCCAGCCCTGCTGAAAACACAGTTTTCATGTGAAGTCTCCATACTGTCACCTGCCCCGCTCATGGTCGATTCCATCGAAGGAGGGCTGAAGACTTCTTCTTTTTGAAAATTACTTTATTTGTCTAAGAAACTAGTAAAATAAATAAAACCTAACAATACTAAAAAGTAACTATAGCTGCTGTCGCATAGACTGAAGACTTGACTCCCAGTGGTCGAGCGATGTCATCACTGAAGCACACGCAACAGCAGGGAAAAAAGGAACTGAGGTGGTTGGAGGGTCGACACCAAGGTAGCCTATATGTGTGAGCCAGGCTTGCGGTGATGCTTCCTCATGGCCCTACCTTGGCACTGGCCCACCTGAAGATTTTTGGCTCCTGCTAGGTCCTAGCGCCTCTGGTATAGTCCCATTAGTGTGAATGAGTGGTGGAGACTTTATGTCCAGGAAGATTCGGTGATTCTGAAGCCAGGATTGCTTGCCTTAAACAAGCATATGAGAAAGAAAAAGAGCATGCGAAAGATGGAAGAAAGGTGAAGAAGACAGAGGAGAAAATGGAATATTTAGAAAACTATTCCCATAGAAACAACTTGCTGCTCTTTGGTCTACGTGAGTAAAAAGAGGGGAAAAACCATGTGGAGTATATCCATACTCTATTGAAAGAGTGCATAGATGTTTGGCACCAAAAACAGGTCCCAAAGAGAGACCGAGGATCCTAATTTTATACTCACAAACTTCCAAGACAAAGTTTTCATACAGCAAAAAGACCTGCCAAACATAAATTGTATAGGAATAGAGATCAAACTCTTCAGTGGTCACAGCCCCAGCATCTGAGAAAAGTGGGAAAGTACGCCGATGTCAAAGCCGGCTTACACAAGGTTAACATCAAATTTTATTTGATGTACCCTGCTAGGTTACATGTGTGGCTTAAAAATAGGATATAACGGTTCAGTACAGTGGAAGTTGCACAATCAGAACGGGCAAAAACGTTCCTCAATACATTCCCGCACCACAGACCTGCCTGCTCAATGATAATAAAAATGGGACCCAAATGATAATGTCTGAATCAAAGAGTCTTATGCTAGGTTAAACTGACTTAAAAGAATCTGGCAGCTATCGATAACAACCTCTAGCCCCTTCATATCGATAACAACCTCTAACCCCTTCATACCACTGATTGCTAACTCTCTCCAGAATATCCCTTTCATCACTAAAATAAACAGATCGCAATAGCCCCACTAGTTTTTGTGAGAATCCATATTGTAAGAGTACCATTGCTACTAACCTTCCCCTTTGGACGTGTTGTCACTAAAACAACAAGAATGCAGTCACCATCTTGCCTGACTCCTATCATGTGCATATTCTAGGGGAAAGGTTCAACACAACCTTCAACTTGGTTTCAGTTCTGTAGAGACATGTTTTTTAATCATAAACTGGTCCTCAATGACAAGAAAACCAAATCTATACTCTTCTGCAGCTATCATAACTCACACAAGCTACACCACTTGGCTATCTGCACCACCCAGGGGAACACTCTAGATCAGTCGGGGTCCTTCAAATACTTAGGGATACAGCTCGACCCTAATCTCTCCTATGGACCTCACGTAGATAATGTAGCTAGAGCTGCTAATACATGGCTTGGTCTCCCTCTACAAACACAGGCAACACCTCATGCCAGAAGCTTTGAAGGTTGCAGTCCTGAGCTCTGTGATCTCTGTAATAGACTATGGTCTCATCATTTGTGGCTCAGCCACAACCACAACCCTTAGATGCCTCTCAACTGTCTTAAATAAGGCATGTCGGCTCATCACTGGTGCTCACCGTCTCACCCATACATGTGACCTGTACACCCAGACTGGCTGGCTCCAACTATCAAACCGCATAAAGTTTCTCACCTGCTCCATGGTGAAAAAAATCTACCTTGGCCTTGCACCTTCTGGGGTCTCAACTCTGTTACAACACCGAACCAACAAATGGTGCCTTCAGAGATCCACGCTACAGCTACTGAAAGTCCCCCAATGTCACATCACACTTCACAGGGACAATGCTCTTTTGCTTATCGAGTGCCACTCTGGTTCAATGGCCTCAGCCCCACCATCTCCTCTGGTCCGACAATTGGTATGTTTAAAACTAGGCTCCGGGACTATCTCACTACCAACTGCTCCTGTGACTGCCCAACTTAACCTTGTTTCTCCATTACCCTGCCTGTTCTAGTGGTCCCTTCCCCTCCCCTCCTCACTGGATTCTACCCTCACATCTTGGTATACCCACTACTGCACTTTTCACACTCTCCCACCCTAGCTACATTCCTTCTTCCCCCCCCTTCCCCCTCCCCTCTTCCCTCTCCTATGACTCTGGCACTTCTTTTCTCTTGTCTGTTTTCTTTGACAAATGCTGCTGGCTGCCTTGCTTACAATGTTACCCTTGAATTGTATTAATCTGTAATCTGTTTGCAATGTCCACATTGTTGTAATGTCTGTCTTGATGTTCCCCATAATTTGTATTTCTCTGACGTGGAACCTTTGTAAAAGAGCCTTGGCTCAAAGGTATTTGTAATCCTAGACTTGATTAATAAATGATAAATAAAGAAGCTATATGGAATGTGCACACAATCATGTAGGGTTGGCTTCAAGCATGCTGCCGGAAGCATTGCACACTCAAGGAGGAAATAGCAGAGCTTCAACTTGGCAGTTTAGCTACTGCAAGAGAAGAAACCACAGATTAACATTTGTTCTTTGCTGTTGTCTTCATCAGATTCCTTTCCATAAAGGCAGATGGGAAAATATAAAGGGTAAGACTCTTGGTAACCAAAACCTAAATGAAGTAAATAGGGAAAGGGAACATTGTTTAACCAGGAGTAGCACACTAAGCCGAAGCTTGTTTCCAGATATGACCTGGGAGCACAAGGAAGTTAAGTGACTTGCTTAGGATCACACAGTATGCACCTAGGCGGCTGTGGGATTCAAACCCAGGTCTCCAGATCTGCAGCTCAAAGTCTTAACCCACTGTGCTTTAGTGTCTCCAATAATATGGAACAGAGAGAGCATATGGAAGATGTGAGGCAGGAAAACAGTGGTGGCTGGCATATGAGACATTTTTCAGGACCAAACCTTAGTGTTTTTAGAAAAAAAGTTCTGTATGGAAATGCCAGTAGTGGTCATGAATAAGAACACGATCAAAGCTAATAGGCATAAAGATATGGTGTTATCAATATGTATCTGTCTAGCAAGCAAAGGATGGGGCATACAAAACTGAATCAAAAGCCAGTGCATGTATGATAGTCTGACACTGACGCTCTGTATAGCTCATGGGTTTACAGTGGGAGTCTCAGAGTGGCACAGTGATCAAAACAGGGAGGAGACAGGTAAGGTGACTTGGAGGGAACACCACACACACGCACACATATATATATATATATATATATACACACACATATATAGCTAGATATAGATAAATACATATATACACCATAGTGGTCAAAACCACCTTATGAGTGAGAGTTACAGAGTAAATATCTTTTGACAAACTTGCAGGAAGTTAATTAATAATCCCAGGAAATAGGGAAGTAAATAGAGTACAGTAAGTCGGAAACTTTGATAAACCAAACTGAAATTTAAGAGTTCAGGGGGTGATAAAACAAGTTAATATTTAAAGTGTTGTTTCAAGTTCAGATGTTTATAACTGTTAAATTGTTCCTATTATAGTTTTCATGTCGTGAATATTCAGTTCTCGTCTCATACCTGTGCTATCAGTGGTTAAGATAGCATGACCCAGACTTAAGAGATAAAAGGAAATTATAATTCTTACAATGAAATAACTGGTGCCATACTTAATATGTTTTAGCATGAGTTCACCAATAGCACTGGGTGAGGCAATTAAGCAATAAACCACGACAGGGTATGGGTTATGCTGGGATTTATCCATGCCTGGTGTGGTTCGGCGAGTGACCAAACCATTCAGGTATGGATAAATCCCAGCATAACCAACACCCTGGTTTATTGCACATTTTTTTTTTCATTTAAACTGATTTTTAATGAATTTATTGCTCTGCAGAACAAAATAGTACTTGGTTGCTGGAGCAATGGTGGTACTGCGCATGCACAGTATTGCCTTGTGAATCTGGGCTGGATGCTTTTTTGGGGGGCAGGAGGAGGAATAGAGAATGACTTTAAACCGTACCAGTGTCGCTTTTTGACTGTGGGCTGGCTCCATTTTTTTGTGTATGAGTTGGAACAGTGTTCAGTATCTGTTTTTTTTTTTTTTTTCTTTCCCTTTTGACTTTGTTCCATTTTTGTACTTGTTTTGCACAGGCAGTGTTTACTGCTGCCGCGGTTTATGCAACTGATTTGCCAGCCCTCTTTTGTCATGGGATGAAGAGAGAAAAGTGTTCAGTTTTTCAGGTTTTATCTCTCTTCTGCCTCACCATCCTTCAGAGTGGCAGCAGCTGCTACTTTGAACTGTGCAGCCATGTGACTGACTACCAGTCACTGTGTTTGTCATCAGTCGTGGGTTACTGGTATCAGAGGCTGAAGAGAGTGGGTACAGATTGTTACTGAGATGGAGTGTAAGGCTTCCTACCATTTCTGTTGAGCTAAGGAAATATGTTAAGTCTGTGGAATATTTAACAGGGGAAAGTGTTTATTTAGTGAATACCAAGGGCTAAAATTTGTAGAAATCACAGCCGAAAAACCTAGCCGTGATACTGGGCATGGGCCCTCCACTTGGGAGGCAGTATAGTGCAGTGGTTTAAGGCTCTGTGCTGCAAATCTGGAGACCTGGGTTTGAATCCCACAGCCCCCACTTGCATACTGTATAACCCTGAACAAGTCACTTAACTTTCCTGTGCTCCCAGGTCGCACCTGCAAACAAGCTTGCAGCTTAGTGTGCTACTCCTGCTTAAATGATTGCAAAAAAAATTAAAAATGTGCCGGTCAGCTAATCAGAATTTGTGATTATCGGACCCCATTGTATAATATAAGATAATAAATGGAGTATGCCTGGAATTTCAGACTCCAACTATAAACAGCATTAACAGTTAAGATAGAGAGCTAGAATTAAACAGAATTTAAAAGTGTGTATGAGGGGCATAAAGGTGGGTGGTAGCCTACGGTCTAGGAGCTCATGGTTGAATTTGCTATTCAACAGGGTATAAGATCTTTTTTCAGTAGAAAATGTATAAAACTTATTGGGCAAAATGGAGTAAACAGGTAATAAGTATTGATACTCAGAAGTGGTTAACAAAGAAAAAGCAAGGTAAGGAATATAGGTGACGATAAAATATCATGTATGATGTGGACTGTCAAAAGGATGCAAACCGAGCAAAAATGAGGTTTTACAGCATCTTAAAAGGAATTGTGAACAAGGGATTTTTATCCAAGAAACACACATGAAAAGCACGGAAGCCTTAATGATGAGAAGAGCCTGGGTGAGGAAAGCATATGGTTCTGGTTTCAGTAGAAGACAGGGTGGAACACAAATGCTTTTACAAAGAAGTCTAAATTTTGAAGAAGAACACACATGGAGGCCCCCTGAAGGAACAATGTTTGTAGTGTCTGGAAAATTGTGCTTCTCCAATGAGGCCTTTCATTTATGGTCTGAACAATGATAAACCAGATTTCTTTAACATTTTAATGGATGACACACACCACAGAACATACCACTTTAATAGGTGATGACATAAATCTAATATTAGATCCCGTGTTGGACAGTACCAATCTGAAAAGAATACTCATACAGAGTGCCAAGCTCTGTCAGCTATACTGGAAGAAAATAACATGGCTGATGTCTGGAGAATACTAACTCTGACCATTAAAGATTATATCTTCCAGTCCAATGCACACAAGACAGCACTGAGAATAGATTAGTGTTTTATATCGAACAGTGAACTAATGGGGTAGTATAAACAACAATCCTTCCTACTACTATATCGGATCATGCACCTGTACGAATTACCTTAACAGTAGACACACAAGGCCCTACATCTCCCTCATGGAAATATAACATCTTTATCCTACAAGATGAAGTAATCAATAAGGAACTTAAAAATACAATACTAGAATGTTTACAATTTAAAAGACCAGATGAGACTAGTTAGGCTATCTTCTGAGAAGCTCTGAAATGTACTGTGAGAGTAAATACATCACCATCTGCACAGAGAAAAAGAGGATCAATCTATTAGAGGAAATTAAGAAAGCAGAAGAAACAACCAAACGGGATTCCTCAGATGAGGCATGGAATAAATGGGTTTGTGCAAAGACAGTATGATAATTTAAGACAAGTCACGGAATTGGCATACAGAAGAACTAAGACAAACTATATATCTAATAGCCCAGCCTAAAGACACTAAAATCCTTGCCCTACATCTCAAACAAGAGAAGGTGAAATCTCAAATCACTGTTATCTAAAGGAAGGGAGATGCAGACATAGTAACTGACCCTTACAAAATTAACAAATGCCTTACAGATTACTATTTAGACCTATACAAACACAGATTACTATTTAGACCTATACAAAACTGAGTGTATAAGAAGAATGGAAGATTTAAATAAATTTCTGGGTAATATTCAGCTGCCTACAATAACCAAATAACAGGCCTCATTACTGCAAGTGAGGTTACAGTTACAGAAATTATTACTACAATCAACAGCTTACCCAAGGGGAAAGCCTCAGGTGAAGATGGACTACCTGTAGGCTATTACCAGTCATTTGCGGTGGAGCTGGCCCCAGTCATAGAAGAAGTCGTAAAAGATGCAATAGAAAATGAAAAGTTGCCAGACTCCATGTTGAAAGGTGTGATAGCATTAATACTTAAATCTAATAAAGAAAAGGAAAACTGCGGAGACAATGGATCACTCTCTTAAATATAGATGCAAAAATATTTGCAAAAATATTTGCTGCCAGAATCCAGTGGGTGTTGCCTAGCATAGCTGAAATACATAAACAGGATTTATCGCAGGAAGACACGTTTCCCTTTTTTTTACTTCTTTTTCCCTCCTGTTCACCAAACCTGTGGACTTTCGGACATCCCCCATGATGGCATCTCCACTTGACCCTGAAACCTCTCACCTGGGTCCCCTCCCAGGCTCCACTCACACACCTATCTGAAGAGGCCCCTGAGCTTCTGCCCCCTCCCAGGGCAGGGCTACCTCGACTCTTGGGTGCTCCTTGAATCCAATTTCCCGGGTTCGATCTAGTGGGGTGGAGGATCGGGACCCAGGTGGGTGGGGTCTGGTGGTGAGTGTGGGAGCCAGGGCCCATCATCACCTACCACAGGGTTGGGGTTTTCCTTGTTCCTTTGTACCCCCTCCCCTCTGAGACTCGGATGTGCAATGATGTCCTGAGTGGAACACGCACGCTCCTGCATATGTCTCATGAACATCCGTCGAGGGCCTCCATCACGTGCCTCTGCGTGGCCTTGGCTGTAGCACATACACCTCTGCCTGGTGTCACTGATGCCAGGGTGCCACAACCCACCTCTCTATGAGAGAGGAGAGCTGTCCTCCGGGCACTCAATCCTCTTTCCCACGGCCAACCTCTGATGACCCGAGCTTGCTCCCGACCCCGGGTTGTTGGCATGGTAAGAGGTAAGACACTGGCACCTCAGCCCTCTACACCACTGGGCTGACAGGAAAACACATTTCTTACAATACAAGAAGGCTAACATACCTAGCAGAAATTACAAGATCTCTCAAAGAACCTGCTGCTCTAGTCACTTTAGATGCTGAAAAGGTATTTGACCAGGTGGAATGGCTGTACCTATGTAATACCTTTGAAAAATAGGGATTTCCCCTGCTCTACATACAGTTGGTCAAGCTACTATACCTCAGACCTAAAGCTATAGTTTCCACTAATGGATTGAAATCCCCACCATCACATTAAAAAGAGGAATTAAATCAGAATTGTTTAACATCTGGTATAGTTGAAGTAAATCACCCCTTGTTCTTTGCTCTAGGCTCATTAACCTTAACTCCCACAATCTACACTCATAAGGTTTTGATCATTACCTGGGGATTAATTTAGTTGTCTGCCTTTGTATCCCTTCAATGAGCATAATATCCTTAGTGAGATATGGTGACCAAAAGGGGGGGCCATAATCTACTTGTGGGTGAACATAATTTCAGTATAAGTGCATTATACAGTTTTCATCTCTGGTTGTGAACTCTCTCTTAATAATATTTATAAATCTGTTTGCTTGCTGGGTTATGTGTCCTACATGTGGGTTCAGGTTAAAAGTGTTGTCCACAGGGCCGACCCGGTGGCACAGAGGGCTAAGGCATTCTGCCTTATTTCACATCATCACACCAGCAACCTGGGTTCTGGAATGACCACGGGTCATCGGGAAGCTGGTGCAGCAGGGGGAGAGGAGGAGGACCAGGATTGAGCAGCCTAATGGCAGCTCTCCTCTCCCAGGGAGGTTGTCACCCCCTTCCCCCCGTAGTTCTGCCGGCACCGGGTGGAGGTCCGGTGGTGGCATAGGCGGTGGCAGGTAGGGAGGGCATCTTGAAGTGCAGCATGCATGTGCCTCCACACACGTGCATGCGTGCATGCTCAAGATGAGGGGGCAGGCAAAATCATGGGTAAAAAAGTCTATAAATTAAAAAAAAAAAGTGTTGTCTATATAGATACCTAGATCATTTTCTGTTGTTACTGGTGATAGAACATGTTCACATAAATTATATGTATAGTTTGGATTGTGTCTATCCATGTGTACTGCTGTGCACTTACTGTGTTAAATTCCATTTTGTTTGTTATACTCCCGTCTTCAATGATTTTTAGGTCTTTACAAAGGGTTTGGTATTTTTCCTGTGTGTCTACTATAGAACAGATCTTTGTATTTTCTGAAAAGTTCACTGTCTTGTTAGCTAGGTCATGAAGGAGGTCATGAATAAAATAACTAAATAAGAGGCAGTCCAAGGACAGACCCCTGAGGAACACCACTAGTGACCTGCCCCACCCTAGAGAGACTGTCATTTATTCGGACTTGCTGTGATCTGTTTGATAGCGAGGAATGAACCCAGTTGACTAAGTATTTGCAAAATCTCATTTTGCTCAGTTTTTCTATCAGCTCTGGATGGGGAATGGTATCAAATGCCTTTCCAAAGTCGAGGTATAGTATGTTAATTGGTAATCCCCTATCCAGGGCAGTACGAATATCCTCATAGAAGATTATCATTGTTTGTTGTGCATGACATTCCTTGACAAAAACCATGTTGAGTTGGATCTAAGTGTCCTGTACTAGATGTCTCATTGTCCAGTCTTGTTTTTACTAATTTCTCCATCACTGTCCCTGGAACGGAAGTGAGGATCATGGGCCAATAATTCCCTGGAGCTGCCCTGCTCCTTTTCTTGTGTATGGGGAAAACTACTGCTCTTTTCCAGTCTGTTGGAACCACTTCCGCTGTTATAGACTTCTTGTAAAGAATTTTTAGAGGGACAATCATTGATCATGATAGTGTTTTTAACATGCATGGATGTATACCATCTAAGCCAGGGGCTGAATTGGGTTTCAAAGAATCAAGGGCTGTGAGTACTTCAGACCTAGTAAATACCTTTGTGTTGGTTTCTAGATTATTGCTATGGTAAGGTAGATCATTGTTTGTATTGTAAACTGTACAAAAATAATCATTAAAAATGTTTGCCATCTGTATGGGATTGTTACTTGTTTTACCATCATAGTATAGTGGGCCTATTGATGTATCCCCCTTCTTCATGTTGTTAATGTATGCAAAGAAGCTTTTTTTTTGGTCATCTTTTGTAGTAGCTGTCTTGAACTGTAGGTTTTGCCTTTCCCTTGTAATTAGTTTTTTTTTGTTTTTTTTACTTTAAGCTCTTTCTGATATTGTAACCTAGTGTTTTCATTTTTCTTTTGTTTAGAACACCTGTACACGTGGTCTTCCTTTTTAATTTTTTTTAGTTGTTTGGTCATGCATAGAGGAACCTTTCCTTTGTTGTTATTTATTAGTTTGATTATGGTAGTTTCAACAACTTCTTGAGTCTGCTTAGTATAAATACATACTCCACCACATTTCTTGTTGGTTCTGTTTAAAAAAAAAAAAAAAAAGAGTTTAAACCCTGAAATTTCTTGTGACCAGAAACTTGTCTCATCCCACCAGATTTTGCTTATTGCAGCAAAGTCAATGTTATCCCTGGTTAATATAAGCTCAGTTCACTCTTTTTTAAGATGTTGAGACTTCTAGCGTTTGCCATTAAGAACCTATAATCTTGGGATAAATTACTGTTCTTACTTACACTGATGTTGTTAGCCCTAGTTTCACATCTCCCCCGAATGTCTAGTTTAAAGAGATGGATATGTACTTTTCAATTTTCTTGCCTAATAATGCTTTACTTTTTTTATTTTAATGGAGACCGTCCTCGCAATATCAACCATAGTGGTTGTCAAAGGTCTTCCAATGTGTAAGACACTTCAATCCTTTTTCAAGGGTCCGTTTTCTTAGTCATTCGTTTATGGCTTTGATTTTATTTTGTCTTAGTCTGCTGGCCCTAGGCACTGGAAGTATTTCTGAGAAACAGATGATACCATTTTATGGAGCCAGTTTGTTGTATAATAACTGGAAATCCCTCTTTTAACTTCATCTATTGTTGAACATGGCACATTGTTTGTGCTTACATGAATAATTACTGTTGGGTTTCTCTTGGTTTCTTAATACCACATCGATTTGGTCAGTTATGTCAGAGATCTTAGCACCCCTATAGCTACTACAAGTACGGTGGAGTTTGTCAAGGTTGCATATATACCGGTCACAGTATTTTGTCATGGAGTCACGTAAGACATAAACTTGTTTCATATCACTTATATCTGATTTGGGTGGATTTTCTGCTTTCATATCTAGTATCTGATGTTCTGGGGCTTCAGGGGGGAGATTTTTGGTGCATGGCAGTTCTTTGTCCTGTGATGTCACCTGATAGCTGATCCATAACATGTTGTTTAATTAATGTATCTGAAGTATTTGATAAGTTATTGTTTATGGTGCTCCCATTTTCATTTAGTCCATCCAGTAGTGTGGTGCAGTGTGAGTTAATGGTAACAACATTTAGACCCTCTTCTTGTATTGTTTCTTGTGCCTCTACTGGATTTTTGTTTATAGTACTTCCATTCTCATTTAGTCCACTCAATATGGAGAAACTGTTTTAAGTGGTAATTGGGCTCATAAATGGTGTAGCCTTTCTTTTCCTGTGTCTTGGTTGTAACAGGCACCAGTCCTCATCTGGTTCATCTTGGTCCCGTGTGCTTTCTTTTGCTATTAAGTTCTGCTGAGTTAGTGATTGTGTTAACAGGTAGTGGTGAAGCTAGAGAGGGGCTGGGGGGCAGTCGTCCCTCCTGGCTGCTCCAGTGTGAGTAGTGGTGCCCCTCCACCATCTTTATTCACTGTCTAGTGCCCATTGTGGAGCTCTTGATTGACTGAATCCCCCCCCCGGCTCCTAAATCTGTCTCCGCCACTGTTAACATATGTTGGGATACTCCCCTTCAGCTTCAATTCCATATGCTCTTGCGATTGTTTTAATTTGTCCAATCAAAGGGAGAACTGCTGTATGTCAGACATTAATGTTTTATTGGTGACACATTTCTCACATTCAAATTCACCTTTAATGATTTCATTGTTGTCTAGTTGATACATAGAGCAACTTATACATTTGAAGACCACAGCCCCATTTAGGGTAATAACTGTATCACCCGTGTGTTTTTTTTTTTTTTATGTAATGAGCAAGCAAGTCTGACGGGGGGATGATAGTTAGGTAACTTGTTATTTTTGTTAGGGCTGACTGTGCTCCATGGAGAGACTAAACCCTGATTGATATCGATTTAACATACAGGATAATGTATGGTCAGCGGTGTGTAACAATGCTATGTTTGCCTTCGAGTGGTTCCCTTGGCGACTCTGTTAAGCCTCGAGAGAGAAGCTCGAGAGGTTTAACAGAGGTGCCAAGTGAACCATGAGAAGGCAATTATAAGAATAATAATCCGCTGACCATACATTGTCTTTTATAGTGTATGGTCAGCGGAGAAAAAAATTAAAGATGTCATTATTTGAAACAATATTCTTACCTTTCGGTGAAGGATAACATATTCGTTCATGGGTTGAAAGCCAAGAAATTTTATTTTTAGACAGCATTTTATTCTGGCTTAGAATAGATAGCTGCCACCATTGTTTACGACTTGCGCTACTTTGCCGAGATTTACTATCAGTTTATTTTTATTTTGAAACATGTTATAGTTCAGTGTGATGGGTGTCATGGCAACAACAAAGCGTTGTGATTCCATGTTGTTACACTATCGATGTGACTCATCGTCGATAGTATAACTACAGCGTGACGTCACATCTATAGTGTAACAACGCTGTAAAAAGATGAATTTTGGTCCATAACAGCGTTCTACCATACATTATATATTATTAGTCTCCAGGTATACCTTTAATTTCAAAGATTTTAGAAATTTGAGGAAGCATTGAGATTAGCTGATAATTGGTGATGTCCTGCCTTGAAGAATGGGATCACATTTGCCAGTTTCCAGTAGTCAGGAAATACACTATGTCTATATATATATATATATATATATATATATATATGTATATACACACACACACACACACACACACACATATATATATATATATATATATATATATATATATATATATATATATAATGAACGAAGGGTAGGCAATACAGGGCAGAATATTTCAGCAATTCTGAAGTGATTCCATCTAAACCTGCCACTTTGGTTGTATCTAAATTAAATAATTCCCCTCTGACCTCAGCTGCACTAATAGTGTTGAATTTGAATCCACATTATACCAAGTGGCACCTGCGTTTTTAGCTTTCCTCTGTTTCATAGGCACATGTCTATCACACACCTGCAAAAATTCTTGTTGAAAATAACACCATGCCTCAGAAACCATGGGGATCAGTTCTAGTCTTTCCCACTCTATTCTTTCTACATCTAACATAAAAGGTAAATCTCTTCCAGTAGGTAATTGGTCTTTTACCAAATAGTCTCTTCCTCTTCCTCTTTCTTAATATGAAAGTTATCGCATAGTCCAAAAAGGCATCAGGTAAAACACCACTAATTGTGTAGAGCCGAGAACAATTAGTGCAAATGAGATCTAGCAGGCATGATTTACTGTTATCTTTGGGGTTAAGTCTTGTTGGTTTGGTCAATTAACTGGATCAAACTTAGATTTTGTTGTAAATCCATCAAATTATGTATAATGTAAGGGGAACCGTTATTATTAACTGAAATCAAGCAGATGACAACCTTGTTATGACATCACTCTGTTGTTAACCCTTCTTGAGTATGTCATATTAATGGTATAACAAAACAGAATGCTCACAACAATGTTCTAACAAAACAGAATGCTCACAACAATCAATGTTCTGTAAAGTAATTCAATTTGTGATTACACAATCTTGGTAGCCCATACACTGTAAAATATAATGTATGGTCTTTGGTTGCTTCTTTATTGCTACAGAAAACACTTCTTGAGGTTGCCGTGACATCATTGTAAACCTCAAAAGCACAGCTCGAGAAGTTTTCAGATGTCATGGCAACATCGAGAAGTGTTTTCAGCACAGTTGTTAACCAAAAACCATACATGATCCTCTATGTTATATCCACTTTAGACCAATAAGCATTAAAATCCACAATAGAGCAATTTCATGTGTATTTTTATACTTAAACAAAAAATCTTGTAGATCATTAAACTACTTGCATTTGTCTTGGGTGGTTTATAAATTCCTGCCATAAGTATATACTTGTTAAAAGGTAGTTTAACTTCCATTGCTATGGCCTCCAGTCCTCCTACACATAAACTACAGTATTAGGTACTTCCATAGTTTCAATCTCAGAGCTGGCATAAACCAAGATCCCCCCTCTTTTTTTTTACTTCTGTCCTTTCTAAAGGAGTGCTAACTTTCAATTTCTAAGGATGAGTCTGAAATTCTTTTATTTAGCGATGTTTCTCTAATAATGATCATCCCAGGGTGATAGTTAGCAACCCAATCCTTAATTTGACCTAATTTCTTCAGATGCTTCTAACATTGAAATGAACTATGCCAAAGTTTCCCTGTTTTAAAACCTCTGCATTGATCTGGGCTGCCCTCTCAAGTCCAGGGTTGGGATGTACATCGTCACACAGCAGCAAATGATGATGACAATAAATTTAAAAATAGGATTTTTCTTATTTACTCCCTTCCCAGCAATACCCAACATTCTTACTACTTCCATTTTTACTTTCAGATATTACTCACAATAATCCAATTTCTATACCTTAAGGTTTTCCCACTGCTTCACTTCATCCTGCTGAGATGCTACTTAAAGTCAGCATCTTGAGGAGCAATGGAAAAGCCAAGCATGGAACAAGTAAAGGGACCTCCTAGAATAATTATTAAAAAAGGAGCTGGTTTTCTGAGCTTCCCCCCAGCATGGTGCAAAAGTATGAGTTGATTCCCAATTGTTACTGACTAACCAAGCCTTATACTTTTTATTATATAAAGCCAATAACTAGAATATAAACATTTTACCTTTCCGTGCTTGGGCGAAGTTTCAATTGCCAGCCTGTTCCTGATATTGCAGCAATAAAATTACATAAGTTAAAGTAAAACCTTTAAATGAAACTTTTTGGGTCCAAGTGGCACTCGCACCACTCATGCCTGTGGGCAGCGTGGGCTTTTGAACATGAACTGCCCTACCCCCGAGTGATGTTGCCCAGTTTCCAGCTCCCCCGAGCTCCCTATACACCAGGATCATAAGTCTGAGTCCAGCTTGCACCCTGATCAGGTTGGATTCATTAAAAACTGAAATACCATGGACAACATACTTAGGGTGTTGTCGCTGGTGGAGTATGGTCAAACTAGAAAAATACCTAGTGTTCCTTAGCTTAGATGCAGTGAAGGTGTTTGACAGGGTGTCCTCGGAATCTTTTTGGGACACCCTGTTGACCTTTAATTTCCCAGAAATATTTATGATCTGTTTGCGGAGTATTTATTGTGATCCACGTGTATATATTAGGATTAATGGCTCCATGACATCTCCCATAGCACTACAGTGAAGAACAAGACAGGGTTGCCCTCTTTCTCTGCTGCTATTCACCTTATATATGGAGCCTTTAGCAGTGGCCATACATAGGGAGGTGGGGGTGGAGGGCATACCGCTGGGTCAAGTTGAATACAAGATAAAGCTTTTTGCTAATGATGTATTCCCTACAGTGTTGTCTCCAGAACTGTCAATACCAGCTATATGGGAGCTACTAGGTACATTTGAAGCACTAGCAGGTTTCAGATTGAACCTAACGAAGACACAAGTGCTGATCTATAATGTTACCCCCTCTGAAGCCCTAAAATGGGCCTATCCACTGAAATGGCTTAAGAAGAAAATAAAATATTTGTGAATTTATATTCCTAAAGACTTAAATATTCTTGATGTAATTAACTGTGAACCCTTAACAGTAACAATATAAGAAGACTTAAACAATTGGAGTAAATTGATGCTTTTTTCCCAAAAATTGAAATCATAGATATGAATATATTACCTAAACTACTTTATTTATTTCAGACCCTCCCATTCCCACCAGCATGGTTCTACCACACATCTTGGAATAAAATTCTATCTAATTTTATATGGGGGTGGGGCAAGGACCTAGAGTTCGTTTCCATGTTCTCCAGCTGTCATTAGCCTAGGGGGGAGTGAATTTTCCAAATTTAGAGTTGTACGCTAAAGCTGCCTACCTTAGGACAGTTTTTTTTTTCTGAGTGGCTTCACTATATAAGACTCCATGGAAGGACATTGAGTTTATACTCAGTGATCTCCATGATATAGCAGCTATATTGTTCTCTCCAAACAGATTTTCCCCCTTCCCCTGGCACTTCATGCAAATCACTTCCCAAACATTGAAAGTCTGGTATCATCTACGGAATCATTCAAAGTTTAAGGATATATTTTATTATAGCAGACTTATATCTGCAGATGAAAATGTTTTGCCTAGTCTACTGGACATGGCATTCAAACAATGGCATTGATTGGGCCTACGCTTCATTTATCAGTTCCTAAACCCAGAAGGTGTTCTTCCTTTTGAGTCCTTTCAGTGTACTTTTGGCCTAACTATAAGAGACAAGCATAGATATATGCAATTCAGGGGATTCCTTCAGCAACAACCAAAGGCTATGACTAGGCTTCCGGCACTGAAGTCCCCTCTTTTCAGTTTAATAATGGATCATAATAATGGGAATACAGGGATACAGTTAATAGGTCAATTATACAAGATTTTGAGAGATGTATTGGGGGATTCCACCTACTCTGTGCTGAAAAGCTGGAATAAAGATTTACGTTTATCAATATCTTTAGAAACATGGTTAAAATCTGCAGGCAGTCAAAATTACATCAGCGGTGATTTGGCGAGAGTTCTCTTGGAAGTGTAGATTCAGATAGTTTCGAGCTCCAGCTTTATTAATTAAATATCTTCCACCACATTATGGCATTTGTTAGCGGGGTTGTTGGTGCCAATTGGCTTATTTAGGTCATGCATTATGGTCTTGCCCTTTATTGACCACCACCTACTGGTGTTCACTGCAGGATGAGCTAGGGGACTGCCTGGGGGAAATAGTGGAACTGACAGATGAAATGGTTTTACTGATGATCATGCCTCCACATTACCCCCTTGGGTATAAATCTTCATTGCCCATATTACTTCCGGCAGCTAAAAAAGCTATAACCAGGAGGTGGATAAAACCAGCAATACCAACGCTGGCAATTGGAGACAAATAGTTATGGCTATATACCAATTAGAAAAATTGACTGCTGGCTTAGAAGATAAACTTCTTGCCTGGATATGGTATCTGGCCCAAATAGATAGAGACTTTGTTCTCTAAATACCGACCCTGTAGGGACTGAAAAGGTACTGTTTCCATCGATGAGGAGGTGGTTCCTGGGACCTTCATGGTTTTATGGATACGTTTTATTTTCCCAATACTGGTAGAAACTGTGGCGATGTCTTTAAGATTGTGAGAACAGAGTTTATCTAAGATTGACATCAGTATTCATGCAAATTAAAATTTTTACTATCTATCTATATGTCATATTACTAATTCAGTGTAATGCTGTAATCAACTGTGAATCTGTGTGTCTATCTCTCAATAAAACTATATAAAAAAAAAAGTTTGAGTCCAGCTAGCCACAGATGGCAGAGTTCTGCTGCAGGGGTCTGTCGGTTGACACAAGCCCTTCAGATCTTCTTGCCACATACTGGAGTCAGGAGGCTGAGAATGAACCCCTCCGATCTTCTTACTGCACTCAGGCTGCAGATGTGGCTGAATACCTGTTTGCGGTTGGCACGGGCTTTTGAACATGAACTGCCCCCACCCCCTTGGTGACGTTGCCCAGTTGCCAGCTCCCCCAAGCCCCCTAAACACCAGGTTCAGAAGTTTGAGTCCAGCTAGCCACAGATGGCAGAGTTCTACTGCAGGGGTCTATCAGTTGACACACAATACCCTCGGATCTTCTTGCCGCATGCTGGAGTCAGGAGGCTGGGAAACAACCCCTCTGGTCTTCTTACTACACTCAGACTGCAGATGTAGCTGAATTTCTTTCCTTGAAAATACTAGCCTAAGTGTATTTAACTGAGTCATAGAGGGCGATAGGCCAGCAATTATACTTATTTTTCTCCAACTGGGGCAAGTGTAATAGATACTTTCATAACATGTTATTGCCAAATCTTCTATTTTTAAATACTCTCAGTCCTTGAAAGACCAGAGAGTGACCATTTTCTACTAGAACTAATAGCTGAACTGTCTCCAGCCCATTTAAATTCAGTACACCAAGAAGACACAGTGGCGGGGGGCTCAGCGAGGTGATGCAGTCTCTCCGGAGGGAAGCAAGGAGACAAGAGGATGAGGGAAGCTGCAGGCAGCCTGGGGAAGGCTAAGGATAGGGAGAGGAGGGGAGTCAGAGTAGGGGAGGGCCACATTTCATGGAAGACATGGGGAAGTAATAGCAGAGGAGGTGGTAGCATGGTGGATGGAGCAACAAATGAGTGCAAAGGGGAGGTTTCACAGATGGAAAATAGTTCGGAGGTGGAGGTCAGTACCTCGGTCATATTTGCAAGGGGAGAGGACAGGGAAAAGTTTAGAGGAGACAAAGGGGAGGCAGGATGGGGGGGATGAGAGAGCCTCACATGGTGGGGGGCAGGGGAGTGAAGGGCAACAAGAGGGAGAGCAGGATTTGCACCAGAGAGTCGAATTCTAGGGGATTCTAGACTTAAGGGTATAAGATGGGGGGAAGGGGTGCCAGAAAAAGTAACATGTGGGTAGAATGCATGCCAGGCATGACAGCGAGTAGAGTGGGGCAGAATATGGGCAGATATGTGGGGAAGATGGAGGGGAAGCTGCACATTGTGGTGCACCTAGGAACAAATGATCTGGAAGGGAGAAGGATAGAGGAGGGATGAGACAGCTTCAGGGAAGTGGGGAAACCATGCAGCAAAGAGGGAACAATGGTAGCCTTCTCAGAAGTTCTGCCAGTGCCAAGGGCTAGTACAGACAGGAAGAGAAGAATTAGTGACTTCAACAAGTGGCTGAGGGAATAGTGTAGGACCAAGGGGTATGGATTGGTGGGGGACTGGGGTAGTACATGGGATAACACAGATCTTTATGCAGGGGATAGATTTCAACTCAGCAGGGCAGGGTCACAGGTGTTGAAGCAGAAGCTGGGGGGATTTCATCAATGAGAGGCATCATTTAAGTGAGGTGGGGGGGGGGCATTGGAGCTGGGAATCACCAGGAGAAGGGATCCTATGGACCTTCCCCCACCACTGGGATAGATATAGCCTTAGGTGAAATAGGTGTTGAAGTGAAGGGTAAAGAAGCAGGAAGGATAGGAGTAGTGTGGAGAATGTCTTCACTAAATGCTAGGAGCCTGGGGAATAAGTTGGCAGAGTTGCAGACATTGATGGCAGAGGGGGAGGTGGACATAGCTGTCATTACTGAGACGTAGGCAACCGGGCACCATGACTGGGGCCTAACCATCCCAGGGTACAAACTATTCCAGAGGGATAGAGATGAAGGGAAGGCTGGGGGTGGTTGTCATTTACATAAGGGAAAGGATCAGATGTAATAGGGAGGAAGGGGAGGAGGACAGGTCACAAGTAATCTGGCTGCAACTACACAGCTAGAAAGGGACAAAGATCTGTCTGGAGATCATTTATAGACCTCTGGCCCAGAAGGAGGACATTGACAGGAAACTGGAGGAGCAGATAAGGAGGCATAGTGGCAAAGGGAGCACAGTGGTGGTGGGGGATTTTAATCTACCGGGGTGGATTGGAGCATTCCAGCAAGCACTTGTGCCAGGGAGCAGATCCTCCTGGAAGCATTCCAGGATGGCTTCCTTACCCAGAGGGTAATGGAGCCAACGAGGGAGGGGAGTATACTAGACCTGGTACTGGAAGATGGTGAACAGGTCAGGGAAGTAAGGGTGGAGGAACCTCTAGCAAGCAGTGACCACCACACAGTGTGGTTCTCAATCAATCTGGGTAGGGAAGTAGCCACTACAAAAACTAGGGTCCTGGACTTCAAATGGGTGGACTTTGGCAGAATGGGACACATACTGGAATGTCATATGGCAAGCATCTGCCCAGAAATGGACATGGAACAAAAATGGGCAGGACTGACTGAAGCCATCAAAACTTGTTTCCAGAGCAAGAAAGCCAGGACCAAGAAAGCAAGTTGGATGAGTAGAGAGGTTGTGGAGAAGGTGAGGGAGAAGAGGAATGCATTTAGGATCTATACAAGATCCAACAGGGCAGAAAACAGAGAAGAATATGTGAAGAAATCCAGAGAAGTGAGCAGAATGGTAAGGACAGCAAAGGCGGCTAGGGAACGGAGGTTAGCACAGGGGATCAAAGAAGGAGAAAAGAATTTCTTCAGATATATCAGAGAGAAGAGGAAGAGCAAGGAACAAATTGTTAGGATTAGGAGGGGAAGTGGGTGCATAGAAAAGGGGTCTGAGCAGGCAAAAGTACTTAAAGAATACTTCTGTTCAGTCTTCACTAAGGAGAGGGACAGGCTCGTACCTGAGAAGAAGGGCAAGGTGGGAGAGAAGCAACCACAGATGGGGAAATCACCGTGGAAAGGGTGAGGGAGGGAGGGCCTAAAGTCCCTGAAGGTGGACAAGGCAGCTGACCCAGATGGAATCCACCCCAGGGTGCTGAGAGAGTTGGCAGAGGTACTGGCAGGGCCATTGGCAGACCTGTTCAATACCTCTCTGAACTCAGGGTGCATGCCCAGGGACTGGATGGAAGCACATGTGGTACCTCTCCATAAGAGTGGGCCCAAGGACAAACTGGGGAATTACAGACCAGTAAGCCTTACTGCAATTGTGGGAAAACTGATGGAGACAATCCTCAAAGAAAGACTAGTACGATTTCTTGAGAATAACAATCTCCAAGAAAGCAGGCAGCACGGGTTTGTCTCAGGCAGATCCTGCCAGACAAACTTGGTTGATTTTTACAACTGGGTTACGAGGGCACTGGACAAGGGACATGCGATGGATGTCCTCTACCTGGATTTCAGCAAGGCATTTGACTCGATGCCACACGGTAGGTTGACCTGCAAGTTGAAGAGTCTAGGAGCAGGGAGGAAACTGGTCAGATTGGTCAAGAACTGGCTGCAGGGTAGATAGCAGAGGTTAGTGGGGGGAGGAGCATCTTAACCCAGGGCAGTAACAAGTGGTGTACCACAGGGCTCAGTGCTGGGACCGTTTTTTTTTTTTTTTTTTTTTTTTTTTTTTTTTTTAACATTTTCATAGCCGGCGTTGCAATTGGGATTAAGAGCAAGATCAGTCTCTTTGCAGATGACACAAAGATTTGTGCCAAGGTAGATGGGGGGGAGGGAGCAAAAGTACTTCAAGAGGATTTGGTAAAAGTGGAGGAATGGTCTCACACTTGGCAGCTTGGTTTCAATGCCAAGAAGTCCAAAGTGATGCATTTAGGAGGCAAGAACCCAGGACACAATTACTGGTTGGAGGGTGTCCCATTAACAAAATCCAAGGAGGAGAAGGATCTGGGAGTGCTGGTAACCGACGTGATGAACCACTTTGCTCAGTGCAGGACGGCAGCAGCAGAGGCAAACAGGATGTTACGGTGCATAGCAAGGGGGATTACTTCTAGGAGTGGGGCAGTCATCTTGCCCCTGTACAGGTCCCTGGTGAGACTACACCTAGAGTACTGCGTGCAATTCTGGGCACCCCTACTTGAAAAGGGATATCAAACTACTGGAGGGGGTACAGCGCAGGGCAACAAAAATGATCCAGGGTTTGGGGGACAGACCACATGAGGAGTGACTGAGAGAGCTCAATATGTATACCCAGGAGGAAAGAAGGGAGAGAGGAGATATGATTGAGACCTTTAAGTACCTGAAGGGTTTGAACAAACTAGACACCAGGTGTATGTTCAATCTGAAAGGTGGAAGGGAAACCAGGGGACACTTTATGAAGCTGGAAGGGGGCAGGTTCAAGAGGGACCCGAGGAGGCACTATTTCAACGAAAGGGTGGTGGCAGGGTGGAACGCTCTGCCAGAGGAAGTTGCATCATTGCAGAGTGCTGGGGTTTCAAAAAGGGGTAGGACAGATTCTAGGGGAGGGGGTGGGAGATGGGGGAGGGCATATGAGGGGGGGGCAGCTGCAGTCGAATGGACTAAAGTGCTGCACACTCAAGCAGATTAGATAGACCGAATGGCCTGTATCTGCTGGCAATTTTGTATGTTCGTATGTAAAGAAAAATCATCCTTCATCTCTTGGAATCATAAATGGGAAAAAATTCTCTTCTCAGAAGACTGTCCGAGGTGTTTAGAACACAAAAGATTAAAAATCTGACTGAAGTATACACCTCAGGCCATACAGCTAAGGAAATGTACGAATGAATAAATGGAAGTTATGTAACCATTCTGCCACAGCTGTACAAAACCAAAACTGATGTTTAAAATTAAACATGGTTTAACAATGATTGCAAACTATACAAAACTGCATTATCAGAGGTTATTCGTTATGGTTCTGTGTGAAAATAGCGAAACTAAAATGGCGATGACCACAAACGGCGATGAAATTACAATGATGACATGGCAATATATTTATTTGCCCCCTGTACCCCTGTTGTGGGGTCATTGCCCCCACACACCAACCCCCTTACTAAATATACTAACTCTGGGGGACGCAAGTCGGGGGGGGACCCCAGTCACCGTATGCATCGGTGCTGTATTTTGTCGCCATTTGTGATCATCACTGTTTTGGTTTAGCTGTGTTCACGGGCTATCATTTGTTATGTATAACAGCATTCGACTCATGAAAACTATTCTTATTTAAGTTTAGGAAACAATATAAAATGTTTCTGCATAAACAAAAAACACTGCACAGCAATGAGCAGTGGAGGGAAATGTTCCAATCTATTTCAGAACAAGATAATAAATGCTTCTGTCTCTTAGTAGCCAAGGGCATTGGAAATTATCTTGATAATATTTCAGCAAATATTGAACCATTGGTGTGGACTATAATGAAGGATTATTTATAATCATTTTGATTTACATCAATATAGTGCAATGATAGTAGGTTTACAATTATCCAATAATGCCTTAAACATTTCGTCAACTGAAATAGATGAAGCAATACATAGGTCAAAGAGCAATAAGGCCCCAGGCCCAACAAAATCCTACCTTATCTTTATAAAGTAGAAACTGAGGTTAGGGGCTGGCCAGGGGAGGTGGGCAGAGCATCCAGAGGGATGCTCACCACCTCCAGAGGGGCGCTCACTGAGGCAGTATAGGCATGTCCTGTTTGGCTCGCTGCTGGGGGAAGCACAGGCAGAGAAGAATCTGCTCCAAAGTGAGCACCAGGAGAGATGGTGCTTGACAGTGGTGTGCTTCCACTCATCTGTCTGGACTTCTGTCCTTGCACTGGTGCCCTTGCAGGGTTGGAGTTTCCGGGGGGGGGGGGGGATAAAATACATGGGGCCTCATGAAGTTGGACTCTGGTATGCCAGGACCTTAGCCTGCCCAGACCGGCTGCTGACCCACGGTATGCCAGGACACAGCCGATGACCTCACGGGGTAAGTACTATACCAGGTGATCCCCCCAAGGGTGCTGTCCAAGGTGTCAGGGATAAAAAGAAAGTTAAAAACCAAAAAAGTAAAAATTGTGTAGCTGGGCCAGTTATTAGCAATGTTATTTAACAGGATGGTTGATGATGATATGTTTTCTCATAAATGGAAAGGAAACATCATTGTTCCTATTTTCAAAGAAGATTGTCTTAATGATGGTAACATTCTATTTTTATACAGGATACAAATTGTTAGGGTTTTACCCTTATTTTCAACAATGTCCTGTACAGTACATACAGTAAAACATATATCAATACACATACATTGTTACATACATTTAGTTTCAAATCACAAGAAACATTTACAATTAAAGTGCAGCTATCTTTCAGAGCAATTTAAAAGTGGTATGTAATTTCATAGACTTTAAATCATTAGGTAATTAATTTCAGTACCTAGCGATACTCATCTGCAAAGTGGCATCTCCCAATCTATTAAACAATCTACGTGTGGGTATATTGAAAGTATTTTGTCTTAAATTATATTTCCTTTTGTTTGATAGTTCAAATGTTACCAGATTTCACAATGGATGATTCCCAATTGAATTTATGAATGTATGACACTAAACCAGCCAAGTACATTGTCTTTAACTTTAGGTTGCAGCCAGTCCATCATTTCATATACCCTGCAGTGATGGATCCTATGTTTACTTTTAGTTGCAAATTTAGCTAATCTATAATACATCTGATCTATCTTTCTCAACGATGTTTGGGGTGAATTTATATACAGTTGAGATCCATATTCTAGGACTGGAATTAACAGCTGTCCCACATGTTTACCCCTTGCCTCTTTTGTGAGACAGCTGGAAATCCTTCTCAAAGTCCCGCAATCTTTGGTTCCCTTATTTAACTATTGTATTTATAGATTCTGTGAAAGTTACTTTACTGTCAGCCGAAACCCCTAAGTATTTATAGCTTTTAACATTGGTTACAGCACTTCCATCCAAAAGTTTCATGTTCAATTCAACTTTGTGTTTCGCTTGAGAATCCAGTGTAAACAAAATACATTGGGTTTTCTTTACATTAAGTAAGAGGCCTGAATCCCTGAACCAGTTTTCCATTGAAGTCATATCTTCCTGGAGATTTTGCTCCTGGGAGACATGGCTATCTGCAGAAGCCACCAATACTGTGTCATCTGCATACAATCAAACCCCACTACTAGAAATGTTCTTAGTCAGATCATTAACGTATACATTGAACATCAGTGGGCCCAATGTTGAGCCTTGTGGGACTCCTCTTTTTACTTCTTTTAAGCTTGACACAGAATTTCCATGCATCACACACTGTTGTCTTCCAGAAAAGTAAGATTTAAACCATTTTAGTGGCTCTTCTAGGACCCCAAATCCCATATAGTATTTTCAATAACAACCCATGCTCTACTAGATCAAATGCCTTGCTGAGGTCCACGAACACTGGCCCAGTACTTTTTCCAACGTTCAGTGATGTTGTTCCTAATTATTAGAATCAATTAGGGCAGTGTCCGTGGACCTCCCTGCTCTAAACCCCGGCTGGAAATCATATCAATTAATATTGTTCTAGATACTGATACCATTGTTTATGCACTTGTTTTTCCAAGACTTTTGACATAACTGAAAGCAAAGCCATCAGCCTGTAGTTTGATGAAATAGTGTTGTCCCCTCCTTTAAATACAGGTACTATTTTCCCACCTTCCAGATCTCAGGGAACGTAGCACTACGTAAACTCTAACTGAAAAGGTAAGTTTTCATTGGGGGCCAAGATATCCGCTTCCAAGAATCTGGCCAATGTACCATCCAAACCCCCAGCCTAGTTCATCTTCAGTTTTCTTAGTTCTTTTTCCACATCTTTAAAGATTACCTAAATAAGCAGTTTTTTAAAACTGCAAACTCCAAAATCTGGCTTCATAACAAGGTAAAGTAGAGGCTGCTGTTTACATTTATGCTAAAATTGCATTTATGTAAATAGTATAAATGCCGTTTCGAAGCTTTTGAAAAATGTAAACATTAGCCTTTCACTTTCAAAAAACAGCCTTGGTTTCTCCTTAAGATGGCTGCCAAGTCTGTTAAGTGATGAGTCATGATGACATCATTTGAGCCAAAGACAGAGACCCACATATATTTCTATAGTGCTTACTAGTTCTTCTTTCCCTCTTTGTTTTGAATTGTTGTACTAGAATGATCAACACCATGCATTAACTCGTGGATTATTTTGATCAGTACACGTTAGGCTATGATTTTGTTCATTTAGTTTACTTTAACTTGTGGAAAACGTTTTGCAATCCAGCTGACTTTTTCCTTGGCAAACTGCATTACAGTACACCACTTCAATTACCTGATGATCTAGTGGTTATGTGATGCACTGAATTTTGTTTTTTGTTAGCCAGGAGAGACGCACTAAGCTGAAAGCTTGTTTACAGGTGTGGTCTGGGAGCACAAGGAAGTGTAATGACTTGCTCAGGGTCACAGAGCAAAGTACTGATCTGGTTCAGTTCCAAGGCCCATGCTCTCGTGTTAATCCACAAATAATGCTTTCTTTTTCCATGTGAACCTCCTGCATCTAGCCTACCTACTGTTGAACACCCCACCATCCATACCCTGTCCTTAGTACTGCTTGGTGCCGCATATGTGCTTATGGTCTCATGAAGAGAATTACCACTCCTCAGATTGTAATCTTGTACCTCAGAGAGTTGTGTACACCTATACCAATATGCATCATCAGCTGGCACTGTTAAAAAATGCCTCCCAAATCACTCTCCAGTCCACATTCTCAGTGTTTGACTTCTGTTCCCACAGTAAACATTGAGTGGATCACCACCCTTCTGCACAGTGATGGTAGTATGTACAGTTCCCCTGTTATGTTTTTTCCCATCTCATTAACCAACAACTAGGTCTTCCTGGAAGGCCAAGCAATAAGCATCATGACCCACCAGAAAAACTGCTGTTCATGCCCTCATAAGGGCTGCACTTAGAATGGGTAACAATATTATTAGCAGGAGAGGCATACTAATACCTTGAGCAAATCCACCCGACTTCCATTGTCAGTCTACTCCTTTACCTGTGATCTACAGAACCCCGCAGGACAGTTCCCAACAATTCTTCTCCAGTACTTTTCTGTGCTTTACTGCACAATTTGAATTGGCTGGCTACCACCCTTCCAAATCCTTAATGAGTTATACACAAATCCCTCAATACTGACCTAACAAACGTCAACACTCCCCCCCCCCCACCTGAGGGTAATCTCCCTACACTGAATTCAAGTAACAGTTTATGTGCAGCCCTGCCACTCTAAATATTTGTCATCACTGGCTACTCTCATCCACAGTCAGGTAGTGATCACGATGTTGGCAGCCCCACATTTCAGATCTCATAGTGATCTGCTCAACGTCCTCCTTCATGTCTTCAATTAACCTGAATATAGCTATGTCCTGCTGGGATAGCCTCTTCAGTCCCTCTCTGGCATTCATTCTTCTCACCTGCACCCCACACCAAAAACTGGTGAGTTCACTACCCTTCTGCATCATGAATGTGGTTAGTACAGTCTCCCATGTTATTTTTACATATTAATAATAAAAATGATCTTCTGGTAAGCCAGGCTGATAGCTGTATTGCACAAGTGGAAAAATAGGCTTTCCTACCCATGTACGATCTAAGCCACCTATGATTAGGCACTATTAAATGACATGCATAATGATGTGCACACCCATGATTTAGCAGTGCCTAATCAAAGGTAGTCTAGATCTTTTAAGGATAGGAAAGCCAATCATTCCCCTTGTTCTCTGTTGCTATCAGCCTGACTTACTGGAAAGATATGTTTATATTTGATATGTCCAAATAAAACGGGGACTCTACTACTTGCATTCATGATGCAGAAGAGTGACAAGCTCACCAGTTTCTAGTGTGAGGGGGAATAGTGATGAATGAATACCAGAGGGGGACTGAGAAGGTCACTCTTGCAAGGTACTGCTATATTCAGGGAAGGGGGAAGACAGAGGAGAGAAATATGAGCAGATTACTATGAGAAATAAGATGTAGGCTGCCAGCACCTTGATCACTACCTGACCCCGTTGTCCTGGCCAATATTCCCCTTCCTATAAAAACAGTTCATGCAATTGTCCAAAGCTGTGTGTGGATATTAATGTATGAAATGGCTGCCACTACATGTTCAGTCTCTTCACTACCAGTCTAGTATTGCTTGTAATGCACTTTGGGATACAATGTGTATGAAAACCACTATATAAATGCTGATTCTTACTATTATTATTATTTCCCATGGAAAAAGAAGACAAGACAAGCATATATTTGATTTTTGAGAAAGTATGAACTCTAACACTAGACTGAACAAGAACTTTGCTACAAAAAAGTGGTGGCTCTAGGGGGTGGTGAAGGGTGTGGCTGCACCCCCCCACACACACACATAGTAATGTACTTGCGTGCTGCTGCTGCATTTCACTTTGTTGAAGAAGTTTGATTTATTGATTGTACAAATGTTTACATTCAAACTATGGATTACATTTGTAGGTTCTGTCAAAAACGTGCTAGAGGCCAGCCCGGTGGTGCTCAGGGTTGAGGCACTAGATGCCACACCTCGTGCCGCACCGGCAACCCGGGTTCGAGAATGGACTTAGGTCACCGGGGGCCAGCAGGGGGAAGAAAGGATTGAGCATCCTACGACAGTTCTCCTTCCTTCGTGGTGGGTTAGGGATATGTGCCGCACTGCAGTGACACCCAGTGGAGGCTGGGTATTCGGCAGGTGCGGGCATTAACATGGGGGGGGAGAGCCAGCAGACGTCTGCACATCAGTGCATTGATGTCATTGCACATTGGGCTCTCTAGAGGAAAGGAGGAAAAACATCTCCAAATCCTCCTAGATGATTGACCACCAGACTCCGCTGTGTGCAGCCCGATCACTCAGGGGATAGAGGAGGGTTAGGAGGGTTCCCTCCTTGCCCCGCCCAGGGGGCAATCCGGGCCATCAAAGGACCCTGAGGATTCACGAGTGTGTGGCACTCTAGGAGCAGACTCTGGGGCAGTTGGTAGGGTCAAGAAGCAGAACACCTTGGTGGCCTGAAGGAGTGGAGGTTAGGAGACAGTAGAGGCACAGAAAAATAGAAAGTAAAAAAAAGTAATAGAAAAGAATAGCAGAAAATATAAAGGTTTAATAAAAATGTTAAAAAGTGCATATTAAGCATGCACACCACCCCAGCTTCCCCACTGTAGCATCTTGGATCCACCATAACCACTAGACCACCAGGTTATTCAAGATTTGTACTGCACTGTGGTTTGCCACAGAGAAAGTCGGTTGGATTAAAACACAATTTCAGCATGTTAAAATAAACAAAATGAACAGAACCATAGCCTAATATGTGTATTATACAAAATAATGCACATGGTTTTGACCTTTTGGGTGAAATAATTCTATACAAAGGGAAAAAATAACTAGTTTGCACTATAGAGTGCCATATATCTTTCTGACGGCTCAAATGATGTCATCACATAACACATTTGGTGGCCATTTTAGGAAGCAGGTAAGACAGTTTTTTTGAAATTAGAAGGCTGATTTTACAATATTCAAATGCTCTGGAACCACGTTTAGGTAAATTACATATATGTAGTTTTAGCCTTAATGAATACAGCAGCCTTTCCTTTAGTCACCTACGAAGTCACAGTTTTGAATAGCTTGTTGTCAAAATGTTGTTTAGGTATCCTTTAACTAACAACTTTTTAAACCTAAAGCAGGGTCTGGATATTTCATCAGAAGAACTCCCCTTTTCTTGATTCATCTCTTTTATTATCTCTGGTAATACAATTTCAAACATTTTTATTTTAGGGTCTTGTATCTTTAAATCTGGTAGATCAGTGAAATATTTATTTAGTATATCAACTACTTCTGACTGGTCCCCTATCAACATGTTACTATCAATTAACTCAATTGGTGCTTTGGTTTTTATTGGATTTTGCAAATGTTTAACACTGTTCCAAAATATTTTTGGATCTTTTGCTTGATTTATACTTTTCAAATAATAGTTGTTTTTTTTTGCCAGTTTTATTTCTTTTGCACGTTTATTTTGCCAGTTTTTAAACTTGGTCCAGTCTTCCTCTCCTTTAGTTTGTTTTGCTTTTTTCCACAAATGATTCCTAATTCTTGTTTGGTTTTAAGTGTATTGGTTAACCATAAAACATCCCTCTTATTTACTATTTTAGAGTCTTTGGTGCATAATGATTAATTATATACCTTATGGTATTAGTGAAATCCTGAACTGCTAAATTCAAATCTGGGATTAGTACTAGCCTGTCCCACTTAATATTTGACAGGCTGTTTCTAAAAGCTTCCAAATTAAATATTTTTAGATCTGTAATCCAACAAGTTTCTGTTTAGTTCTTGGGAAGTTTCTGTAAATGTATACTATATTTTATAGGGTCATGGTCTCCTATGTTTAGGGGCATCACCTCCCAGTTCCCAACTTTGATACCTTGTGAAACAAAAAGTAACTCAAGAATGGAACCCTTACTTATGTTTTTGGAACATCTTGTTGGATTTTGAATTAGCTGTTTTAACCCCAGGACCTCTAAGCTTTCTCTTAGTTTCTGTCCTCTCTCTTGGGTCCAGTCTGCATTAAAGTCTCCTGTTAATATGACATTTGCCCCTTTCACTGAGTTCATTAATCTATTTGCCAGGGTATCAAAATGTTTTACTTTAGTTTGAGGAGGGGCATAAATTACTCCTACCATTGCTTTAACAGATATCAACTCTACTAACACACAATCCATTCCTTCCAGATTATCAGACAGTATTGTTTTAAAGGGACCCATATTATCTTTACTATGCAACATCACCCCCCCAACACACACACACACACTTTTCCTATCTGTTCTTTGCAACCTGTATCCATTTATTTGTATTTCAGTATCCTTAATTCCTTGATGTAATCAGGACTCTGATATTGCTAATATATATCTGGTTTTTTTCCCTCCTTGACCCATGGTCTAAACTCATTAATTTTGTTCACCAAACTTCATACATTTTCATGCTTTACTCTCTTCCAGAGAATTATAGACCGATAAGTCTAATTGACTGTCTTAGAAAAATCTTCTTGAGAATAATCCTATATACATCAACTTTGTGGGTAGAGTCAGAAAACAATGAATATTTTTCAAGCAGGTTTTCACAAGGCGTATTCAGTAACAGACCAATGCTTTATTCTACATCATATAACTGAGAAATGTCATGTTAGACACAATTTTCCATTGTATAAGGATATACAATTATATTATACATTGTATAGACTTCAAAGGTACTTTTTGATGTCATTTCTAGACCATTATTATGGACTAAATTGTCACAAACAAGTACAAATAAGAACACTGTTTGAATCATTATACATATTAACAACTGGACAAAAGTTAGATATGACCTTTATGGTAACTTGTCAGAACGTTTTTTCTTGAACAGAGGTGTTAAACAAGGATGTCTGTTGGCACCTCAGTCTTTTTATAAATGATTTACCATCATTACTGACAGGAGTAAGGGACATTCTCCCTTGGTAAATGGAACATACTGCATGTCCCAGCCTTGATGTAAGCTGACGGCTTAATTCTTCTTTCAGTATCCCCTATTAGGTTAAACTGCAAATTGATAATTCTCAAAACATATTTAAAAAAAAAAACAGCTTTCAATTAGTGTCATGAAAAGTAAAATAATGCTATATGGTAAGAGAAACTCTAATACAATGTGGAAAATAGATAATGGCATGGTAAATATTGAAAAGTTGTATTGTTATCTTGAGTTATTTTTATCATCCAATAACTCTTGGTCTAGACATAGTCAATACACCAAAAGTAAACTAATGCATCCAAAGGATGCCTTGCTGCACATTAATGCAAGACACAGGGGACCTACTTTAATGCCTGCCTTGTGAGCAGCAGAAATGAAAATGAATAGCACAGCATTATACATGACAGAAATATGGACTACCCATAATTCTACTATGATTGAACTGCCATGTCATCAATTTTATGGGCCAATTCTACAAACATCAAAATCTACCCCAGCAGAAATTGCAAGGGCTGAGCTGGGAAAATGGAAAATAGAAGCACTGATCAAGTCTAGAAAACTGGCTTATCGGATAAAATGTTTGAATATGGAAGATCACAAATCTGGAAAAATGTCTCTCTTAGAAAAACCTTCATGGTCTTCATTAGATAAGTCTTTCCTTTAGCTTATTAAAATAAAAACAACACTCTCTTCAATTCACTTGAGTCACTTATGGATGGACTGACTTAAGGCCATTAACACTTCTTCTATGTATATGACAATAATAAAAGAAAGACTACAAAACTGTCACAAACCGAAGAACTGGAATGAACCAGAAATCTAAAAAGTTATGACTGGTATTCAAAAATGATAAACCTATTTATAATCTAGAACCATATAATATGTTTTTAACTGATCGTACTGAGTTCAAACTGAGGATCATACTGAGGTGTGTAGGAGCTGGGAAGGCTAAAGACAAGTCCGTTGCTAGCTCCTTTGAACAAACAGTGCTTTACTTCCTTATTAAAATATGTTTGTCTAATTTGTTCTTGAACTCAGTCTCTGTTTTACTTATTATTTCTAGTGGAAGAGAATGCTAGATATTTATTATTCTACTTGTGAAAACGTTTTTCCTTTTCGTAGTAATGTTTACTTGCTCATTGGAGTAGGTGGCCTCGTGTCTCAGTTAAGCCTGATTTTAGTTTAAAGTTGAGTCCACTCAATAAAATGGGGTCAATCATTATTTTAAATATTACCAGCAAGTCCTCTCTAAGCCTTCTTAGTGACAGAAGCATAAGTTTTAATGAGTTTAATCGCTGTTCATATGAACTGTCTCTTATTCCACAGATTCACTTTGTAGCTCTATGCTGTACTTTTCTAAGTTGTTTTATTTGACCTGCCTTATAGGGACACCAAAAGGGGGTGGTGAAATCCAGGTGTGGTCTAACATATGCTCTATAAAATGGAAAAAATAATATCACTATGTCATGAGCTGATATTTCTTCTTATCGACCATAATGCCCTGTTGGCTTTTGCTGTGACCTCATTACACTGTTTTTGGGAGTCCAGATCAGATGTGATGAGTACTCCTAGATTCCTTTTACACATAGATTTTATTAATTTTATCGTTCCGAATTTGTATGAGAACTTAGGGTTCTTATTGGGTAAGTGCATCCTTTTACATTTGTCACTGTTGAATTTCATACCCCAGATAGTGCTTCGTGTATATATGTCATACAGATGTGCTTGGATGCCATTTGCTTATGCTGTCATTGCACAGAGACCTCATATTTGGAATCATCTGCAAACTTGCATTCCCAACTACATAGGTTTGTTGTTAAATCTGCTATAAATATATGGAAAATTAGTAGTCCCAAGACAGAGCCCTGTGGCACTCTGCTAGTAACCTTATAGATATTTGACTTGTAGCCCTTTATTTTTACTGACTGTTCTCTATTATGTAGCCAATTTAGTATCCATCTTACTAAGCAGGGTTCAATGTTTGTCTCTAACATTTTTGTAATTATTGCCCCATAAGGCACCATGTCAAATGCTTTGCTAAAGTCCAAGAATATGATGTCACAAGGAAATTTGGCATCTACAGATGCACTTATGTTTTCATAAAAACACAGTAAATTGGAAGTGCATGATTTTCCTTTTTTAAATCTGTGCTGTGTAGGGTCTAGATTAGGCATGGGCAGGTACTGAAATACCCGACCTGAAATGGTATGCGGAGGTACCTGTAGACTACCCCAAATTACCCTAAATATACCTTAATGAAAAACAGGTAGTTGGTTAGGGTTGGGTAGGTACTACCTGATTCTACTACCCTATTATCCTACTCTGAGCATAACAAAAATGTGAAAAACTGTTTTTGACTGTAGGTGATATACTATTAAACTGTTTGTTAGGTGCCCCAAGCCCTGTCATTTATGAGGCAGGTATGAGAGGCACAGGTGCTCTGATTGAGACTGCTGCTGTTTCCAAAAACGATGCCCATGGCAGGCATTGCTCAAGCAGGTACAGCAGGTACAGCTGCTGTGAGTGAGCCTGCTGCTGTTTCCAAAAATTATACCCATGGAGGGCATTGATGAGACAGATGTGAGAGGAGCAGCTGCTCTGAATGAGCCTGCTGCTGTGGTCAAACATTATACCCAGGGCGGACACTAATGAGGTAGGTATGAGAGGTACAGCTGCTCTGATTGAGCCTGCTGCCATTTCAAAAAATTATACCGATGGCGGGCCTTGCTGAGGCAGGTAGAACAGGCACAGCTGTTGTGAGTGAGCCTGCTGCTGTTTTTCAAAAATTATACCTGTGGTGGGCATTGATGAGGCAGATGCAAGAGGTGAAGCTGCTCTGAATGAGTCCACTGTTTCCAAAATTATATCCATGGCGGGCATTGCTGAGGCAGGTATGACAGACACAGCTGCTTTGAGTCCGCCTGTTGCTGTTTCCAAAAATGATACCCATGGCGAGTATTGATGAGGCAGATGTGAGAGGCACAGCTGCTCTGAATGTGCCTGCTGCCATATCCAAAAATTATTCACATGGCTGGCATTGCTGAGGTAGGTACGAGAGGGGCAGCTGCTCTGATGGAGCCTGCTGCTGTTTTCAAAAATTATATCCATGGCAAGCATTGCTGAGGCAGGTACGAGAGGTGCAGCTACTCTGATTGAGCCTGCTGCTGTTTCCAAAAATTACATCATGGTGTGCATTGCTGAGGCAGGTACAACAGGCACAGCTGCTGTGAGTGAGCCTGTTGCTTTTTCCAAATATTATACCCATGGTGGGCATTGATGAGGTAGGTATGAGAGGCACAGCTGCTCTGAGTGAATGCAAATTTAAATAATGGTGCCAACATTGTCAGAAAAGTGAGAAACATGCCTCTTTGCCCATGAA
The DNA here is from genome assembly GCA_016271365.2 of Neoceratodus forsteri. Lineage (NCBI taxonomy): Eukaryota > Metazoa > Chordata > Ceratodontiformes > Ceratodontidae > Neoceratodus > Neoceratodus forsteri. The sequence goes on from CM057451.1 coordinate 743,308,902, forward strand.
CTGTCTGAGACCTTGGCAGGATTTATGTCAGGTATCTTTTCCTTTGCTGATGACACTGGTAATTGTGAACAATTGACAGATGTGCTATTGTCTGCTCCAGAGGCGCACTCTGATGGTTCAGCAAAGTTTGACTGCTGTACATCACTTAATGGTGTTGGTCGGGCAATGTCACATTTGGCTAGCAGACGTTCTTTACACTAGTCAATGTCTTCCCTTGCAGGAAGGATGACTTCAAAGTTCCCCTTAATACGGGGATCTAACAACATAGCCAACACACACAGTAGGTGTCATTCTTAAACATGGCATTTATTCTCTGATCAGTCGACAGTCTAAGACTCGAGTCATTTGCCAGCATAACAGTGGTGGTGTCTTCTTTTGACTGAAAATCTTTCTTTATGTCATCAAGGAAAATATGAAGAAATCTTACCTGAGGAAGAATTTGAGTCAGAGTTGCATCGTCCACACTATCATCACATGTGGCAGCCTCAAAGAGCTCCAATAAGGTGAGCAAAGATTCAGGTAGACTCCAACTGCTGAAACTGAGCATGATGTCTACTTTTCCCACTTGATTCTGCAATATGCAGTGATGTACAGTTTTTTTTCTGTTCAAGGAGTCTTTGCAACATGTAAAATGTTGAATTCCAGCAGGTTAGAACTTCCTGCTTTAATGTATGCAGTGGTAACTTGTTTGATCTCTGCATCCTTTTCAGGATTTTATTTTGTGCTTTTACAGAGTGTCTGAAATGCCCACATATTTTCCCAGCGAGACCTAACAGGTTTTCAATATTTCTGTTTCCATTTAAGAAATTATGGATGAGAAGATTTAAACAATGTGCAAAACAAGGTATGTGTTGGTAGCTGCCACCTCTAATAGCTTTGACTGTACTGGTACCATTATCTGATATTTTTCTTGCAAGACCTAACAGGTTCTTAACATTTTTGTTTCCATTTGAGAAATTATGGATGAGAAGATTTAAACAATGTGCAAAACAAGAGAATGTGTCAGTAGCTGCCATCTCTAACAGCCTTGAATATGTTGGCACCATTATCTGACAATAGGAACCCTGGAGATAAGGCATACAGAGTAAGTCATTTCTGGAAATGTTTTTCCAGCTCCTGCAAAATATTCACACTTTACAGCAGTGTGGTTTTCCTCAAAAGTGGTGACACATAAAACAAATTTCTAACTGCTGCTCATGGTATAGTGGGGATTATTACTTTCTGAGAGAAAACCTGCCCAATGAGCTGTAACAGTCATGTAGTCAGTTGTTTATTTGCTGGTCCATGTATCTGTAGTTACATGAACCTTTTTTTTTTTTTTTTTTAGTTGTTTAACCAGGAGTAGCACTCTAAGCTGAAAGCTTTTTTACAGTAGCGAGCTGGGAGCACAGGGAAGTTAAGTGACTTACTCAGGGTCACACAGTATGCAAGTGGAAGCTATGGGATTCAAATCCAAGTCTAGTCTGCTGGATGTCACCAGATTTGCAGCTCAGAGCCTTAAACCACTCCGCTATACTGCCTCCTGGCTTCACCTCAGAGAGTTTTAACTGCTTAATGACTTCAGTACACAAGTCATACGACCGTGAAATGGCCTTTTTTGAAAAATATGTTCAACAGGGAATGGTGTACCATGGTTCAATGCAGTTCATGAACTTAAGGAAACTTTTTTGGTCAACAAAAGCAAAAGGGGTTGACAATTGGTCAACAACTCTGCAATGGCTCTATTTAACATCTGGCATGTTGGATGCTGGCAGGTAAATTTTGAACTCCTTACAACACTTTTCTTTAATGTTACTTGACGAGATCTTTTTAATTTTTGAGGAAATGTATTTTTCATGCCTTTTTTCATGAGGAGTACTACTTTGGGTTTTCGAGTACTTGATGGTGTCAGAAAACAATCTATGTTTGTCTGAGAAGATTGCAAGGACACATAAAGTGATTCAATGTCACTTGTGCTTTCAGTTTATTGTCTTTATAGTCACCGCCACCACCACTACCACCTCCACTACCACCCATACCAACCACACTGCCCCTCGCCCTGCCCCACTCAACTGACTGTTTTGCCTTTGTATGTCGCATCATTACTGATGTTCCAAAATTTCCGGTTTGCCACCAAGACTGATGCTCTTTTTGCATAGACTGCATACAGCTCAAGAGTTGTCTGCAGGGTCAATGTAAAATAAATTCCACACTAAAGATTTACCTTTTTTGCCCTGTGCCACGGTGCCTGGCACTGTTCCTTGTACAGTCAAGGGACCTGAAGGAAACCCTACACTGCCATTCCTTTGTTGAGATGAATTGTTCTCATTCATACTCATCTTATTCTTACAGTTAGCATATGATTTTTTTTTTCTGCACTTGCCTCTCATGCCTTACAGCAGCATCCTCTCCTACCCCCTAATCAACACTACCGACCTCATTGTCACAAGATTCAAAAGAACTGAAAGTGCCATCATCATTATGTGGGACATAGCCTGGGCTATCCCAGTCCGCATTATCACCACCATCTCTATCAGAATTTTCTGCCTCAGCATCTAAGCTTATATTTGAGGAGGATGCCTCCTTGCATGCTGCTTCAACAGACGGAAGTATCCTGGCACATGTGGCAAAACGTTTAGTACCTCTACGAGTAATTCCAGTCGTTCTTTCAGAAACTCTACTATCATTTCATTGCTAACATACTCTTTTTGGTTCAGGACATTTAGTACCAGTCCTAGTGATGTTATTATTATTGTTGCTTTGTTCTTCATTAGTGGTCCATATCATTAACAGATGCATGTGCAGTAGCACCGTGTTTCCTTTTAGTAGACTTTAGACTGGAAAGTACGAGGCATAGTAGGCACAGCCATGAAAGGATATTGTTTTACTAACTTCTGGACAGACAGTGTAGCTATGTTACAGTAATAAAATGACAGGAGCTCAGGGGCACCTAACAAACATGTGATACAGCCATAAAAGGCTATCACTATTTATTTATTTATTATTAAATTTCGGTGACCGGTTTGGCCCACTGAGCCCTGGAGGTCCCTCTTTCAGGGGTGACCTGGGATTACATAGTATAATAGAATATACAGAGCAGATATAATCTATGCTGCAGAGACAGACAGTGTAGCACTAGCTATGTCACAGTAATAAAATGACAGGGGGTCATGGGCACTTGACAAACAGTGTAATACAGCCATAAAAGGCTTTCACTATGCTGCACAGACAGTATAGCACTATGTCACAGTAATAAAATTACAGGGGCTTAGGGGCACCTGATAAACAGTAATAATAGCAGTGTCAGTGGCTCAGCACGTAACACACTCGCCTCTGAGGCTGGGAGATCAGAAGGCTGTGGGTTCTATCTCCACACAAGGCACTTGGGTTAAACCCTAATGCTGATACTGTAGTGCAGCATGAGTGGGATGCTGCACTCCTTAGGTGCCGTCTTTTAGATGAGATGTTAAACCGAGGTCCCATCTGCTTGTTCTGGTGGTAGTTCAGGTGGATGTTAAAGATCCCATGGCACTTCTCGAAAAGAGTAGGGGAAATTTCCCCGGTGTCCTGGCCCAATTTCCCCCATTCACTAAATATACCACCAACAGCTTAATCTGGTTCAAGATCAGTTGGCATTCATCTGTATCCCCCAAGGTCGTGCCTGAAAATAGGCAGAATTTGTCTAGTGCACTTACCCGGTCAACAAAAAATAAATAAAATAAAAAATTAAAAACAGCAGAGACAGACAGTGTAGCACTAGCTATGTCACAGTAATAAAATGACAGGGGGTTAGGGGCACCTAACAAACAGTGTTATACAGCCATAAAAGTATTTCACTATGCTACACAGACAGTATAGCACTATGTCACAGTAATAAAATGACAGGGGCTCAGGGGCACCTAATAAAAAGCAGAGACAGTGTAGCACCAGCTATGTCACAGTAATAAAATGACCCAACAAACAGTGTGATACAGTTATAAAAGGGTTTCACTATGCTGCACAGACAGTGTAACTATGTCACAGTAATAAATGGGCTCCGGAATACCCAACAAACAGTGTGATACAGCTATAAAAGGGTTTCACTATGCTGCACAGACAGTGTAACTATGTCACAGTAATAAATGGGCTCAGGAATACCCAACAAACAGTGAGATACAGCTATAATAGGGTTTCACTATGCTGCACGGACAGTGTAACTATGTCACAGTAATAAATGGGCTCAGGAATATTATAGCTGTGATACAGCTATAATAGGGGTTCACTATGCTGCAGAGACAGACAGTGTCGCACTAGCTATGTCACAATAATAAAATGACAGGAGCTCAAGGGCACCTAACAAACAAGTATGATACAGCCATAAAAGGCTTTTACTATGCTGCAGAGACAGACAGCGTAGCTATGTCACAGTAATAACATGACAGGAGCTCAAGAGCACCTAACAAACCATGTGATACAGACATAAAGGACTTTCACTATGCTGCACAGACAGTGTAGCTATGTCACAATAATAAATGGGCTCCGGTGCACCCAACAAACAGTGTGATACAGCTGTAAAAGGCTTTCACTATGTTGCAGAGACAGACAGTGTAGCACTAGCTATGTCACAGTAATAAAATGACCTGGGCTTAGGGACACCTAACAAACAATGTATACTTTAATTTCAAACCAGCTACCCAGAGCCTTCTGTTTTTGTCTGTCTTTTCCACCACCTTTCTTCTCTGTTCTCTTCTCAGTCATCAGCACCACCTCCATGACTGAGGCTGGCCTGATCCCCTTTCCCCCTGGCTGAGATGGTTTTTCAGTCCTCCACTATTTCTTCCTGTCCCTTTGCTCCTTGTAGTGTAGATTAACTAACTAGTTTAAAATAAAACTTTTTTTTGAACTTTTTCATCTTTATGCCTCCCTCCACCTTCCTTCCCTGTTCTCCCCACAGTCCCCAGCACCACCTCCATGAATGAGGCTGGCCTGACACTCCTCTCCTCCCCTTGGCCGAGATCATTTCTCAGTTCCCCACTGTTTCTTCCTGTCTCTTTTCTCCTTGACAAAGTGTAGGTTAAGTAAAATTAAAAAAAAAGTTTGTTTTTTTTTATCTTTTTCGATCAAGATGGCAATTTGTGCTGTAGAGAAAGTGCCCACATAGAACTGCTTCCACACACCACAATGCACAAATAGACTGTTGATGGCTTGATTCTGCACAGCAGATGGAGCACAGACACCACCCGCCAGTCTGGGGCAAGATTCACAAAGCTTTGCCCAGGGCAAACTGGGCTTTGTGAATAGTCGGTATTCAGAAAGCCCAGTTTGCAGTCGCAAACTGGGTTTGCACCCGGCAAGGGGCCTTGCATGGAGCACATTACTGTCAAAAAAAAAACCTGGTGGTAATCCATGCAACCCTAGTGGTTGGCAGTGGTACTGCAGCCCCCCATCCCCATTCCCCAATCCCCTGAGCTCCGACTCAAAAAAAGATGTTTACCATAGTGTAGCAGTCTCACCCCAGTCCCCGATCACCCACCTGAGAAGAAAAAAAATTGTTATCCATAGTGTAGTGTCCCACCCCAGTCCCCGATCATTCCATTACCCATCAATAATAAAATTAATTATTTTCCATAGTGTAGTGTCCCACCCGGGTCCCCAATCACTCCATTACCCACCCAATGAGAAAATAATTTTTTCCACAGTGTAGGGTCCTTCTCCAGTCTCGATTGCTCCATTACTCACCTGGTAGTGTAGGGTTCCACCCCGTTGCCCAATCACTCACTGGACATATGTCATGTCATGTTTTTCCATAGTGTAGTGGTCCCCCCAACCACTCTGATACTGACATACCACCCAACTCCCCCCACCCCAGCATGGTCGCCTGCGGGCAGCTGTGGAGGTGTAAGGAGAGCTGTGCTGCTCGCCGATGGGTGGCCATGCTGGGGTGATGGAAACGGGGTGGTATGTCAGTACTGGAGTGGGTGGGGGGTTGAGGGGACCGCTACACTATGGAAAAATATGACATATCATATCGGGTGAGAGATCGGGCAACGGGGTGGGACCCTACACTACGGCAATTATTTTTTGTTATTACCAGGTGGGTAATGGAGTGAACGGGGACTGGGGAGGGACCTTACACTGTGGAAAATATGTTATTTTCTTATTGGGTGGGTAATGGCGTGATCAGGGACCAGAGTGGGACACTACACTATGGAAAATAAATATTATTATTATCGGGTGGGTACTGGAATGATAGGGGACCAGGGTGGGACACTACACTATGGAAAATAATATCATTATCGGGTGGGTAATGGAGTGATTGGGGACCAAGGTGGGATACTACATTATGGAAAATAATATCATTATTGGGTGGGTAATGGCATGATCAGGGACCGGAGTGGGACACTACACTATGGAAAATAAATATTATTATTATCGGGTGGGTACTGGAATGATAGGGGACCAGGGTGGGACACTATACTATGGAAAATAATATCATTATTGGGTGGGTAATGGAGTGATTGGGGACCGAGGTGGGATACTACACTATAGAAAATTAATATTATTATGATCGGGTGGGTAATGGAATGATAGGGGACCGGGGTGGGACACTACACTATGGAAAATAATATCATTATCGGGTGGGTAATGGAGTGATTGGGGACCGAGGTGGGATACTACACTACAGAAAATTAATATTATTATTATCGGGTGGGTAATGGAATGATAGGGGACTGGGGTGGGACACTACACTATGGAAAATAATATAATTATTGGGTGGGTAATGGAGTGATTGGAGACCAAGGTGGGATACTACACTATGGAAAATTAATATTATTATTATCGGGTGGGTAATGGAATGATAGGGGACTGGGGTGGGACACTACACTATGGAAAATAATATAATTATTGGGTGGGTAATGGAGTGATTGGAGACCAAGGTGGGATACTACACTATGGAAAATTAATATTATTATTATCGGGTGGGTAATAGAGCGATTGGGGACTGGGGTGGGACACTACACTGTGGAATAAACTGTTTCTTGCCATCAGGGCCGCGATCAGGGTGGGGGTGGGCAACACTGAACTATAGGGGAATGCAGCTGCATGGGGCTTGGGCTGCTGGGGGGCATAATCACACACTAATGGCATACAAATGAGCCCATAATGGGCATGCTAATGGCCTCTAGCACCTTGCATGCCCAATGGGCTCATTTGCATCCCTCCTTTGGTGAACATCACTTTAGCGCCTGAGCGCTATTGGCTGTGGGGGCAGCACTACCAAGTATTCCACTGCTTTTTCTGGGTGAGCGCTGCCCCTCACCAGCCCCTATTTACAGTCAGATAGCCCACCAGGCTATCCAACTGTGAATAGCTCCCCTTACCCACCAGTGCAGCCGGGGAGTGCATCGCAAACATTTGTGTTCACTTTGCGCTCCCTTTGTGAATCCTGGCCCTGGTGTCAACCCAGTGTCATGTGCTCCCATTCTGCTGCAAGTTTCTGAAGGACCCCACAGGCTACCCTTAATGCCTATTTCCAAGTCCTTTACCCATTACCTGTTAGCTGTATCAAATTACCCGACCGGAGAATTATACTGTTATGTCAGGTAGGGTACTATATTACCCGAACCACCCTACCGGCCAAAAATAGGCAATACCCACACTACCTGACCCAGCTAGCCAAAGAGTAGCCCAAGCCTAGTCTAGATCCTGTATTTTGACAACAATACGATCTTTTATAATGTGTTTAATAATTTTACCAGATACCAATGTTAGGCATATTGGCCTAAAGTTCACAACTACCTCCCTACTGCCTTTCATAGAAACACAGAAGCTGTTGGCAGATAAGGACCACTTGGCCCACCCAGTCTGCCCTAAATTTCCTACCTATAGTGCCACTAGAGACCCTACTTGGACTCCGGCTTACACCCCTCCCCCTTGCTTCTAAGATTCCCTTGTATCTATTCAATGCATGCTTAAATCCTGTGACTGTTTTAGCCCCTGCCACTTCCTCTAGGAGGCTGTTCCAAGCATTCACTACCCTCTCCATGAAGAAGTATTTCCCCAGTTTCATATTATGATCCCTTGTTCTTGAGCATCTTTTCCTTCAGAAAATGTTCCCTTCATGTACCTTGTTTATTCTTGAATGTCTCTATCATATCCCTCTGATCACTCTTGTCTTCTAGGGAGTACATATTGAAATCCTTAAACCTCTCTTTGTAGGGCTTCTGATGTAGGCCATGCACCATTTTGGTTGCCCTCCTTTGCAGTGCCTCCACTCTCACTCTATCTATGTCCTTTTGGAGATGGGGCTCTCCAGAACTCTGTACACAGTACTCAAGATGGGGTCTCATCAGCAATCTAAAGAGGGGTATTACTACCTCCCTCTTTCGGCTGGTGATGCCCCTCCCTATGCATCCAAGCATTCCGCTAGCCTCACCCGCTACCTTGTCACACTGTTGAGCTACCTTCAGGTCATCAGAAATAATAACCCCCAGGTCCCTTTCCTGCTTTGTGACTGTTAATAGCTCTCCTCCCACTTGGTATGTTCCCCATATGCATGATTTTGCACTAAATCCTAGCTGCCAAATCCGTGACCATTCTTCTAGTTTTTTTTTTTAATTGTCCCTCATTCTTTCTACACCCCCCGCCCCCCGTGTGCCTACTCTTTTGCAGAGTTTTGTGTCATCTACAAATAGGCATACTTGTAGCATTCTCCATACTTCAGGAGTTCATCCCGCTGTTGCTTTGCAGCGGCTCCCCACCCACCCTATCTGGGCGTTTACTCTTACAGGTACTATACAGTACACAGCCCTGATTGGTGGAATTTTATCTCACCATTCTGCCATAGGTTCCTTGCACTAGCTGTCCACCAGAGGGCCTTTCACACCACTTACTTGAAAAGCTAGTCAGACTAATTCTGCGCTTTGGTGTACTCTGCTACTCCTGAGTGATCAAGGTGCAATTTCTTCCTTTCCAAGCCGCCCGTTTCCCCCATCCTTGCTATTTCATTCTTTAACATTCCCGTTCCACTTTCATTCTTTAACATTTCTACTCCTGTGCACTAAGATTAAAGTTACTCCTCTCAGGCTACCCTTAGTCTTTGCTCCCTCCTTCCACAGCTAATCTCTGTCTCACTCCTTTCTCCCTCCCCTCTCGCGGCCATGCACCCCTTCCCCTTTTATCTCTCTCTTGCCTCTTTCTTAGTTTCACCCTCTCTCGCCCTGCTTCTGGTCCACCCCTCTCCTCCATGATTCACTCCTTCTCTCTCCCTGCTTCTCTTCCATCCCTCTCAACCCTGCCCCCCCGTCTAACTTGTCACATCACATCCCCCCTTCATCCTCTCTTGCATTACCCCCTTTTGCTCATCACCCCTACCTCACTACCCTGTCCTGTTCTTTATCATGCATTCATCCCTGATACAGCTTATACTCCCCTCTATATCCACCCCTTCCATCACTGTGCTTCCCAACCCCCTCCCTTTCTCTCTCTCCCTTCCCTTTGACCATCCATTCTAGCTTGCTCTCCACCCCTTCTCCAAATCTTGAGGCTCTCCTCTACTGTACCAGCCTCTCCTGTCCACCCTGCCCATGCTCCTCCAGAAGGCCAAAGTACCCCCCCTCAGCTCTCCCTCTACCTACTTCTCTTGCTCCTTTGCAGGGATGTAGAAACCAACCCAGGACCACCACATTCCTCAGTTCCTTCTGCACACCCTAAGGGCTTGTGCATCTTCCATCTAAATGCTAGGAGCCTTCTTCCTAAAATGAATGACCTACAAGTTTGGGTCTAACAGCACTCCCCCGATATACTATGTGTCTCAGAGGCTTGGCTGTCTGCCAAGATTCCCGACTCTTCCCTTGCCATTTCTGACTACAACCTCTTCTGTCAGGACCGTGGTAAGGGAGGTGGTAGAGTGTCCATCTTTGTCAAGGACTCCCTCTCCTGCTCCGTCTCACTTACTGACACCAAGCCCTCCTCACATTACTTTCTTACAGTTCGTCTCTCCCTTCCCTCCACCCTTCCAATCTATTTGACAGTAGTCTACTTTTCTCCTAAGGCACCCAGCAGCTCTTTGCTTGATTGCGTCTCCACTATCTCCACTCATTCAAATAAAGGAGAACTTGTCCTGCTATGCAATTTTAATCTAGACTGGCTCCCCATCGCTTCCAAACCCTCTATACCCTAAATAGAGTCATTAAACCATACCCAGATGGTCTCCGAGCCCACTCATCTGAACCCCAAATTCTCCAAGCACTCTATCCTCAATTGGGTGCTTTCATCACACCCCCAATGCATCTCCACTGCCAGAGTTCTACCAGATGCCCTTAGTGACCACTGTATCATCTTATGTATATGCAAAGCATCAACCTCTAAGACTGGTCCCAAATATATTTGGTATCACCCAACCTGCTACTTTGACTCCAGCTCCCTCATCCACGATCTTTTCTAGGCAGATTGGTCACCTAGGTACTCTGCCCCCAATGTGGATTCTGCTCTCCAAATGTTCTCTGACACACTCACAAATGTGTGGGATATCTATGCCCCTTTAAATAAAAGTACGAGTAGCTGGCTCCATGGCACCGAGCAAAGGGGTTCGCTTGGCATGCTGGTGATCCGGGTTCACGCCATAAGCCCAGGTACCTGGAGCAGAGACTGGCAAGGGAGGGGTTCCATAAGCATCCATTGGACACTTCCTTCCTCGGGGGGTGGATTCTGCCTGGGGACCTGTGGGTGGATTGGTGGCATGCTTGGGGGACGTGCTGCCAAAACACGCCCCCAGCATGCCTCCATCCCAAGAATCCCCCATGCTTATGCAAGGCCAGGAACTGCAGTGGGTGGGGCACAGAAAACAGGAAAAATGCACCTTGGCCCCTGCCACTCAAAGCCCCAGAGCCAGCCGGGATCCAGCCCTCACAGTACCTGAGATGCAATGTCGGCCGCTGAGGCCATTCCCTCCTTGAAGAGAGGGACCCTCCCAGTAGAGGGATATGCCAGGCTACTCAAGGCAGGCTGCAATGGGGGAAGGTGGCAGGAGGTCGGAGGGTGGTAGGTAGGGCGCTGGTGCTCCGAAGAAGTGACCGGACGGGGTGTGTGGGAGGCGCCAAAAAAAAAAAAGTATGAGTAAAATGATGTCACCTCCCCTGGATCACTTCTAACCTCCTATCCCCATGTAAATCGAGTGACAAAAGCTGGATGAAATTCAAGGCCACCTGCCTTCCTGCAGACTTCCAACTCTACAAAGCATTCAGAAATGCCTGCACTCAAGCAGTCAGAAAGGTGAAATCCATCTACTTTAAATCAAAACTTCAATCCCGGTCAGTTTCCCCTACAAACTTATGTCAAACCCTCTGTAACCTCCTAGGTCACACCTGTGCTCAAACCCTTAAATTACTAAACATTGAGGGTGAATCAGCCGGTGACTCAGCCGCTATTGCTGAAACCTTCAACAAATTCTTTACATGCTGTGCCCTCCCTTACAACACCCCTCCCCTGCCCCAGACGCCCCTCCAACCCCTGCTTGTCCCAGCTACTCCTTTCCCCCAATCTCCCTGCAAGAAGTCTTCAAGGTGTTAATGGCCCTTAACCCCTCTAAATGCAGCTTCAATGGTCTCCACCTGCCATAGCTGCTCCTCTTGCTCACCTTCTCAACCTCTCCATCGCCACCTGCACCATCCCCCTATCTTGGAAATACTCCAAAGTGCTCAACCCTCCATAAAGGCAGGGACCCATCCTCTCCCAGTGGCTACAGACCTATATCTCTCCTCCCGACCCTCGCAAAGCTCCAGGAATCCTTCATCTACACCAGGCTACTGGGACACCTAACTGCCACTGACATTCTCTCTCCTTACCAGTCCGGGTTTAGGAAACAGCACTCTACCGTCTCCTCCCTGTTATGGGTAACTGATTCAATCCAGTCTGCAATGGACAAAGGCAAGGTCTATGCAGCCATCTTTGTGGACTTGGCAAAGGCATTTGACTCTGTCTCTCACACCCTTCTTTTCCATAAACTACATTCTGTGGGGCTAGCTCCCAATGCAACTCACTGGTTTAGTTCTTATCTTCAGCACAAGCAGCAGTCTGTCCTTGTAGGTACCTCCCTCTCCTCCCCCCTTCCCTATCTTTGCCGGCGTCCCTCGAGGATCCATTCTGGGCCCCATCCTTTTCTCTATTTTCATTAATGATCTACCATACATCTGCTCCCCATCCAGGATTCATATGTACACGGATGACACTGTGTCATTCTACTCCGGTCCTTCTGCCCTCAATGTCGCTGACCCTTTTCAAAGAGATTTCTACAAGGTGCAATCCAGAATCAACTAAAACTCAACTCTAAAAAGACAGTTTCTATGCTCTTTGGTTCCAGACAAAAGCTGCTCAAATCCTCCTGCCGCCCACCTTTCTCCACCCTCATTGGCTCTCCCCTCCAATCAGTTGACATTTAAATACCTGGGTGTTTGGCTCGAATGTAGTCTTGACTTCTCCGTACATATAGACTACATCTGCTCTAAGCTTAGCCCCAAACTTGGTGCCCTTTACCGGCACAAAGACTGTCTCCCTCTGCCAACCTGTCATGAACTGGTCACGAAAACTATTCTCCCTGTATTTGACTACGCTGACATCGTCTATGGCTCAGCCCCGGTAACCTGTCTTGCCAGACTGGATACCCTGCTCTAGTCTTTCTGCTGCTTTGCTACCTCCTCTCCCCCTCTCACTCACCACTGTGCCCTCTACTCTTCTCTCTCCCTCATGCCCCTTCCCACAAGGTGCCAGCTGCACAGCCACATCTTCACTGGTAAATTCTGGTTCAGGTTTCTTCCCTCCTATCTCAGCTCATGTCTTTCTCCTGTCAGACCCTCCAAGTACTTCCTACATTCCAGGGACACCTGAACATTATCCCTTCCTTTCCCTTGCACTGGCTTAGGCCTAGAGGCCTTCTCCTACCGTCTCCCTCACCTCTGAAATCAACTACCTTGCGCCACCTATCATGCCCCCTCAATCCCTGCCCTCAAATCCCTGCTTCGTACCCTCCCAATGCTCCCTGCAATTGCCCCTCCACCCCTTCTGTACTTCCTTCTACCGCTTCCACCCTCCCACACTTTCCTAATGCTCTAGCCAACCTGAGGACCCCCACAGGGGTCTTCGTCCGCCTTCCCCATCTCTCTGTTCCCTCTAGTCTACCTGGACCAGTCTCTGTGTTTCCCCTCTCTCACCAGCATGTAGCTCTAACTGTGCCCACTCCGTTCCTTTGTCTTGGTATACAGCCCTGACTTAACTTCTTGTTCCCTTTATACAGTTCTGGAGCCTATCACTGAGTTTACCACAGAAATGGGTTAGAAGTTTGGCAACACAGGAACACAGCTGAGTTTACCACAGAAATGGATTAGGAGTTTTGGAAACTTTGGAACACAGAAATGTACCACACAACTGCACAGCAATACGTTCAGCAGACTGTATATTGCATTGAGAAAAGTAGCCAAATTGTCAACATTGAAACCAAGCAGGACACCTAGCTTCAGACGTGACTGACTCTCTTGTTCCCCAGACTGTGGGATAATCAGAGCTGCAGGGCTGAGCCCATCTGGGATTAACTGAAGTAAACTCATTGAAGAGGTATTTGCTTCTTTGAGTGAATGGGTTTATGTGTCTGCCTGCGACTGTTCCCCTGAATGACTGCCCACTTGGAGTTTTCGATTTTCGATCGTGTTGTGAGGATCAGCTGCCGGTGGACAGTGCTGAGAGCTGTTTTGGCCTTTCCTGCCTGGATTTACTTGGATCCCTGCTATGTGACTGCTCTGCTGGAGAAATTATCCTGCCTTCTTCTAGTTTGGATTTGATTCTGATTTTTGTCTGCATCTGGAGCTGTTGGAGAACTGACTTCCTTGTCTCTGCCCTGTTCCTGGACTTAGGGGTGGTGAGAGTGTGGTGTATATTTATTTTTTATGTAGTTATGGATTACTGTTTGGATTCATTCTATGAACGGTCCCCAACCATGTGAGAGGTGGTATTGGGGGAGCACATAACATTTTTTTTTTTAATATTCTGACAACTTGCTGGATTGTTGCACGTGAGAGGTACTTCATTGAACTTCAAAATACAAATTTTGTTTTCTTTTTAATTATTTTAGTTTTAGTTTGGGTTTAGTATCCAGTGGCATATGTTAATATTGATACTGTGTTTTTTGGATTATTTGATGTTACTTTATTATTATATTTTTGTTATTTGGGTTATTTTTGGGTTGGGTTTAATTTGTGATTGGGTGGGGTTTTATTTTATATTAGATTGTTTCATTTTGCTCCCCCTCTGTGAGAGAGAGTAGAGAGTGTTTTATTTACAGGTCTGATATTTATATGTTTTTGTTTTATTTTTGTGTTTCGGTATTTGATTTGATTAATGACAGTTGGGCATTATTCCCCCACTAGGCTCAGGGAACTACATCCTTTTGAGTGCCCACCATTGTCATCCGACACCTATTTTAGGTGTCGTGCGTTGGGCATCTTGAGGAGATGTGGACGAAGCTAGAGAGCCGGGCCTGGTGGGGGACAGGAAGGGGAAGGGCGGATTGCGGGTTTAGGGTCCAGAAGATGCCCTGGGGCAAAATGGGGTTAGGACAGAGGTTACTCTTGTCTTGTCCCCATACCCAAGGGTTCCGCAGTAATTGGACAGGTGCCGAGGTCTTCCCCAACAGCTCATCCTGCCTTGGCAGTGTTATGCAATGCCAGATCAATTAAGAACAAGACAGCTATTATTGCTGATCTTGTTGGATCATCTGATCTGATCTGCATCACTGAGACCTGGCTGGATGAAAATCCAGGCCCTATATTGGCCTTGATAACTCCAGCCGGGTTCTCGGTGATACACCATCCAAGGCTGGATCGTAGGGGCGGGGGTGTGGCCATTATGTTTAAATCTGAGCTGGGCCTTGTGGGTGTGCCATTGGGAAACACCAGTTCCTTTGAATATATCCTGGGTGAGGGTGCAGGCTGTGGGATTCTCCTTGTCTGCCATCGACCAGGTGACGGTGGAGAATTCCTGCAGGAGAGTGCAGACTTCATCATCGACCTGGAGTTGAGGTTTCCCAGACTGATATTTCTGGGCAACTTCAATGCCTGGGTCGATGATGAACTCTCTCATTTTGGTCAAAATCTCCTCCAGCTGATGAATATGCTGGGTCTGACACAGGTTGTTACCTCCTCTACCCATATAGGAGGTCATTCATTGGATCTGGTCTTTCTCTTGGGTATGGAGATCAATGATTTGGGGGTGGAACCAGTCAGTTGGTCTAACCATTACACCATAAGGTTCAGTTTCAGGGCCCCCTCTAATAGGTTTGCCCCTACGGAGATGGTTCTGTACCGCCCTTTAAGGGGTGTTAACCCCAATGACCTGATGGTGGTGCTGAATCTATTGAGCTTGTCGGGTGAATGCATGAGTCCAGACAATCTTGTATTAGCCTACAATAAGGCTGTGGGAGATGCTCTAGACAAAATTGCTCCTGTTCATGTTCGGCCTCTCACCCTCCATCCAAAGAGCCCATGGTTTGATGGCTCCTTGAAGGAGTTAAGGCGAATAGGCCGAAGGCTGGAGAGAGCCTGGCGGAAGTCGGGCCTTGATGCCGACAGGCTTAGATTGATGGCACATGATGATAGCTATCAATCAGAAATCACTCGTAAGAAGGCAGAATTCCTGTCCAGAGAGATTTCTGCTGCACAAAATCGACCGGCTCAGTTTTTCCGGACTGTGGACAGACTGTGCAATCCAATCTGTCTTCAGCCTAGAGAAGCTTTTTCTCAGCTAAGATGCGAGGAGTTTGCTCGTTTTTTTGCAGATAAGGTTGTCAGCATCAGGTCCGGCATCGGTCTGACCTCTCCTATGGGGGACTGTGGTGGTCGATTGGAAGTGGCCTGCCCTCAGTCTGTCTGGCTAGATTTTCACCGGCCGGAATTTGGGGACATTGTGAAGATCATCCAAACAATGCGACCAACTAGTTGTAGTTTGGATCTGGGTCCTACACCGCTTTCAGTAGGTTGTGTAGAAGTTATCTACCCAATCCTTGCAGACATTGTCTGGAAGTCTTTGGAGAGGGTTTTTTTTCCTGACCCCCTTAAGAAGGCGGTAGTTCGACCACTCCTTAAAAAATCCTCCTTGGACCCAGATTGTCTAGCTAACTACTGGCCTATCTCTAACCTGCCATTTGTTGGTAAGGTTATTGAAAAGGCAGTTGCGTTGCAATTGGATGATCACCTTATATCTCACAATGTCTATGATACTCTCCAGTCTGGTTCAGGAAAGGCATTGTACAGAGACTGCCCTCGTCTGGGTATTGAGCGACCTCCTAATGGCCAGAGATTGAAAGACGCGCACCATTCTGGTCCTTCTCGATCTATCTACTGCATTTGGCACTGTAGACCATGGAGTGCTATTGGAGCGCCTGCAGGTCTTTTGTGGGCTGTCTGGTACAGTCCTCAAATGGTTTCGTTCTTACCTCACGGACAGGTTTCAGAAAGTTGTCACCGGAATTTATTCCTCTGGTGCTCACTCCCTGCCTTGTGGGGTACCACAGGGCTCCATTTTAGCTCCCATGTTGTTTGCAGTGTATACGCTGCCATTGGGAGAAATCATCAGGCGATACAGTCTGGGTTTTCACTGCTATGCAGATGATACTCAGGTGTATTTGTCCTTTCTCCCCAGTCAGGGTGATACACTCTCTGTACTTAATAACTGCCTTGATGAGATCAGACTTTGGATGAGTTTGAGCTGGTTGAGACTCAATCCAGATAAGACTGAGGTGTTGGTTGTGGATCCAGGTCGTCCGGGGGGTGGGGGTGGGAGTTGGACAACCATCAGGTTTATTACTTGGTGGTGTACCACTCTCTACCTCTAGACAGGTGTGAAATCTGGGCATTATTTTTGATGATGGTCTGACCCTGAAATCGCAGGTGTCAGCTGTTGTCAAATCCTCTTTTTACCATCTGAGGAATATCGCCCGGGTGAAACATCTGGTTCCCCTGGAGGACCTTCCAACATTGGTCCACACCTTTGTCACTACCCATCTGGACTACCTCAATTCCCTCTACCTAGGGCCACCAGGGGTTGATATCCACCGCCTCCAGCTGGTGCAGAATGCGGCAGCCAGGCTTTTGACTGGGACTTTTAGAACCAGTCATATTACGCCTGTGCTCTGCGAACTGCACTGGCTGCCGGTTTGGTGGCAGATCACCTTTAAGGTTGGTTTACTAACCTTTAAAGCTCTACATGATCAGGGACCTGGTTACCTGAAAGATCTCCTGATTCCCTACTGCCCCCTCCATCCTCTCCGTTCCGCCAACGAGGGATTGCTGGAGATTCCCAGGGTTCGATTAAAGTCATCAGGATCTCGTGCCTTTGCTTTTTCAGCACCAACCCTGTGGAATTCTCCACCTCATTGGTTGAGAGAATGTCCAACCATCGATAACTTTAAAGTTGCTTTAAAAACATATCTTTTTGGATTAGCGTATTCCTGTTAGTTGTGGCTGACTTTTAAATGTTTGGATTTTATTAATTTTAATATTTTGTACAGCGCCTTGGCTTTGAAAGGCACTATATAAATAAAATTGAATTGAATTGAATTGAATCACGCATGGTACACTGCACACAGTAGTTTTTACTGGCTTGTTTGTACTTCCCAAGTATTTTATTGTTGCACTTTTTTCTTAATTGTTTGTACTGTATTGTATTATGTTTTTGTTTTTAGATATTGTACTGTACTTTTATTTTAGAATTGTACTACTGCTTGCACGTCCTCTCTGTGTTTATACCCCTGGGGCGCACCTGGCAGTGATCTTAGGCTCAGTGTGCCTTTCCTGGTTAACACATTTTAAATAAATACTTTTCCTTCCAGTCCTTCTGCAATGTCACTAATAAAGACATTAAAGAGGATCGGCCCTAGTACTGATCCTTGTGGCACCCCACTAGTTGCTTTGCCTATTCCTGAATGGTTGCCATTTACCACCACCCTCTGATTCCTATTGCTCAGCCAACTTTCTACCCAGTTAGGCCTTGCTCTAGGCTCTCCATCTTGCTTATCAGTCTCCTATATGTAACGGTGTTGAAGGCTTTGCTGAAATCCAGGTAGACCCTGTCCTCCGTCCCTCCTTGATCTACCTCTTTGGTCACTCAATCAAAGAGCTCAATCAGGTTTTACTAGCAAGACCTCGCCTCTGTGAAACCATGTTGCCTCAGATCCTGTAGACCATTGGAAACAAGGTATTCCCCTATCCTTTCCTTCAGTAGTGCTTCCATTACCTTGCCTGCCACCGATGTCAGGCTGACAGGCCTGTAATTCCCTGCCTCCTCCTTATTTCCATTTCTGTGGAGTGGGTCTACATCTGCCCTCCTCCAGTCCCTGTTACCAGTGACAGGTTGAAAAGGGCCACCAAAGGTGCAGTCAGCTCCTCTTTCAGTTCCCTTAGTATCCTGGGTTGCACCCCATCTGGCCCCATTATCTTGTCTACTTTTAACTTTGATAGTTCCTCAAGCACTCTTTCTTCTGTAAAAGTAGGTGTGTCCACCTCCCCATTCCTTTATACCCTTATCTTTTATCTTTGGCCCTTTCCCTTCCTCATCCTCCTCATCCTTAAATACTGCGCAGAAGTATTCGCTCAATATATCTTCCTTTTGGAGGTCCTCTTCCACACATCCCCCTCCTTCCTCTTTCAGTCTTACTACCCTTTCCTTAGTCTTTCTCTTTCAACTTAAGTATCTAAAAAATGCTTTATACCCCTTTGACACTGATTTGGCAGTCCTTTCGTCCGTTTGCACTTTTGCTCTCCTAACTGCCTTCCCTGCCTCCCTTCATTTCTCTTGGTTGAGCTGCCTGTCTCCCTCCTTCTGTGTTTTTTTTCTGTCTACCTTCTAAATAAAAGGCAGCGATACTAAACAAATATTTTTGCTCAGTATTTACAAAGGAAGAGGGGGAGGTACCTAAAACAAACAGTAGAAACACTCTGGATACAGAAGTTGATACCAGCCCATTTACAGAAGAAAGGGTTCTGAAAAGAACTCTTAAAACTGAAGCTGGACAAAGCAATGGGGCCTGATGGGATTCATTCCAGAATTCTAAAAGAACTAAGGGTAGAACTAGTGACACCACTGGCTACCCTCTTTAACAAATCATGGGAGGATGGGGTGGTACCCGAGGACTGGAGGAGGGCAGATGTGATTCCCCTTCACAAAAGTGGGAGCAAGGCAGAAGCAGGAAACTGCAGACCTGTTAGTTTAACCTCAGTGGTAGGGAAAGTGATGGAATCACTTCTGAAAGAAAGAACTGTCAGTATCTAGAGGCCAGAGGGCACAGGACCCAAGGCAGCATGGATTCACAGCTGGAAGGTCATGCCAGATGAATCTGATAGATTTCTTTGACTGGGTGACCAAAGTAGTAGATCAGGGAGGGCTGTGGACATGGCCTACCTAGAACTTTAGCAAGGCATTTGACACAGTCCCACACAAAGATTAATATACAAGTTAGCCAGCCTGGAGTGGGTCCCAAGATGACAGCCTGGGTAAAGAATTGGCTGGAGAATAGGACACAGAGGTAATAGTAAATGGAGTCCACTCTGAAGAAAGGGGGTTACTAGTGGGGTACCGCAGGGTTCAGTATTAGGACCGGTCCTCTTCAATGTCTTTATAAGCGACATTGCAGAGGCACTGGAAGGAAAAGTATGTCTCTTTGCAGATGACACAAAGATCTGCAACAGAGTTGATGCACAAGGTGGGGTGGAAAGGATGAGAAGGGACTTGGCAAGGTTAGAGGAATGGTCAAATGTATGGCAGCTTAGATTCAATGCTAAGAAGTGCAAGGTAATGCACCTGGGAAACAAAAACCCAGGGGAAGAGTACACAATGGGGGGTGAGATACTAACAACAACAAAAATGGAAAGGGACCTAGGGGTAGTCATGTCAGATGACCTAAAGGTGAGCAAGCAATGTGAGAGGGCACCAAGGAGGGCTGGGGGGATACTGGGATGCATAGGGAGAGGCATCACCAGTAGAAAACAGGAAGTTATTATCCCTCTGTACAGACAGCTGGTCAGACCCCATCTGGAGTACTGCGTGCAGTTCTGGAGACCCAATCTCCGCAAAGTCATAGACAGGATGGAAGCTGTCCAGAGGAGGGCAACTAAAATGGTGCAGGGTCTGCACCGGAAGACATATGAAGAGACTTAAGGAGCTTAATATGTATAGCCTCGAGGAAAGGAGGAGAGGGGGACATGATAAAAACTTTCAAGTACCTCAGGGGAATCAACAAAGTCCAAGAGGGTAGCATCTTTCAAAAAAAGAGGTGTGCAAGAACAAGGGGGCACAATTTGAAGATGGGGGGGGGGCGGCTCAGAAGTAATTTAAGGAAGTATTTTTTCACAGAGATGGTTGTGAATGCATGGAACAGCCTTCCGGAGGAGGTTCTGGAGTCAAAAACATTGGTGGAATTCAAGCGTGCATGGGACAGTCATAAGGCAATTCTAGGGGATGGGGGCAGGAAGAAGTAGGCTGCTGGTTAACTAGGATCTGCAGCTTATCCATTAGGTAGGGAAATGGGCAGACTGGGTGGGCCAAGCAGTCCTTATCTGCCATCAAATTCTGTTTCTATGTTTCTAAATGCCATTCTTTTTGCTCTCACTTTCTCCACTACCTCCTTAGAGAACCATAGTGGTCTCCTTTGTCTCTTGATAACCTGCCTGACACAGGTTTGTCACTTGTTCAATACCCCCTTTTATTTTTGCTCACTGTTCCTCGACTCCCCCCAGTTTTCCTATCCCTGCTAGGGCATTCCTGAGGCTTTCTTCCATTTTCTTAAAATCAGCCCTCCTGAAGTCCAGTACCCTTGCCCTTGTGTGATTCGGTTCTGACCCAGCTCTTACATCAAACCACACTGTACAGTGATCACTGGTCCCCAGGTGGTCCCCCACTGCCACAGCAGTCACACTGTCCCCGTTTGTCAGTACTAGGTCCAGTCATGCCCCATCTGGAGTGGGTTTCAATACTAGTTGCCTGAGGTAAGCTCCTTGCAGGGTATACAGAACGTTCCTACTCCTGGCAGTAGTTGCGGCGAGGAGACTCCAATCCACATCTGGCAGATTGAAGTCTCCTGCTAAAATTACCTCCCTCTTGTGAGCCATCCTCAGCATTGTTTCTATCATTTTCTTATCCACCTCTTCCGCCTGTGTTGGAGGTCTGTAGATCACTTCTGTTTGAAAATAGTTGTCCCCTTCCTTCTCTCTAGAGTGACCAACATTATCTTCTCTCTACCCTGCACCACCTGTATTTCAATGGCTTTTATGTTATCCCTCACATAAAGAGCCACTCCTCCCCCTTTTCTACTTACCCTGTCCTTCATGAACAGAATATATCCTGGTGTGACACCCCTTCCCCCTGGGGGGGGGGGCTACCTTAAGTATCTCCCAGGGCTCTTCTGATGCCCACTACCTTGCAGATGTCCAGTAAGGGAACTTAAATCCATGTACAGTAATGTCCTGTTGTTGCTCTGTGTGTGTGAGCAATGCCATGCCACCGCGCTCTCTCTTTAAGAGATCCAGTCCTGTGTATAGTATACATAGCCTGGGCTGGGTCCGAGAACAATGAGGCTTGCGACCAGCCAGGCATTGCCATGATAAGCTCCCCTCTGCAGTCTCTAGATAGTGCAGAGGGAGCCCTTTCATGTACTTGAATATTTATTTCTAAATCATTACTGTTCTTTAAATAAAATAAATTGTTTGGACTGCCAGTACAGCCAGTATCAGTTCTCCCAATGGGTGCTACCATATTTGGTCCAGAACTTCCTTGTTTTGGACCAATCAGTACAAAGGGGGCCTCAAGGGATCCTAATTATAGTGCCTTGTGGGGAAAACTGTGAACTTTCCAGGTTGGTGCCTTAATTGACCACTAGGAGTACTCAGACTATGATTGACAGTGAAGGCAGCCAACCGAAAGACAGAAATCTCTGTCATTGAGTAAAAACTGTGGAAAAAAATGTGATTCCAGGTTGAGCTCTCAAGCTGAAGGGAGCAAAGTGTGTTGCAGCTGTATTTGGCAGGGAAAGGGCCTGTTTTGTCCGCCTGCACCTCTTGGAAATCCTCAGACTGCCTTCAAGCAGAGAGGAGTAGATTTTGTGGTTTCTGCAGCCCAGTGCTAGACCTGGGAAACCAGCTGAACTGAGAGGAAAGAGTTTTTCTGTTTCTTCAGCCACTAAAATTGTGGCCTACCTCCTGTGTGGAGAAGTTGAACCAGGGACTCCTGTGCCAGATCAGGAGTGGTTATATGCTGAAAGGACTTTTACCCAAAGCCCAGCTGAAGGGTTCACCAGCATGCAGCCTAAACTTTAAAAGACATTTTCATTCTGCCGGGCCTATGGCAACAGATGCCCAGCCAGACTGTTCCTGCACCGTCAGCACCATCTCGGCAAGAGACCAGACTTGGGAATTCAGCCCCTGTGCAGCAACAGAACCCAGGCTGTGTCCATCTTGTGGTAAAGACCGTGAAAGTGAAGGTGAGTCATGTCGGCCCAGGTACCCATCAACAACTTGAAGGTCTTCATTTCGCTAACTACATCATCATTCTTCTAGGTACAGTGAGTAAAACCAGGGTAGCTCCCTACACCAAAGCTGCAATTGTTTCTGATGCCATCTAATTGTGTTGCCAGTTTAGAGTGTTTAAATAGACTGGGCCATCCAGTCACGGATACAAATAAGTTCTGGGTTAAAAGTGTTATTTGCATGTTAATCATCTTTTTCCATCAAAGGCTCCAACGTCAGCTGCAACGTCAGCCAACTCGCATCATCATTTAGGCATGCCATTTAATCACCCTGGACACCCAGTAGTTGCTTAGACTGTTGAATACCAGGATGTAATTGACTGCATGCAAGATGACCCGTCAAAGCACAGTAAAGCAATCACTTATTTAAATTCTCACCCCTCCCTTGTTCGTGTCCCCTTAATAAATCTGATTTACTGTTTCACACTTACACCTGGCCCACGAGCATATTATTACTTGGTTTACAGTGATAAGATATATGTTAAATGCTCTTACAGTGCATGCTGGTATTGAAACTGTCTTTTGCAGGGGGAGTGCAGGGTGCAAGCCTGAGATCCAGACCCTGTTGGTAAGTGGGCTGGGTGTGAGCAGATCATTAATGTGGAAACTATATTGTAGTTTGATTATTAAACACTACAACTGTTCAGGTACTTGTGAAAGGTGAATAGGCAGGATTGTAGGTGGTATTAGCCTCCCAGAGGGCTGTACCTACTGTGATAGTTACCAACGTGAGGATTATGCTGGGTGGAAGTAGCATAATCTTAGTACTACTACTGGAAGGGGCTCACCCATACTAGGTAGTTAAGAAACCCAGGCCCCTCAACCTGCAGTTTGGAAGGCAGGCAGGGGTACTAGCCCTTAGTATAACAGTGCCAGGGCTACACTGGTATGGCCACTTCCCAGTCCTGGTTTGCATTGCACCAGGTCTCTGTGATGGCGACTAAGTCCAGGTCTGCTTCCGCCATGGTAGCCTTTAGGTCTGCAATCATGTTGCACGGACTTCGAGCATTTGCACACATGGCTCTCTAGGTCAAGTTGCCACCTTCTACCCTTTTTCCTTTTTGCCCTCCCTTATTGCATCCACTATATTTTTTAGTTTTATTCATGCCTTCTACGCCTGGCATTCATTATTATTTGTTCCATTTTGGGTTATCTCTCCCCCAGTATTCTCGTTGTTCTCCTCATGAGCTTCTGGGAAGAGACAGTTTTTGTTTCCCTGTCTCATTCCACCTTCCCTCTTGGCTAGTTTAAATGCTTGCCAAAGAAGCATTTAAACAGTTCACTAAGGACTTCGGCTCCCCCTCTGGATGGATGCAGGCTGTCGCACTTGTACAGGCCTTCTTCCCTCCAGGTGGGGCCTCAATGAAGCCAAAAACCTCCTCTCCGCACCATACCTTTAACCATGCATTGAAATCCCTGGTGCAGAGATTCTAAGCCTCCCCCTTGCCGTAGACAGGCAGAACCTCTGAGAAGATCACGGAGCATCCTACCTGCCTAAGACCCTCCCTAACTCTCCAAACTCATACTGCACTGCACTTATCCCTGCCCTATCCCTTGCCAGGTTTTTTGTCCCCAGGTGGACAATGATATCCAGCTGTCCCTTCCTTGCTACTGCCCTGGCGATCCTCAGGATCTGTTGTCCATCCCTTCAAGCCATGCCTCTGTGTATGCACACTACCTCCCACTCCCCCCCCAACCCGCTGCCTGTCCTCAAATCATTCCTCTAATGATTGAGTCCCCAACCAGGATTTGCCTCCTCCTTCTCTGGGGCCCCCTGTCATCCACCTCTGGAGCTCCATCATGGAGGACCTGCTCATCCTCCCTGGTCACTACTTCAGGTGTCAATGTGGGACCTTCCCACTCCACCAAGATGGTGTACGAGTTCTGTAGTTGCACCAGATGGGGGATGTGCCTCTGTCTCACTGCCCTCACCCTCCCCGAGCCCACCGTAGTCCATCCGTTTCTCTTGCAAAGCAACCTTTGAGAAAGCGGCAACAGACTCGGTGGTCCCTGGGTGGGGGAGAAGCTTCCATGAATCCTAGCCAACTCAGTCCAGAGACTAGCAACATCAGCCCAGAGAGGTGCCTGCAGATGGGGCAGCACCACAGCATCGAGAAGGTCCTGCTGAAAACTTCCACCCCACTGCATCACTCCCAGCATCTTCCCCTACTTCACTGTCTGTCCCTGCTTTGCTCTGTACAAAGTCAGTCCGTCCGTCCTTCCTTCCTTCCTACCTACCCAATGCACACAGTATATAATCCTCCAATGCACACACAAAACACCACTTATCTGATTGCTCCATCTTTTTTTGTTTGTCTTTACGTTTAGCCCAGGACTCGAATATTACAAGTGCCCCAGACTACAGCACTCCCTGTACACAGTATATAAGCTCCCAATGCTTCCCAAAAACACTACTTATCTGGTTTCCCCTGCCTACTCCAGGACTCTAGTAGTACCCCAGTCTACAGCCCTCCCTGTACACAGTATATAAGCCCCCAATGCTTTCCAAAAACACTACTTATCTGGTTTCTCCCTGCCTACTCCCGGACTCTAGCATTACAAGTATCCCAGTCTGTAGCCCTCTCTGTAACAGTATATAAGCCCCAAAATGCTTTCCAAAAACAGTTTTTATCTGGTTTCTCCCTACCTACTCCATGACACTACTTACTCCCCTGTGATTTCCCAGCCTTTTACTTTGAGCCTTTAAGTGACTGGGCAGGTGGGAGCATCAGAGGGAGGGCCAAAACCCATTTGTGCTGCTGTTCCCCTGCTTCCCTCACTGTGTTTCAGGCACTACACAACAGTCCGCTCTCCTTGCTGTGTTGCAGGCACTACAAACAACAATCAGCTCCCCTTGTTCTGTTGCAGGCACTACACAACAACAATCAGATCCCCTCACTGTGTTGCAGGCATTACACAACAATTAGCTCCCCTCACTGTGTTGCAAGCACTAAAAAACAAAACGAACAACAATCAGTTCCTGTCCTCTGATGCTCGGTGGTCTGCAGGAGAATGGAGCTGCCGGGAAGAGCCCTGAAGTTGCCACCCTTTTTTCTGCACCTCCTGATTGGTGCTTCCCACTGCCTATGGCTCTTTGTTCTCCATTGCCCCTGCATCCTGCTGTCTGTGGCTCTGTGTATTTGCTGTTCTGTTTGTGCTGCTGTGCCCCACTTTCCTTGCTGTGTTTGAGGCACTACGCAAGAACAGTCAGCTCCTCTTGCTGTGTTGCAGTCACTACACAACAACAATCAGCTCTCCTCACTGTGTTTCAGACACTACACAACAGCAATCAGCTCCCCTCACTGTGTTGCATGCACTACACAACAACAATCAGCTCCCCTCACTGTGCTTTAGACACTACACAACAATAATCAGCTCCCCTCACTGTGTTGCAGGCACTACACAACAATAATCAGCTCCCCTCGCTGTGTTGCAGGCACTACACAACAATCAGCTTCGCTCACTGTGTTGCAGACACTACACAACAGCAATCATCTCCCCTCACTGTGTTGCAGGCACTAAAACAAAACAAACAAAAAAAAAACAATCAGTTCCTGTCCTCCAACACTTGGCGGTCTGTTCAGAAACACAGGAACAATACAAAGGTATATTTTTATATATATATATATATATATATATATTTTGTTCTTTTAGTAGCCAAGTAAGGCTCCCTGGACACAATGAGCCGTGAACAAGCTTGGTACAGGCAGCAGACCTGGATTTGATTCCCATAACCTCCACTTGCATACTGTGTGACTCTAAGAAAGTCACTTAACCTTCCCAGTGTGCTATTGGTTCACTCCTGTAAATCACAGATTGTGAACTAGGAGCACACTGGGAAGGTTGTTACTTTCTCAGAGTCACACAGTATGCAAGTGGAGATTACAGGAATCAAACCCAGGTCTGCTGCATGTACCAGGCTTGTTAACATCTCATTTCTCTAACCTCTGTGCTATACTCTATGCAACCAGGAGCAGATTTATCCTGGACTCCCTTCAAGGTGCCTTCCTCAAGCAACTGGTCATGGAACCAACTCGGCAGAAGACAATACTGGACCTCGTGCTCACAAACATGGACAGGTTGATGGGGGTAACAGTGGGGGGAGCACCTGGGGAACAGTGACCACTGGTCACTGTGGTTTGAAATCACAGAAGGAGCAGAACCAAATTGCACAAAAACACGTATCCTGGATCTTAGGGTGACAGACTTTGGGAAAATGCTTGGAAGAGGCGTTAATTAGAATAGGGCAGGAATCAGGGGTTGAGGAACAGTGGGCAGTATTTAAAATGGGGATTACAAGAGCAATAGAATTATGCATTAAGCATGTTAGCAAGGGGAGGCCATTATGGTTTTCCAAGGAGGTAGCAGAGAAAGTGAAAGCCAAAAAGATTGCATTCAGACAATACAAAAGACGCAGGCAGAAGGGGATAGGGAGAAATACCAGGAGAAGCAAAAGGAGGCAGGGAGGTCAGTAAGGGAAGCCAAAGCTCAAGCAGAAGAGCACATTGCAAAATCAGTTTGCAGAGGGGACAAAACCTTTTAAAAGTACGTAAGTGAAAAAAGAAAGACAAAGGGAGGGATAGTGAGACTGAAAGGGGAGGATGACAACAGTACAGCTGACATACTGAACAGGTATTTCTGCTCAGTCTTTACTGAGGAAGAGGACGGTAATGGGCCTGAAGGGAGTACAAGGGGTGGGAACGGTGCAGAAATGGACACAAGTCCCTTTACACAGGAAAGGGTCCTAAAGGGACTGGAAGGAATAAGAGTTGATAAAGCAATGGGGCCAGATGGGGTGCACCCCAGGGTCCTAAAGAAACTAAGAGAAGTGGTGGCTGAACCTCTGGCAATCCTGTTTAGCCAATCACTGGAAACAAGGGAGGTACCCAAAGACTGGAGGACAGCTGATGTAGTCCCTTATACAAAAGCAGGAACAAAGAGGAAGCAGGGAACTACAGACCAGCCAGCCTGACCTTGGTACTGGGGAAGATCATGGAAGCACTACTGAAGGAGAGATTGGTGGAACATCTGGCTGCCAATGGGCTACAGGACCCAAGGCAGCATGATTTCACTGGGGTCATGTCAGACCAACCTCATTGAATTTTTTGACTGGGTGACAAGAGAGGTGGATCAGGGAGAGCAGTGGACGTGGCCTATCTGGACTTCAGCAAGGCCTTTGGCACTGTGCCACAAAGGCTATTAAACAAACTGGGGAATATGGGAGTGGGCAGGACAGTAGTGTGGTGGGTAGGTAATTGGCTGGGTGGCAGGACACAGAGGGAGGTGGTAAATGGTTGTCATTCCACAGAGGGAAGAGTGACCAGTGGGGTATCACAGGGATCAGTGCTGGGACCGGTCCTATTCAACATCTTCATCAGTGACATTGCTCAAGAACTAGACGGCAGAATTTCCCTGTTTGATGATGACACAAAGCTCTGTAACAGAGTGGACATGCCAGAGGGTGTAGACAGAATGAGAAGGGACCTACAGAAGAATGGTCAAGGGTTTGGCAGTTGAAATTCAATGCAAAGAAGTGCAAGATAATGCATATGGGACACAAAAACCCTGGAACAACATATAAGTTGGGGGGGAGGTGAGGATACAGTATGCACCAAGCAGGAAAGGGACCTTGGGGTTATCATCTCTGATGACTGCAAGGTAGGGAAACAGTGCAACAAGGCAGCAGGTAAAGCAAAAAGGGTTCTGGGATGCATAGGCAGGGGCATCACCAGCAGGAAAAGGGAGGTCATAATTCCACTATACAAGACACTAGTGAGGCCCCACCTGGAGTACAGTGTACAGTTCTGGAGACCTTACCTACGTAAGGACATAGACAGGGTAGAGAAGGTTCAGAGGATGGCAACAAAAATGGTACAGGGACTGCATCACAAATCCTATGAGTACAGGTTGAAGGACTTAAGTATGTACTCCCTGGAGGAGAAGAGGGAGAGAGGGGATATGATAGAGACAAACAAGTACCTTATAGGGAGGAACAAGGTGCAGGAATACACTATTTTCCAGTGAAAAAGATGTTCCAGGACCAACGGGCATGGGATGAAGTTGGAGGGAGGGCAATACAGAGGAAACATGAGGATGAATTTCTTCACAGAATGGGTGGTGTACAAGTGGAACACCCTGCCAGAGGAAGTAGTGGGGGTCTGAAACAATCATGGGATTTAAGAATGCATGGGATAGACATAAGGGAATTTTGGAGGTCAGAGGTAAGGGGCAACATACTTCTAGGAAAACATAAAGTGAACTTACAAGCTCGAATGGGCAGACTGGGTGGGCCATAAGCCTTTATCTGCCGACAGTGTCTATGTATCTATCTATCCTGCCAGACCCTTATGAAATGGTGTTATTTCTGCAATTCTCCAGTCTGATGGACTTACGCCTATGTCTAATGATTCCTGGAAGATGCAACATAGTGGTTTGCTAATGATTTTTAGCATGTTCCCAGGTATGTGGTCTGGACCAGGTGAAGACTGCATTTCTAGCTGGGAGATTTTATTAATAACTGTCTCCAGTGCTATTAAGGGGGAGTTGAAGTTACAAGTTACTTGTAATGTGGGCTCCATAGCTTTGGGTGCATAAATGGAACAGAAATAATTGTTAAAGCAATTAGCCACATGTTAATATTATGTACGCACCATAATTCTTGATCTTCTAGGAATATCTTCACCATTGATTCACACCAATGGATTCTGAGCTAGAGGCAGTAGGATCCTGCAGGGGCCAGAATTTTTCAGGAAGACCAGTGCGAAGATGGACTGCGTGCACATGTGGCACCATGAGACTAGCTTGCACTGCATGGCTTATGTTGACACCAGCCCTCAACTGCCTCAGTAACTTTTTTACCAAGGAGGTGCAGAGCAACTTAACTAACATTAATGCACTCAACCAAAAGGCATAAGATAACTCTTGTGGTCCATGTAAGAAGGATCAACAACAAAAAATGCAGTGTCTTCATAGCCCAAACCAAAAGCAAGGGGTTCAGACCAACGAACAGAAAGAGTGAGCATGGGGGATGGAGGTTGGGTGTGTGAATCAATGGTGAAGATATTCCTAGAAGATCAAGAATTATGGTGTGTACGTAATTTTAATATATTCCATAATCAGTCTTTACCACTGATTGACATCAAAGTGTTAAAGAATACCAAGCTCAGATGAAAGTCCCCCAGGCAGGGTGGTAGGAGCCAGAGCTCATTTAGGACAGAAGTCCATTCAGGATGGTCCTGCTAATGAAGGCATGCTGGCTGGCACGGACATCCAGGGCATAGTGCTTGACGAAGGTGTACACTGTGCTCCAGGTGGTAGTTCTGCAAATATCAGCACTAGGTAGAGAGCAAATCTCTGCCAAGGACGTGGCAACTGATCTGGTGTAGTGGACATTAATCTGGCCCTTCAGCTTGCCCTGCACCATAGAATGACAGTGACGAAGGCAACTGACAATCTATGCAGAAATGCATTTGATTGCAATAGGCTGACCCATCCACTTAGGGTCAAAGGGAACAAAGAACTGTTTAGACTTTCGGAAGTCCTTAGTTCTATCAAGGTAGAATGTCAGGGCTCTTTTAGTGTCCAGAGAGTGGAGGGTGTGCTCCCCTTTGTTCTGGAAGTTGGGAAAGTATGTGGGCAACAATAGAGGCTGATTTAAGTGAAACTCCATCACTATCTTAGGTAAATACTTGGGATGCATGCAGAGAACCACCTTGTCTCTATGGAAGATAGTATACAGAGGATCTGTGACCAGTGCATGTATCTCACAGACTGCAGACAGAGATGATGGCCACTAGAAATGCAATTTTTCAAGTTAGGAATTTCAAGTCAAATGTAGCCAAGGGCTCAAAAGGCTTATGAGTGAGCATGTCCAACACAACGTTGATATCCCAGGCGGCTATTGGCTTCCTGACTGGAGGCCTTGTGTGCAAAATGCCCTTTAAGAACCTCTTAAAGAGAAGCAGCTGGGCTAGAGAGAAGTTCTGTATGGGCTTGTGCTATGCCGAAACAGCACACAAATGGCCTTAACTTTAGAGTACTGCAAGCCTACATCTCAGAGGTCCAAGAATTACTCCCAAACCTTGTCTGTCAAGGCCAAAATGGGGCAATCAGAATCATCTTGCCCCAATGTGCCTCCAGCTTGAGCAACACCCTCTGAACTAAAGAGATAGGCGGAAATGCGTACAGAAAGAGATTTGTCCACCACAGCCTGAATGCATCCTGACAGAAAACACTATGTTCTGTATTTCTGGAGCAGAATCAAGGCAGTTTGACATTCAGTGGGGACACAAAAAATACTACATCTGGGGTTCCACACTCATTGAACAGAGATTGCACAATGTCTGGCACCAACGACCACTTGTGAGGATCAGTGTCTGTTCAGCTGAGCTCGTCTGCCAGGGTGTTCTCAGCCCCTGGCAGATAAACTGCCCTGATCAGAACGTCCCATTCCAGACACCATTCCCACACCCTCATTGCCTCTCTGCAGAGAAGGTAAGAGTGTGCTCCACCTTGTTTGTTGACATAGTACATCATAGACTTGTTGTCCGCCTGGAGGAGGAACTATCTTGTGACTGACAAAGTCCACCAGGGCCCACAGGGCATAGAGGACTGCTCTGATCTCCAACATATTAATGTGGAGATGGGACCCTGCAGGGGTCCAAACTCCCCAAGCATGGTGGCCCTGACAATGGCTCCCCAACCCAGCAGAGACACATCTGTGGTGGGGGCTACCTGAGGCTCTGGCTGAGAGAAAGGGAGGCCTTGGAACAGACTGTCATCCTGTGTCCACCATGCAAGTAATTGAAGCAGGGGCTTTGTCACTAGATGGGATAATACTGAGGATGTGTTGCTGGAGACCACTGCATCCTGAGCATCCACTGGGTTGTCCTCATGTGTACCTGAGCCAGAGGCATCATGAAGATGGAGGAGGGTATGAGGCCTAACATGCACGGTATGGAGTGAGCCGGAATGCACTTGTGCTCCATGATGAAAGGAGCCATCTGAAGGATGGTTTTCCTCCTGCCCTCTGGAAGAAAGCCGTTCCTTTGGTGGTGACCAGGTGAGCCCCTATGAAGAGGAGCCACTGAGAGAGGAGAGGGTTGATGTTGTGACTTCTCTAGATTCAACAGGACTCCTATATAGGTAAGGAACTGGGGGGCTGTAGCATCTGCTCACTCCATCTCTCATGGTTGGAAGGCCTGGCTAGTAACCAGTTGTCCAGATAGGGAAAAACTTGAAGTCTGAGTTTTTGGAGGTACATCGCGAGAACAGCAAAGCACTTTGTAAAGACTCGAGGTGCTGATGATAGCCCAAAGGGCAGGACCCGAAAATGATAATGCTGACCCAGCACCATGAAGCGGAGAAACCTGTGGTGGCTGGGGTGGACCAGGATATGCTGGCAGGCATCCTGCATGTCCAGGGATGCCAAGCAGTCCTACTGAATGAGAAGTGGTAGCAGAGTCCCTAGAGAGATCATTTTGAACTTCTCTCGCTGCATAAACTTGTTCAGATTTCTGAGATCGGGAATGGGGCTCATGCTCCCTAACTTTTTCGGAATAAGGAATTAAGGAGAGTAGAATCCTGTGTTGCGCTCCACCTCAGACACTACTTCCACTGCCCTGTTGCTCAAAAGGCCAGCAATCTCCTTTGTGAGAAGCTCTGACATGCAATCTGACAGGAGGGGTTGCTTTTTGGGTGGATAATCCAGAGAAAGTTCTGAAAAATTCAGTGAGTATCCCTCTCAGATGATCATGAGAACCCACTTGTCCGAGGTGATGGATTCTCACTGACAATAAAACTAAGTTAGATACCCCATCCACTGGAGAGGAGAGGTTCCAGCGGTTGAGGCAACACTGGGACTGGTATTTCAGAAAGTGGCGCTAGGTGCTTTCAGGGTCTGTCTTTGACTGCACTTTCTTTTGTGGCTGGGGAGGATGAGACTTGATTTAAGCTCCCTTGCTTTTGCCTCAAAAGGACTGATTATTGTGGTAGAAATCTCACCCTTTCCCTCTCTGGGAATGAGATGGGGCAGGCCTAGAAGTCTTGATGACCATTCTAGTTTTTGGGAGGCCTCAAGAGGCTGTTCTACCTGTTGTCTGAACAGATACGAACCATCAAAGCACGAACACTCATAACCTGTTACTGGATGTCATCGGAGAAGCTGGATGTCTGAAGCCAGGAGTGTCTTCTAATACAGATTCCCGCAGCAGCAGAACATGAGGAAGTGTCAAAGTCATCCATAGCTGCCTTCAACTGATGACTGTTAGTGCCATGAGTGACAGTCTGAAAAATGTTGTGCTTAGTCTCTGATTCAGCCGAGGACTCTGCATGAGACTTAAGAGAGGTCCAAAGGGTATACTCATACTTGGAGAAATGCCCCTGGTAGCTGGCTCTCCTCATGCTAAAGGTAGCAACAGTGAATGCCTTTTTTCCATCCTTATTGATGGGATGCACAGTGACTGAGGAAGAACGGCTTTGTCATTCTCTGCCAAATGAAATCCTGTCAGCAATAGGCTGGAAAGCAATGATAGGTCTGTCCTTGGGGACAGTATACTTACTATCTATCTGCTTACAAACAGAGGGGATAGACACAAGCCTAACCCACACTGCATCTGAGAGAGTCTCAAATATAGGGGGAATAGGGGGCATGAGACTGACCGGCATGGTGGAAATGTTGAGCCACTCCAAACAGACACATTTCCCCAGGTCAGTGGCAGAAGGCTCAAAAGCAAGAATTGCATACATGTTGCAAAGGACAGCCTGAAAAGAAAGGTCCTCTGGGGAGCAGAAGAAGGGCCTGGGGTCAAATTATCCAGGCTATAAAAAGAACTGTCATCACCACCTTCAGAAATGATGAGTTTGGAGTCAGACTAGTCCCCCTCCAGAACCTCTCTGGGGAGAGGGTCTGGGAGAGGAATGGACCTAAGGTTCCCTAACCTAGCAGGCTACACAGGTGACCTCAGCACTGGCAGAGAAGAAGCAGGCACCAACCCCGGCACTGGCAAAAGAGGAGCTGGTGCTGTCAGAGAGACTGGGCCCAGTGCCAAGGCCTGTGTGACTGGGGTGGTGCTGGGTGTGGCAGTGGGTATGGCACAGGACCTGGCCACAAAAGACCTGATCCCAGTGCCGAGCCTGGTGCCACCCATGGCACAGAAGGACCAGCCAGCAGTGAAGTGACCGGCAAAGGTCCTAGGGCCAGTCCCAAACAGTGACACTGAATTGGGGTGTGGCCAGTGGAAAGTACAGTTACATAAGAACTTACCATAACAGTAGATCTACGAGAGAATCTCTTGCATCAGGCCACACCTAAGGAGCTATAGCTGCCAGGCACTAGGACCACACAGAAACTTTTCTAGCTAGCAGTCTACCAGGGGCCGCCCATGACGACGTCATTTGCTGGTGAAGTCCCTCCCATATAAACATGGGCCGCTCCGCACCCTCCTCAGTTCTTCAGCCGGAAACTATATATAGAGGATCTCCTGCTGGGGAATGGAGTGAGAGCCAGAGGTTCCCACCAGGAAGAAAGGTGAAACAGAAGGTGAACTATTCTGGAGAAAGAGAGACAGAGAAGCCCAAAGACTAAGGGGTTGGGGGGTGGGAGCGGCATGGCCTGATGCAAGAGATTCTCTTGAACAGCTACTGTTACAGTAAGTTCTTACATAACTACTATCTTCGTCGAGGATATCTCTTGCATCAGGCCACACCTAAGGA
The DNA here is from genome assembly GCA_016271365.2 of Neoceratodus forsteri. Taxonomy (NCBI): domain Eukaryota; kingdom Metazoa; phylum Chordata; order Ceratodontiformes; family Ceratodontidae; genus Neoceratodus; species Neoceratodus forsteri. The sequence goes on from CM057451.1 coordinate 743,343,133, forward strand.
ACGAGTCCCAAGCAGTTCTGATAGAGAGACAGACTGGATGACTGGAGGCCATAGGCCTAAGACGGAGGCCTTGAAGCACAGCCAGACCAAAACCTGCCCTTCTTCTAGAGGCAGTGTCCAGACTATAGTGTTCAGTGAAGGTGCGGACAGTACTCCAAGTGGCACTGGCATAGATTTCAGTGGCTGACACATTTCTGAAACAAGCAACAGAGGCAGCCATGCCTCTACTGGAGTGGTCACAGACAATCCCAAGAAGTTTGTTACCGTACTTCCTGTAGCAAATGGTAATACAGTTAGCCAACCATTTGTACAGGCACTGTTTAGACACCAGTATGCCCTCTTTCCCAGGGGTGAAACAAACAGCTGTGAGGACTTCCTACAGTCCTTCATACGGTGTGTATAGTAATGAAGAATTCTGTGCACATCTAAGGTATGGAGCAATGCTTGTCCTGGACTTGCATGCCCTGGGTAATAAACAGGCAGCTGGATGGTTTGATTTAAAGTAAACTCAGACATCACCTTAGGAAGAAACTCAGGGTTCATATGCAAAGACACCCTGCTTTTGTGGAAAACCAAATAAGGACACTCCCACATCAGAGTCAGAAGCTCAGAAACCCTTTGAGCAGAAGTAAAAGCAACTAAAAGTAATGCTTTCTGTAACCCCTACGTGGCGCTATGCCAAGGGCTACTACCCCTGCCTGTTTGATTACGGACAGGTTGAGGGGCCTAGGTCCTATGCCGGGTGCCTCCACCCAGAGGTCAGGGTTTGTAGTGGTTAGACTAGCTTGGTCACAGCCCTCTGGGACACTGAGACCCCCTTTTATTCCCTCTAGTGGCTCACAAAGTACACCAGAGTTACAGCCCCAATACCCCACGTATACACACTGTTCACTCATATAGATACCACTTACCCTCTAGACTGATTCTACAGCACGTCTCTGAGGACCCCCTGTAAAATAAGGTTAAACAACATACACAGCAAAACACAATACTTTTTCCATAAGTACCAACCCCACAGACAGTATATAGTATAACAAATCTGATTTATTTAGGGGGCAGTAACACGGGAGGAGGAAATCAGGTTAATTGGTGGCATTAAATCACAATACTGTGCACACATACAGGGCTGAAAAGTCACACTCTGGGTACTCAGGTTGGTGGGGGCTAGCCAGGTCCGTTGCCCAGGGTTGGCCGGCAGGTGCAGATGGATAGGGCCCTGTAGAAGAAAATATGTGCACAACACCCAATTGTAATCCAGAGCCAGAGGGCTCAGTCCATGAAACAGTGAAACAACAATAATTAGGTGACAAACTTGTGATTGAAAACAAGCTGCAGGGGAATACCCTGATTTGTACTCACAACACCCAAGCTGAGGATCGGATAGAGAATGTCCCTCTGGATTGCCAGAAGGGCAGGGCATGAGGACAAGGTTCTTGTGACTGGACCTCACTGCAGTTGATAGCAAACAGATGTAGTCCGAATTAAGCTGGGGGATTACTTCCAGCTTCAGCACACAATTCACTGTACAGGAGATTTGAAATAGCAATTCCCCACAAGCACTATGCACATTTATATGTAAAAGGAAAGTACTATACCAGGCAGGCCGCTCCTTGATCCTGATCGCAATTACTGCAAAATACCCAGGAGCACACACAGCAGCTTCAGTTCCTGACAGACCAAGCGTGATTCAGCAATTTCTCTAGTCTTCTACAGAGTGAGCCTGGTTTCCACACTTCTAGTGCTTCTTTCTCCTCACAACTCGGATTCAGTCCGAACTGGCACTCACAAAGGCTGCAGACCCGAAATTCAGGGCACATTACTTGCTTCTGTGGCAAACTATACACTGCAGTAATATAGTTCCTTCTCTTTACTTTCACAACTAATCTGATCTTTCCAGTCACAGAGCAGGGCATTTCCTTTAGCTCCACACTATTCTGTTGGCTGGTTCAGTTGTCACTCACAATAAGACTCCCTCTGTTAGTAGAAAAAGGTGCCAAGGTCTAAACTACATTTCCCAGAGTCACTGCCCATACAATCCCCTTGTGGCTGGCTCAAAATTAAGAGTCCAAGTTCTGATTTGTCCACAGGCTCCATTTTAGGGTCTCCCTATCATTCTGATTGGTCCAAGTCAGCTATTCAGGACCAAAATGAAAGAGTTACACTGAAACAGTTCATGCTGAAATGAAGACAGGTTAGACAAACTACATTTTCTCAGTCACTCTAAATGATTTCTGGCAAACAGTTATATCTTTCAACAAGGCTCCCTCTGCACATGTAGCAACAGCAGAAACGGAGCGAATTGACAGCAGCCCGGGTGGGAGTTGAGCATTAAATACACAGTCCCCCTATACAAACTAATTAAGTCTGCAAGCAGACAGCTCTTAAAGAGACAGTACGTGGAGGCTGAAATAGCACTCACTTGGAACCACATTTAAACAGCTCAGACGTCAAACACTGCCCAGACTTGGAGCATTCAGGCAAGCTCCTGAAAGACTTTTGGGAACCCCCATTTGCAGGGGAGTTACACCCTTTCTGGCCTGGAAAACTTGGCGTCCGCGTCAAGTAAGTACCCCCATAAGTTTCAAAACAACCATATACATCGACATCAGTATCACATTAGGCTTATACATGTAATCATCAGTCAACATATCACCTTACCAGAAACACATTTCTGAAACTTTTTAGTACATCACTTTGTACACAGTATTCTACACACATTGTACCATAACTCAAGTTATTACCTCCTGTACATGAAACCTGAAGAGGGGTGGCCTTCCCTATCAGCTACCTTGGGGCTGGATGGGGCAGGGGCACTATACCTAGAGGGCAATACAATTAACTTGGAGTTAGCACTGATGTTCAGTTTGGGCAATGAGCTTGGAGACACATACACTCCTTTATAGACAACATTGAGAGGCAAGTCCACAGGCCTCCCAAGAGAGTCATAACTGAGGTGCACCACAGGCTTTACAGCTCAACCAGTCTTTCTAGGAGGAACGGTTACAGTCTCTGCACTCTGAGCCTCAGTTTCGGCATTGTCCTCACTTATCAGGGGAGTCTCCATTGGGGTAGAGAGGCTAGAAATTGGGGCACTTTCAGCTCCAGGAGTTACAATCTCTGAGTCCACAACACTTGGCTCACATGAGGAGTTTTCCGACACTGACAGTGAATTATCAGGGCACTCAACACACTATTCTTGTTCTGGTATAGCACCAGTTTGTCCCAGTCCATCATTTTCCTCCTCTGAAAACTCAAACAGTTCAACCATACACAATGATTCCATATCATCTGACTTCATGCTTTGCACTTCACTTTCTGGGAGCATTGGCTCCAAGGACAAAGCTGGGGACTTAGACAGTCCAGAAGGCCCAGCTTCATCTCTAGGATTGACTAGGGGATCGCCTCGAAACAATTGACTCCGTTCGTAAGAGTAGTAGTATTCAAAGCCACACTCACTTTCCTCTGACATGGACTGACAGTTATGTTCAACTGGGACTTGTGTAGGGGAACACTTTAACTCAGCTTCTGTAGGTGCAGGCTTTCTTGATTTTTGCTTAGCAGCAGCTCTAGTCACTGGTCCAGAGGGCGCTTTTTCTGGGGGCTCAGACTCGATCATGATTTGTCCAATGGGCAGTAAATGATTTCTATGCATTGTTTTCACATCTTTTGAATTATTCTCAGGCCTTACTTTGTATACAGGCAGATCATCTAGTTTGCCCACTACAACGTGAGGGAGATGGTGCCATCTGTCAGCAATCTTATGTTTGCCATGCAGTCCCAGATTTCTTAGCAATACCCAATCTCCCTCCTGGAGTTCCTGTGCTTTCACCTTTTTATCATACCTTTCTTTGCTGGCCAGATTTCTTTTGGCAGCCATGGTTTGAGCCAGTTGGTACGTATGATTTAGCTGGGCCTTTAACTTTTGCACATTTTGTAAATAGTTGTCAGCTCGAACCCCATCAGGAGAAACTCCAAAACATACATATACCAGCAGTTGAGCTTCTCTTCCAAACATCAAGCGGCAGGGGGAGAACCTAGTGGCATCACTTTTGGTGCAGTTGTAGGCATGTACCAGGGTGCTAATTTGTTGGCTCCATCTAGGCTTGTCCTTTGGGTGGAGGGTGCCTAGCATATCTAGGAAAGTGTGGTTGAAATGTCCAGGCTGCGGGTCCCCTTGGGGGTGGTAAGGAGTGGTTCTGGACTTTCCCACTCCCCACAGAGAAAGCCATTTCTTTGATCAGATGACTCTCAAAGTCTCTCCCGTGATCAGAATGGATTCTTTGTGGAGCCCCATAGTGAACAAAAAAGTTTTCTACAAGTACTTTTGCCACAGTGGATGTCTTCTGGTCCTTGGTGAGGAAAGCTTGGGCATATCTCATAAAATGGTCAGTGACCACCAACACATTACTAATATTTCTTTGATCTGACTCCAAACTCAGGAAATCAATACAGACTAGCTCCATGGGGGCACTGGTGGTGATGTTAACAAGGGGGACAGCCCTCTGGGGCAGGGCTTTCCTCTGTAAACAGTGACTACAAGTTCGAATGTGTTGCTCAACATCAGCCCCCATCTTAGGCCAATAGAATCTGGATCTCACCAAGTCAAGTGTTCTGTCTATACCAAGGTGCCCCATGTGGTTGTGTAAGGACCTCAGTACTAAGTCTCGAAAGGCAGTGGGCAGCACTAGTTGTTGTTTGTCTATTTGTCCCCCTCTGTCTACTGTTTCTCTGTATAACATTCTATTGATCAGTTTCAATTTAGAACCTTCCTTGTATAACATGTAGTTCTCAAATCAGTGGAGCGTAATTTGGACACATCTTTCCCTATGTAGAGGGCTTCTAAAGCTGATTTGATAATGGGATCTCGGGATTGAGCCTGCTGAATACTGTCATTGTCCAGCTGAGGCAGTGCACCAACGTCTATTGCAGAAAAGTGGCAATAAGCAGCAGGTATGCAATTCTCAGAGGGTCCCAAACAATCCACCATACAGGCCACTGCATCCGTGGACATTTGTTCCTCCCTGTCAAACTTCTGGCAGAGTGCTCGAATATCAGGTTCTGACAGTCTGACCCAGTCATTCCGGGGAACAGACCTCCGGGGAGAGAGCATCAGCATCTATGTGGTTCAGGCCAGCTCTGTATTCAACAGCATAGTCATATGTAGATAATGCAGAAAGCCACCTATGGCCAGTGGCATCCAACTTAGCTGAAGTTTGCACATAGGTCAAAGGATTATTGTCAGTTTTTACTAGTATCTTAGCCCCATACAAGTACTCATGGAACTGGTCAACAATAGCCCACTTCAAAGCTAGGAACTCTAACTTATGTACAGGATAGTTCTTTTCAGATGGGGTCAGGTTTCTACTGGCAAAGACCACTGGTCTCAGGCCATTCTCGTGCTCTTGGTACAACACAGCCCCCAAGCCTTGCAGGCTAGCATCAGTGTGCAAGACATAGGGCTTCGCTGGATCTGCATAGGCAAGGACAGGAGCATGGGTAAGTTGATATATAATCTCGTGAAAAGCAGCTTCACACTCAGGTGTCCTTCTGGCTCCAGATACTTCATTGGGATAGAAATATACTCTCTCAGGCTCAGAAGAAACCAACTTCTTGTATTTTTTGTGGGTAGAAGGGTAACCTTGAGTAAGATTAAGTAAAGGACGGATCACTCTTGAATAGTCCTTGATGAAACGGCGATAGTAGCCATAGACTCCCAGGAATCTTTGCAGTTATTTTAGATTATGGGGCTGTTGCCAGGTGGTCAAGGCTTCAACTTTACTTGGGTCGGTCTCTATTCCCTTGGTGGAGACTATGTGTCCCACATACTTTACAGATGTTTAGAAGAATTGACATTTATCGATGGACAGTTTTAGGCCAAAGTCTTCCAGTCCGTCCAACACCTTGAATAATCTGCTGTCGTGTTCCTCCAGTGAGCTGCCAAACACAATAACATCATCTAGGTACACCAGGCACTCTAATAAGTTCATGTCCCCCACCACACGTTCCATCAATCGTTGAAAAGTGGCCGGAGCACCTGAAATCCCATGAGGCATTCTCATGAATTCATAGAAACCAAGTGGGCAGATAAAGACTGTCTTCTCACGGTCTTCCGGGGCCATTGGGATCTGGTAGTACCCACTGCAAAGATCCAGCAAGGAGAACCACTTGCTACTGTTCAGGCAGTCTAAAGCATCCTGAATGCAGGGCATTGTATACTGATCAGGGATAGTGCGATAATCCACGCACATTCTTACTGTCCCATTCTTTTTTTCCTCAATACCACAATAGGTGAAGCATATGGGCTTCTGGATTCTTGTATTACACCAGCAGCAAGCATCTCTTGCAGATGCTGTCTCACATCATCTATGTCAGCAGGTGCCAGGCGTCAAGACCTCTCACGAAATGGCCTTTCATCATGCAGCCGGATGTGGTGCTCAGCTCCTTTGCACACATCCTACGTCCCATTCCTTTAAAGAAAACACCTGGAAAAGAATTTCAATATCTCAGGTTACCTCCATGACCTGAGTACTACAATATATTGGCAAGATTTCTATCTTACAACCTCTGTTGAAACAGCACTCCAGACTTTAAAGGATATTATCACCAATGTTCTCAATATTCATGCACCTATCACCAGTATCAGAACTAAGGTAAAATCCTGCCCTTGGTTCACCTCTGAGCTTAAAGCAGCCTTGAGAACCAGAGACAAGCTGTGGAAAAAGGCAAGAAAAACAAAGGACACCAGTGATTGGCTAAATTTCAGAAAAGCAAGGAATTCATGTAAAAAAAATAAGAACTGCAAAACTGCCTACTATACAGCTGAATTGGATGCCTCCTACAATAACCCATCCAGACTCTGGGGTACAATAAAAGGACTTCGGGCCAGAATTCTACCTGCCTTAACCACCAAATTGCTACTAAATGACACAGAAATTACAGGTAAACAAGAAATCTTAAATACCTTCAATGTTCACTTCACCACTGCTGGCCTAGCATTTGACTCATCACCTGCAAATATCCTGAGATCTTCCTTGAACCTGCAAACTACTGTGGGACAAATGGCCACTTCAACTTTTCTTTCATCCAATATCCGTGAAAGAAGTGGAAGATCTCCTCTCTAATTTAGACACAACTAAAAGTGCAGGTGCAGACTCCTGGATCCCTATTTCCTGAAAATTGCTTCACATGTCTTATCTGCCCCTTACTCATCTCTTCAATCTTTCCCTAACTACTGGATCCATTCCATCTACTTGGAAAACAGCTCAAGTAGTTCCATTACTCAAATCTGGTGATACTAGGGATCTCAACAATTACAGACCTATCTCCATCCTACCAGTACTATCTAAGATGCTCGAAAACTAGTAAACTCGCAGTTAAGGGACTATCTGGATAACAATAACCTTCTAAATTCTGCACAATCTGGATTTAGATCAAAGCATAACACCATTACTGCCTTAGCCAAGGTAACCAACGATTGGCAGACTAATTTGGACAAAAATTTTTACCTGTGCTGTGTTTCTGGATTTGAGTAAAGCCTTTGACACAGTGGATCATGACTTATTACTCACCTCCCTTAACTCATTAGGCCTGGATTCCCTATCACTCCAACTGGTTTAAGGATTACCTTTCAGATAGGTCGCAACTGGTTAGAAATGGAAATTACCTATCCACCTCAAAACCTCTGCTAAGGGTGTACCACAAGGCTCTATTCTTGGCCCTATCCTCTTTGCTATTTATATAAACAATATTGATGCCAACCTCACTCAATCTAACATTCATCTGTTTGCTGATGATACTGTATTGTATGTCAGCAATCCCTCACCTTCCAAAGCCTGTGAACTTCTACAATCCGAATTCTCCATTCTGCAGCACAATCTACTTGACAAAAACTACTTCTAAATGCAAAAAAAAAGCTATGTTCTTTACCACAAAGAGTTGTACTACCACTACTCAGCATCCAACACCCTACATATATCCACCTTACTTGGAGAGAACTTGAATTTGTTGATAACTTCAAATACCTTGGAGTCTGGATAGATAACAGGCTTGACTATTCTGTCCATATTGAAGAGTTACTTAAAAAGCTAAGACAGAGGCTCGGACTATTTTTTAGAATAAAACATTACCTAAACAGTGATTCCAAAAAAAGGTTAATTCAGGCCTCATTCCTATCCCTCATTGATTATGCTGATTTTCTCTACTGCCATTGTTCAAGTCATCTCTTACATAAGCTGGACACCCTGTATCACAGGTCCATAAGATTTATTACTGACCTTCCCTCCAACACCCATCATTGCTCCCTTTATATGGCAGTCAACTGGACATCATTGCAACACAGAAGAAATAGGAATGCTGTTATCTGGATACTCAAAGCGTTAACAGGCAAACTACCGACCTATATCACTGATTGCTTTACCCAAATTACAACCAGGCCATACACCTTAAGGATCAGTAAACTCATCACATTAAAGGTCCCCAATGCCTGCACCGGTATGGGAGGGCTGCTTTCAGCTATTCCTTAGCAGCTGCATGGAACTCTCCAAAATCCATGAAGCTAGATAGCCTACTACCTCTGGCATCCTTCAAAAGATTGTTCTCCGCCCTTTTCCAGAGCTCTGCAATTGCTTTTATAAAGCATAATCCCCCACCTATCTGACCCAACTAAACCTCCCTTTTCTATCCATTATATTAACTCAATTTCTTTCTTCCGAATCACCTATTATATTCACTTAAAAACTAGTTTAGACCATATAACTTATATTTTAGGACTGCTATACCCTTTGTCCTCTTTTTTTCCTACAGGCTAAATGGTTCTATTGTTACTTGTATATATGTAAATTGTTGTATATAATCATTTCATGCCATTGTATTGCTATTTATTCTATTCTTGTCTATGTAATAATACTTGTATCCTCATTTGTATGACCACTCAGGTCCATCTTGTAAATGAGCTTTGCTCAATGATGTTCGCCTGAATAAATAAAGATTTTGATTGATTGATTGATTGGTCTCTCTGGGCAAGTTTTCTACTAATTCACATCTTCCATTCGGGCTGGCAACGGGGAGTCTCCAAAATCAAACAAGTTGGGCATCACTCTGTCATTCTCCCCCCAAACACTTGTTACTTGGAAGCACTGCAGTATCTGCACAATGTACATTAACCAGGATACAACCTCTGCTTACTCAAATCTCTCTATCAGACATATTATGAACTTGAACCATTACCCTTCTGGCATAAGCATGGGCTCTGGCATGCAAAATACTTGCCTTGACCAGCAGTCCTTCCGACAATTTCCCATCGCCTGGTGCATCTGGCATGAGGATTTTATTCTCGTCATCCTTTCTGATACGGACTTCCTCCTGTAAGGTACACTGGGCATTTTGCGCCAGAATCAGAGTCTCCGGATCCTTCTTCCAGACAATTCCAACTGGTTCCTCTAGGTTCACTTTTTCAACATCTCTCTGTGCCTCATAGGCCTTCTTGATCAAGGTCGGGATTCTCAAAGCTCTACCAGTCCTTGACCCTTGTTTCTCATAACACAACTGTGCCAACCGTCCAAACATATGCGCATTCGTCCCAGTTAGTAGAGGAATCCCATCATACAGTCCAGTAGGGGGACACACTAATGCCAGGGTCTCTACTTGCTCGGCCACTCCAGCCACAGAGGTGGGAAAAGATAAACAAATTCGGATATACCCGGAATAGGGGTAGGTCTTGTCACTTATACCCCAGACATGCAGTCCTTCCAACAGTTGTAAGGGTACATCAGACAGGTGCATCTGATACCAGTCCTGAAACATAACTGGGAACCGCTATTTGCAGGGGGCTTACATTTCCATGACAAAAAGCATAGCTTGCATGTCGCAGCCAGCTTAAAAGGAGCCAAAGTAAGTTTCTCTAACACAAAATTCAGGTCCCAAGGTGGGACTGGATTGTGGATGGGAGGCTTCAGATGATGAATGCCTCTCAAAAAGGTATGGGACACCTCTAGTTGTGCCACTGTATGGCCATCTACAGGCACATGAAAGGCTAAAATAGCTGACAAGTGCACCTTAATGAAGGAGTATTGCAGGCCAGAATCTAACAGGGACAGAAAGTACTCCAGAATTTGAAAGTGAAAGAGTGCAAATGATAGGAAGCATAGGGCTAAGTGCTTCCACTTCATAGAATAAATGGCCCTCATGGAGGGCTTCCTAGCCACCACCAGGACATCAGCTACCTTTGGGGACACCCCAAATCTAGCCATGGCTATGTCTTCAGGAGACAGGCATGACGGTATAGGGACTTGAGGTCCGGATGGACTAGGGTGCCCTGCTCCTGCGATAACAAGAATTTGCACACGGGCAAGGGCACTCGAGGTTGCATCGCCAGCTACTGCAGTAAGGGGAACCAGATCTGATGAGGCCATAAGGCTGCACTGAAGGGTAGAGTGTCCCCTTCCATCTGGAGCTTGATCAACGCCCTCTGGATTAGAAGAAAGGGAAGAAAGGCATAGAGGAACCTCCCTTTCCAAGAGAGGGACAACGCATCTCAACAGAAACCTCCAGGCCCTGCAGCAAGCAGAAATGTGGCAGGCTTGCACTGGGTGTAGACCCGAAAAGGTCTAAATCTGGATGACCCCATCTGCTGAACAGGTCTTCTACAACCAATGTTGGCAACTCCCACTCGCGCATCCTGGACTGCAACTGGCTTAGCCTGTCTGCCAGGATGTTTGAAGCCTGGAACATGGATGGCTGCCAGTTCTAGATCGTGTTCTACAGCCCAGTACCAGACCATCATCACTTCCCGAAACGGAGGACACAAATGGGTCCCCCCTTGCTAGTTGATGTAGTGGACTGTGCTGATGTTGTCAGTCTGCACTAGCAGATGGCCTGGGGACAGAAGCATCTAGAAGGCTTGCAAAGCATACAAAATGGCCCTCATCTCTAGGATGTTGATGTGAAAGGCAGCCTCAACCCTGGCCCACATCCCTTGAGTATGATGAGGCCCAGATGAGCCCCAGCCCAACCTCAAAGCGTCTGTGGTGAGAATCTGCTGAGGGGAACAAATGAGGAAGGGAACCCCTTTCAATAGGTCGCTGGGTTCCATCCAATATAGCAGCACCTTTTTGACCAGGAAGGAGACTAGAAATTCTGTTTTAGGTCGTCGGTGCGTTGGTCCCACTGGACCCTCAATGTCAACTGGGGGATCCACATGTGCACCCTGGCATAGAGGTACCATGATAGTGGCTGCAGCCATAGGCCAAAGAGCCTGAGGAAGGTTCTGGCCATGACATATCTGTTGTTGTAAAACAGCCAGGCCCGAGCCATCAGGTGATCTACCCTGTCCTGGGGCAAGAAGGCAAAGCTCCGAGCCACGTCCAGTACTGCCCCTATGTACTGTAGGTGCTGAAAAGGGGTCAAGACTGACTTGGATAGATTGTAATCTCCAGGGCATGAAACAATTACCTGGTATGTGTTAGGGTCTGGAGCAGTTGCTCCCTGGACTGCACTTTGAGTAACCAGTTGTCCAGGTAAGGGAAGACGAATAGTCCCTCCCTCCTGAGGGCTGCTGCTACCACCACCAAGCATTTGGTAAAGACTGGTGCTGCAGAGAACAAGCCAAGGGGCAAGGCTCGGAACTGGTAGTGCTCCCCCGGAACTGGAACCTGAAGTACTGCCTGTGGGGAGCACACATCTTGATATGCAGGTATGCATCCTGCATGTCCAGGGAACATATCCAGTCCCTCTGGTGCGGAAGTGGCAGCAGGCCATTTAGGGTCACCGTCTGTAACTTTTTTGTACTGGATGTATAAATTCAAGTTTCTTAGGTCCAGGATGGGCTGTAAATCCCCTGTGGATTTGGGGCCAGGAAGAAATGGAAATAGAACCCTCTGTTCCTCTGATCCTCAGGAATAGGTTCTCTGGCCCTTTTTTGCATCAATGTAAGAATTTCCCCCAGCAGCACTAGAATATGGTCTGGAGGGTAGCTTGAATGAACTGGACATAGATCTGGAGGTTACTCCAGGAGTTCTAGAGTATGGCCTTGCTCTACGAGTTGCAGGACCCATGCATCTGTTGTGATCTTCCTTCACTTGTTCAGATGGAGAAAGAAACAACCCCCTACCACCCCTTCCTGTAGTTCTGGAGGGTGGGGATATGGCAAGGAGTCATGCTGAAGTAGCACCTACAACTGGGGCTGCACTGCCTCCTCTGGGGGCCTTCCCACTGGTGGAGGTAGGGGGACACAGGGCTGTTGCTACCCAGTGCTTGGCCTGAGGCCTGGTGTCTAGCTTGGGCCTATGGGAGGCATGACAAAAGGGTACCTTCTGGCCACTTTTTGGTTGGATGTTGTATAAGGAGTGAACTGACCACAGAGTCGTGCCGAAGGCCTGCAGATCAGACAGTATATCCTGGACATTCACCCTAAGGAGCTTGTAGCCTCAGAAGGGAACACTCAGGATGGTCTGTTGCACATCAGTGGCAAACCCAGACACCCCGGACTAAGAATGTCACCTCAGGCAGATACTCACCACACCTGCTCAAGCAGAGGCATCAGCGGCATCATACGCAGACCGCAGAAGGTGCTTGCCCACATCTGCCCCAGACTGGAGGGCTTTGAGCAGTTCCTGCTGCTAGAGAACCTCTGGATGGGCCTGGGCCACAGCTTGGACCTTTTCCCAAAGAATATTCTGAAATTTGACCATATGGGCAATGTAATTCAGGACCCTGATGGACAGCATAGCAGAGGCAAAGGCCCTTTTACCCATAAGGTCCTACTTTCTGGACTCCTTGTCAGGGGGCAGAGAGCTGAGATGTTTAGGTCTCTTAGACCTATCATGGGCAGCATTTATCTCCACTGAATCTGCCAATGGTTGCTGTGCAAAGAATGGTTTCCCTGAGGGAGCCTGGTACAATTTTTCTGCCTTTCTGGGCATGGTAGGGATCAAATCGTGTCTGTACCAGGCAGCCATGGTGGCATCCTCAAAGGCCGCTACCAGAGGAAGAATAATTAGAGGTGGAGAATCTGGCAATTCTATGTAGTCTGTCAGGTTTCTCCTGGTAACATCCTGCTCCTCAGCATCAAACCCCATGGCAGTTTGTAACTGCCATATCACTGAGATGAAAGAGGGGTAATCAAAGTATCATGACATGCATGAACTCCCAGAAGAAGTATAGCATGGCCTGAATGTTGATTATGATCAGTGTTGGAGCACCTGATGCCACCAGTGGGGGAGGCTGGTGTCCCGGCATTGGCTGCATGACCTGAGAAGTTGAAGGGAGAGGCTGAGGTCCCGATGTCGACATACCAGCTTGAGACGATGTCAGGGGAGGCTGAAGCTCCAATAATGACAAAGTGGCCTGGGGTGACATCAAGGGAGGCTGAAGCCCTGATGTCAAAGTAAATGCCAAGATAAAGGCATCATTGGTGGAGGCAGGACCTCTGAGGGCACTGCAATAATACCAGCCAAAGCTGGATCAGTGGAGCTCCCTGTCTGGTGGACCATGGACAAGAGGGGCCAGAACAGCAGAGGCTGAAAAGTTGGCTGGGACAGTAGAAGGCTGGATGCTGAGGAGCCATCACCAGCCAGGGTAAGACTGGCAGAAAACGCTGCCATAGCTGACCCTGTGGAAGAGAGGGTGTGGGTGGTGGAGGGGGTTGCCGGCTGAGCAGATGATGACCTGGCCGGCGCCTGAAATGGTGACCACGAATGAGCCTGGAATCATCTCTCCTTGCTCCGAGCTTTGTGTTTTCCAACTGACTTTTCCTGGATCTTGGAAGAGTGGGAGCCCATGGATGGAGCCAGGGAGTCGGAGGAACTTCTTACCTGGAGCTCCTTTTCCATTCAGATGACCTTCTGTTCTAGCAGGAAGGATCTGTAAGACCTTCTAGTGGAGTTGCCAAGTAGTCTGGTTGAATCTGTGGCAGACCTCCCAGACCTGAACGTCATGGCCTAGGCAGCTGAAGCAGGCATTGTGGTTGTCCTTCTCAAGGATCTTCTTACCACACCCACAGTATCTAAAAAGCTTCTTGGGAGTGGTCGACATAAAGGAAAGTGATAATCACTGAAAAAAATAAAGTGACAGACAAGCTAGGAAGAGAAAGAAAAATGAAAATTTGGTGGTCAACTGAAACGGTGGTTTGTCCGTGGAGTCCAATGTGTATGTTCAATGGTGGGAAAAGAACTGAGGAGGGTGCGGGGCCACTCACATTTATATGGAAGGGATGTCACCAGAGTATGACCTTATCGTAGGCAGCACCGGCAGACTGCTAGCTAGAAAAGTTTTAGTGTGGTCCTAGTGCCTGGTGGCTGTAGTTCCTTAGGTGTGGCCTGATGCAAGTGACATCCTTGATGAAGATCAGATGTTGGCAGCACAGTCACTGGCAAGGACTCGGAGTTCGTTGACGGAGCCAAATGCTGTACCTGGCTGGAAGGTCCTGACTGCAGCTCTGATGCCCCCAGCCCCGAGGGGCCTGGGGCTGGCTCCGCAAGAAAGGGCAAATGAGCTAGACATTGTAACCATTGCTTCATAAGAGCCACCCAGTGATGAAATTGCCCCCCTCAGGTAGACAGGAGGGACACCAGGCCAGAGACCTTGAGTGCTCACAAGCAGAACTTGTTAGTGACACCAACAGCATCAGGGAAGGCTTTCTGCTCAGACATGCAGAGGACCTAGTGGCAGACCTACCAGAGGGCGACCTCAAACAATACCGTTTCTTCCCCTTCTGATGGGAAAAGGGAGAACTCCAGGCCGAATGGTGCGGGGTCCCCGACCGGGATTGGGAACAGGGCCACTTCTTTTTGTGTTTACGGGAGGGCTCTCCTCCCTCCAGAACACAGGACCGCCCATTGTCAAAACTCTCCCCCACAAGGGGAAGTGGACTGGATACAGCACCGCCACGAGAGCAGCATACCTGAAGCGGCTCCCTACCATAATCGTCGTCATCCATGGCCTTCAAACGTTGCTTGGTAGGGCCAAGAGAAATTGACAGAAAATTGAGATAAAATCATGAAACTGGCACAAAAATAATAAACACTAGCTTCAAACACTAAACTTGAGAGAACTGAATGCTGTTGTCATATAGACATGAAGTTCTGACTCCCGGCAGGCAAGTGACATTGTCACTGAAGTGCACTTGATGGCAGGAAAAAAAGGAACTGAGGTGGATGAGGGCCAGTGCCAAGGTAAGTCATGCAGCGCAAGCCAGTCTTGTGGTGCTAAGTATGCACACAGCCTGACTTGGTGCCAGCCCTCCTGAAATGTTCTGCCTCACGTAGGGTCCAAGCTCCTCCAGATCAGAACCCATTAGTGTGAATCAATAGTGAAGATCAATTCCTGGAAGATCAAAAAGATCTAAAATAGTAGCTCCATTTTCCTAAATTGGCCCTATGTTGTTCTCATTTTTCTTTTTGTTTTAGAGAATTTTCATAGCCATAGAATTATTTCCCATTATGCTTAGTAGCACTTCTTGCAATACTGTATTCCATCTGGATTCCTTATAGATCTTTTGTATTTACATTCATGTACGTTGTGTTTTGTCCAATTAGTTTCTGTCCTGTTCTTAGTATAGTTTACGTATAACCTCTTTTTTGTTTAATAATATTTTGTTGCACATTGAAAGTAATTTTGGTCTAATGCCCTTATCTGTGTATTTCCTAATTTTAGATATGAATTCATTGCACGTAGAAAGTGTAGCCTCTTTTAAGATGTTCCATTGTTCTTTAGTTGTTTTATTCCCGGATTTTATGCCAAGCTTCGACTAGCAGGGCTCTCACCTAACTTGGTGAACTGGTTCAAAAGCTACTTAGACAACCACTCCCAAAGAGTGAGAATTGCTGGCACACTCTCAGACCAAAGACCAGTCCAGTCCGGTGTCCCACAGGGCTCAATCTTGGGCCCCCCTCCTTTTCAGTCTTTTTCTGAACTCACTGCCAGAATCCTGCCCTGAACAGATTCTACTCTACATGGATGATGCTGTCATCCTGGCATCTCACCATGATCCAGTCCATCTATGAGATAACCTCCAACAGGCCTTCTCTACAGTCAAAAACTGGTTCACAAAACACAAACTTATCCTTAACCAGAAAAAAACAAAGACCATGATCTTCTGCAGCTCCCAAAACAAATACAAACAATATTAGCTCTCCATTAAAACCAAGCAAGGAATCACCCTCGAACAAGTTCATATCTTCAAATACCTCTGCCTCACCCTCAACTGTAATCTCTCCTATGTCCCACACATCAATAACGTGGTAAAAGTAGCCAACACCAGGATGGGCCTACTATTCCGACATAGGAAACATCTAACCCCAGAAGCTCTGTCCATAGCTGTCCAGAGCTCCATCATCAGCATCACTGACTATGGTCTCATTATCTATGGATCTGCCACAACCTCATCTCTCAAGTGTGTTTCGACTTTCCTCAATCAAGCCTGCCGACTCGTTACTGGTTCCCACAGTCTCACCCACACCTGTGACCTCTACTCCAAAACAGGCTGGCTGCAACTGAACAACTGAATCAAATACCAAACCTGCATCACTGCTAAGAAAATCATGATGGGAAAGGCACCACGAGGAATCAGCATCCTCCTCAAACCCAAAATCACCAACCGCAACACCAGGAGCTCTAAGCCCCAAATCCTTCAAATGCCCTGCTGCCGCACGTCCCAAGGCCAAAGGTCGTTTGCATACAGGGCTCCAAGTTGGCTGAACGAGTTCTCTAGTGACACCTTATCCACAGCAATGCTTGGAGCATTTAAAAAAAAGCTCCGCCACTTCATAACTGGCACCTCCACCTGTGCTTGCACCCCATAACATCTTCATTCCGTACACTGCTTCTGACCTGATAGGTGTCAGTTTCTGCCCTCTCTTCTTGTACTTACCTGTCCAATGCAACTTCTAATGCACTTGTCCTGTGTCTGTCCTGACAAGGCCCCTCAGCTGCCTTACCCTGATCCTCTACACCTATGCCTTCCCCTACCCTCAGCCCTCTCCCCTTCTTGCCCTCTTCCTCCTATTGTTTCTTGAGTTACTCATCACTCAGTCTGATTTTGTCAAGCAAAGTTACTGTCTAAAACCATGTACCTGTAACTGTTTTATGTTTTAGTGTCTGTTACCCTGTAACCAGCATGACGTGGAACCTTTATAAAAGAACCTTGGCTCAAAGGTACTTTGTAATCCTAGACACACATAAATAAATAAAAATAAATATTCTTGAAAGGAGTGGCCCAATCTATTCCTCCAAGGTACTTGACAATTACTTTTATGTTTGCTTTTCCATATTGATAAATTTCTATGAGGCCCTTTTTAAATGAGTGATCTGTTAGTAATTTAAATGCTACATTACATTATGATCACTGTTCCCTAAGGGTGCCTCCATATGTACGGTTTTGTTACTGATACCCTCAATACCTAGTATGAGATCAAGAGTATTATTTCCCCTAGCTGGGACAGTGATGTACTGAATTAGTTCTAATTGTTCTACCCTATGGATAAGGTTTTCGCATATGGATGTAGTGGCCTGGTTGGTTCCCCAGTTTATATCCCCCAAGTTAACGTCACCCAGTATTACAGTTTCACAAGTATTCTCAAATTCGGTTAGCATGTGTACGATATCATCACTTGTGTCTGTACAACATGCCAGTAATCAGATTTCTTGTGTTCTTACTTGAACAATTTACCCACATTGTTAAACTATCAAATGTATTTGATTTGATTTTGTTGGATATATCTGTACAGATTATTCCCTCTTTAATGTAGAGTGCAGACAGAAGTATTTTTTTCTCATTTAGGCTTGAAATGTTTCCCTCAAAACTGCTGATCTATAGGTACAAAAATAGGCAAACTTCATCACTTGCTGTCAAATTAAAATTTTACTGCAGTCTAGAAGAATTCGAGACACTGAAGCATTCTTGAACTGTACAACATTTAACGCAATTACAGTAGATCTGAATGCCTGACTGTTTACCTGAACCAGAACCAGGAAATGGGAGAACTTGCCAGTGCTGATGATACCATGCCCTGACATTGTAACAGGGATGTACTACAATACTTAAGATGGTTACATGAAATTCTATTTAAACCATGTAAGACTAAAAGTACAGGATATAAAGCCTTTTGAATTTAGGAGCCTCTTCATATATAATGCACATTCAAGATATTCTTTTTTTGATTACATCCAGGTGGTATCTGGTAGGGGACTTGTTTTTGTTGTGCTAGGTGATGTTTTAATCCTTGCTATTGGGGAACTTGAGATTACAAACACATTACATTTTTAGATGTCCCTGATCTGTTACGTCTTGTTTACACTCAGTGACAAATGGTTAGTGGCAGAGTCTTCTAAAGCAGCTAACCTAGGGGAACAACATGGGATTGAAAGAAATGAAATCAGAACTTCAAGTATTTAAGTTTCTTTGGAAATTAAGGCAATACTGGAAGAAAAAATTACCACAGTAATGTTGTTTCTTCTAAAGGAGTCCTATTGTATTCTGACCTATGCAGCAAGACCTTGTTGTTCTGCTGCCCCAGAGAGGAAAGAGTTGAGCATACATTCTAGGTAGGTACGTGCTCAGTTTCAAATCATTGTCCCCTGGTACATTCTATTCAACCATCAGATTCTTATGAGCAACCCCAGAAAGCTTATAAATGATTTGAAAAACTGTAGCAAATGCTTATAGCATTTAAATGGAAACTTTTCCTGAAAACCTACCACTCCAACGTGGGCTAAAGACTCAAGTCACAGATGCCCACTAGAGAAAAACAAACTTCCAAGTAAACACAACAAAGTACATGAGCTAGAGTGCAATGACCACAGGTTCTGGCAGAGGAGGCAGGGTGGGAGGTCAGAATACATTAGGACTCCTTTAGAAGAAACAACATTACTGTGTTATTTTTTTTCTTCCAACAACAAGAAGTCCTAATGTATTCTGACATATGCAGACTACCAAGCAGTTCCCTTGGAGGAGGGCACAGAACCTACTTAGGAAAGAGACTCTGCAATACTGCTGTTCCAAACCTGGCATCACTTCTTGCCTGCACATCCAGGCTGTAATGCTTGGTAAATTTGTGTACTGTTTTCAAGGTAGCTGCATTATAGATTTCTGACAAGGAAATGTCTCTCGCAGCTGCTATAGTGGTAGCTGTGCCCCTGGTAGAGTGAGCCCTGAGGCCTACAGGGGGATCCTTCCCTAGTTTCTGATAGCAAAACTGTATGCAAGACACTATCCATCTTGCAATGGTCCTTTTAGTGGCAAGCTTACCCTGCCCACTTCTCCATAGGTAAGGAACAACTGGCTATTGTCACCTCTATGGCCTCTGGTCAGATCAAGTCAATCAATCAATCAAATCTATATTTATCTAGGTGAACATCATTGAGCAAGCTCATTTACAAGATGGACCTGGTTAAGTCCAGATTATATTATAAACAGCTATATTTAGAGTGGGAATAAAACATAGTAGAAGTGCAAATCAGGATACACAAATGTACATAGCATAACAGCTAGTTCTGGAGCATCAATAAGACAAGTGAACAGTGGGAACAGGCAAGTCCACAGAGATACGGGGATGGATATTGTTACAGTAATTTTCTTAAGAAAAAGACAAGCGAGACCTACTGTAGGTATCGCTATCATAACAGTCAGACAGAAATACGTGATAACAGCTTTTCTCTTGACATGGTTCACAAAGGAGTAAAACGTATAACTATGTCTGAAGGAAGCAGGCAGCCTGCCAGGTACTATCATGGCAGCCCCAGGGAGCACTTACATTGGGACTGGGGGCGTCTGTACCATGGCATACTGGTGGGAGGTATGAACGAGGTACTGAGGCACGGATGGGACAGCACCTACCGCATATATTCTTAAAACTAGGTGCTAGCGCTGGCTATCCAGATCCAATGGACCATCGGGCCACGGGAAGGTCGCAAGGCAGTGACGGAATGAATACACTAGGGTGCCTGGGACCAGTCTCGGTCAAAGATTCAAAGTGGAGCATAATCACTCATACTCCCGATAATTACAATTTAGGCCGTGGGGAAGGATTGCATCGGTCAGGGAAGGAAGCAGTTACAGCTATTTTAGCAGAGTACGGCAGACCATTAAATTTTTGCCGGCATTGGAAGGATTGCTGAAGAAAACTGCAGGAGCCAATCGGGAGCAGGGGCCAGAGGACGCTCGTGATCCGATTGGTTGGTGGCTTTAGCGGTGCTTTGCTGGAGAAGAGTCTGGGTGAATGGTTTCGGATGGCAGCTTGTGACGGTACAACCACCCAGGAGATAGAGAGTTTGCTCTTTGGGTGCAGATGTCCCTGTAAGACTTACCTATGTTAAGCAAGAGGGGTACAAGGACCAGGAGTGATAAGTTCATGAGGATTAATAAAACATACACAAATTAACCTAGGGTAAGGCCAATCACATCTAAGGCCAGTCTCGGGGGAGCAAGCTAACAGCGGTTAGTGATTAGGGGCCGGGGAAACAGTTGCACTGTTCACACACACCTTGGGCATATAATGACTTGAAAGCATGAATACTTCGATGGTAGCTTAGTTTCAGTAGTTTTTGAATTTTGTTCCACAAGGACGTAAACGTGAAGCTAAAGGCCATTCTGCCATAGCAGGTGGTAGCTTTAATCCGGGATGCATAGAGAGATATAGCAGGCACTCCTTAGGCTGTACAGTCCCAGCTCACTTAGGGGAAGACATTCAGAAATATAATGTGGGAGCCTTTTTTAAGATAGCTCTTTAGGTCCAAAGGGCTGCATTTCTTTCACGCCTGAATGTAAGCGAGGACCCTCCTACAGTTTTGTACAATAGGCAGTGATGAGTTGAGGGGAAAAGACTGGTAATGTACCTGATGGCCCTATGATAAAGTGTGTCCCACTTGATAACCGAGGCTTTGGGACAGTGACTCTGCAGAAAATCTCTATGGTCGATTAGGGAGAGAGAAAAGTAGATTGGACTAGTCGGAGTTTGGCATCACGAGTGAGGAACTGGCTAATTCTATAAGATAGACCCAACCTCTGCCTTAGCTTCTTTGCCAGGTCTTCAACATGCTCAGAGAATGCGAGGTTCTGGTCTAGTCACACTCCTAAGTATTTAAACTTGGGGATAAATTCCAATTTCTCTCCCAGAATTGTGGTGATCAGAGGCAGTGACCCAGAGCTGGCAGGATTTGTTACATGGCTATAGGGTGAGAACAGCATTGCCTTTGTCTATTTTGCATTTAAAAGGAACTTTTTATGGAGGAGCTGAGTCTGAAGCAGGTCAAATTCTTCCTGTAGGTCTGCACAGGCTGCTTCGGCAGTCAGACAACTTATGTAAACCACTGTGTTGTCAGCAAATAGATATATTTTTGCCTTGTTGATGCCCACATCAATATTGTTTACATAGATTGCGAAGAGCAGTGGACCAAGTATGGATCCTTGTGGCACTCCCCTCAGAAGAGGTTTGAGTGGGGAGAGCTCCCCCCCTAGCTTTGATTTGTTGCTGCCATCCTACCGGGTACTCCGTGAACCAGTGCAAGGATACTGAGTCAAGACCAATGTTTTTCAGAGTGGAGATTAGCAGGCTATGATCCACAGTATTGAAGGCCTTACTAAGGTCTAGGAATACTGCACAGACAAAGTTTCTGCTGTCTAGATCACTGTACCAGTCTTTTGCTACTTTGCAAGGGCCGAGACAGTGCTATGTTTAGACCTAAAGCCCGATTGCATAGGGTTTAGTAAGTTGTTAACATCCAGATAGGTTCTAAGTTGATTGCTGACAACCTTTTCTAGGAGCTTTGACAAGATTGGCAATAAGGAAATCGGTCTATAGTTGTTGAGGTCGCAGGTATCCCCAGATCTGAACAGCGGGATAGCATGGGAAGTATTCCAAATGATAGGAAGGGACCCTTGGAAAAGTGATAAATTAAATAGGTGGGTGATAGGAACAGCAAGAACGTGATATGTAATTTTTATAAAGTAGGAATCCAAATAATCAGCTCCAGCACTCTTCTTTACATCCAACCAAAGTATCAAATCTTCGACCTCCTTCAATAATAGAGGTTGGAAAGAGAAGCCAGGTACCGGGGCAGTAGTATCTACACAAGGGACACTTAGCTGGGAGCGGGCCAGGGCTGAAGAGGAATTGCCAAAGGCTAGACCAGCTGTGGCAAAATGATTGTTGAAAGCTTCTAAGATCCCCTGTTTATCACATATAGTTTTCCCTTCGGATGTAATTTTTGGTGGCAAGGAGTTACCTGAGGTATGACTGACTATATCCTTGATTGTCCTGCAGAATTTAGAGGAGCACTTTGCAGCAGAGTCCAACTCCTTAAGATAGAATGATGCCTAGATGTCTCTGATCATTTTTGTATATGCATTACGTGCCTTCCTAAATTGGCACCAGTCTGAGTCCAGCTTCATCTGCCATGCCTTTTTCCACAGCTTGTCCCTGCCTAGCAGGGCAGTTTTCAGTTCAGGTGTGAACCAGTGACAAGTTTTGTTTTTCACTCAGATTTTTACCCTCGGGGCATGTGCATATAGGGCTCCTACTAGAATTTCATTAAAGATATTGTACGCCATGTTGATCGTGGTGGCTAGGTAGCAGTCTTGCCAGCGTGGCGAATGTCCCAGTTCATATGTATAGGCAGCTGCATCAAAGTTGCGCTGTGTCCTTTTAGTGATAAATTTAGTTGAAGGGCCTATGTGATGTAGTGACCTAACTGCAGCAATAAAACAATGGTCACTGACACTGGTAAAAAAGATTCCAGCGTGCGTGAAAAGGTGCAGCTTATCAACTAATATAACATCCAATGATGAGCTATTACAAGGGTTCTTTTTTTTTAGGACGTGTAGGTTCTTGGTAGGTAGGTAGGTAAAATGTATTTTTATACAGGTAATACATGTCATTTGGACATAATCCAGTTTACAAGACAGACCTGTGTAAATTCCTAACTAGTTACATACAAATAAGTTCCATGTTAAATACATATAAATACAAACACCACAATATACAAACAACACGGTATACCTAAAAGACTTACAATAGCTGGATTATAAAATCTCAAAATCCCAAGGAACCTTAGAGGAAAAAAAAACATTTAACACTCACAAATGTGAGCATATAGCTCCTTTTTGGTGTAAGTAACCAATGAATAATTTGGAATTTCTCTTACCTCATCAGGAAGAGAATTCCAAAAACTAGCAGCCTGATTTAGCAAAGACCTGTCCCAATATTTATTATAATGTTTACCTACAACTATCTTATTTAAGTGAACTGGTCTTGTCCATATCCGTTTTTGATAGTTATTCACTGTAAATAATATTGAATCTTGAATTGAGTGTACTAACCCATGAGCATCACAAAAGGTGTTTAGGGGTGAAGCAGCCTTGGAGAGCCAGCCAAAATGACAGTCCCCAAGTATGATTGTTTCAAGATTCTCTTTCTCAATGACATTACCAAGGTGAGATAAGAGTAGTGTTCTCGCGGATGGAGGTCTATAACAATCAGTCACTCTAATGGCCAGAGAAGTGGATAATTCAATCTTAAGTGTCAGACATTCAAACTCATTTTTAACAGAGCTTGAATCCATGCAGGACGTTGCAAACCTTTCCTTAACGTATATAGCCACTTCACCTCCCCTAGTAGGTCTATCAGTTCTGAATAGCTGGTAGGAGGAGATGCTAATCTCACTATCCTGAGAGGCTGGCCTGAGCCAGGATTCAGATACAGTATTACCAGGACATCAGTTTGGGTATGGCTGATCCACGCCTGTATCATAGTGAAATTTTTTTAGGAGGCTACAGACACTGACATGCCAGAAACTCATTCTTTTAAGAGTGGCCATGTCCGACGGAGAACAGAGCGGAGAGATGTAACCAGGGTTTAATTTGATGTTTCCCGAGCATATCAGTAATAGAAGTAGCAGCTTCGTCAAGGCATCAAACGTTAGTTTGAGAAGCTTGGCCCTGGTATGCTTATGATTCTTAATATGTTGGACAAGACTATCACTACCTCTAAGGGTGTACCACCCTAATGCTAGGTGAAGCAATACCCTGACTGAGATGTGCAGAAGGTGGCTAATACAGTATGGAACAGAAGGACTAACTTGAGGAGGCGTCTCAGTATGGGTACCATCACGATAGGTACCCAGGTTGTGCTCAGACAGTAGTACTATCTGCATGGCACATAAATAACTAGTGGGTAAATCAGTGTACAGACAGCAAAGTTTTAAGGGGTCAGTCTCTGCATGCACAGGCTTCTGAGGGTAAAATGCCACCTGGACACAATGGAGGATAATCAGTAGAGATGTTAGCGAGGAACCCTTCGTAAGTGTGCTATCCAGGCCCCCCTTGCTCAAATGCAATAGGAGGTAATGTTAAATACAGATTAGGGCAAAGATACCTTAGCAACAGCAACAGGAGGCATCAGTAATATCGGCTGTTTTTCTTAGGGGCGTTCCTAATTGGACAACCGAAGAATTGGAGTGGTCGACAAAGACCTTCATAGACGTGCTTTTAGAAGTGGATGGGGAAACAGTGTTTTTAATAAGCGGAAGGGCGGGGCTGGGTGGGTGTGCATGAATTTAGTGGCTTTTGCCACACCTTGTGCTTGGATAGTCCGGGCTTGAGGTCTCGGGCGGCGGCTGTGGAAGCGCCGACTGCCCGCTGTCCGAAAGCCTGCGCCTGTGGGGCAGGGAGCACCTGAAAAGCTTGATCTCAGTTGGGGAGAGAGGGAAAAGCACAAGTTTAAGTGCTGGCCATGGACAAAGGACCATCTGCACTAGCAGGAGAGACAAATTAGCAGGACAAAAGGATGCATATTCCCTTGGAGCCTAAAGTCTGGTGCACACACAAGTTTCAGAAAAGAGCTTAATCACATAAAATCTTAGCCCTTTACACTCTAAACATTGGTAAAATTTAACTTTTAACAATCAGGAAACAAGTAAATACAGCTTTTTTGTGCAGAGTTCAGTAAGCAAGTTCAATTTTTGCAAAATTTTCAAAGAAAAACAGAAGCAGACTACAGGAGCCAATCGGAGGCCAGCACCCGAGAGCACTTGTGTTTCGATTGGTTAGCGGCTTTTGCCATACCTTGAGCTTGGAGAGTCCGGGCTTGAGGTCTTGGGCGGTTGCTGTGGAAGCGCCAACTGCCCGGTGCCCCAGAGCCTGCACCTGTGGAGCAGAGAGCCGCTGGAGAGCTTGCTCTTGGCTTGAGCTTGGAGAGTCCAGGCTTGAGGTCTCGGGCAGTGGCTGTGGAAGCGCTGACTGCCCGGTGTCTGAGAGCCTGCACCAGTGGGGCAGGGAGCCTCTGGAGAGCTTGATCTCAGCTTGAGCTTGGAGAGTCTGGGCTTGAGGTCTCGGGCAGCAGCTGTGGAAGCACCAACCACCCGGTGTCCAAGAGTCTGCACTTGTGGGGCAGGGAGCCCCTAGACAGCTTGATCTTCGCTTGAGCTTGGAGAGTCTGGGATTGAGGTCTCAGGCAGTGGCTGTGGAAGCACCAACTGCCCGGTGTCCAAGAGCCTGTGCCTGTGGGGCAGGGAGCCACTGGAGAGCTTGATCTCGGCTTGAGCTTGGAGAGTCCAGACTTGAGGTCTTGGGCGGCGGCTGTGGCAGTGTTGACTGCCTGGTGTCTGAGAGCCTGCACCTGTGGGGCAGGGAGCCCCTGGAGAGTTTGATCTCAGCTAATATCCGATAGCCCTCTTTACATCCAGGCTATGCAACCTACGTTCACCTGAACTAGAGTGTTCGGTGAAGAAGACAGGCAAATTTATAGACTGGTTAAGGTGAAACTTTGAGACCACTTTAGGGAGGAACCTTCTATTTGTTCTGAGAATCACTTTATCATTATGAAAGGAGATATAGTTAGGTTCCACAGATAAGGCCTGTAGTTCACTGATACATCTTTCTGAAATGGTGGCTACTAAAAACAGTTTTCCATGTCACCAACTTTAAATCTGCTGAGAACACAGGTTCGAAAGGGGGTTGCATTAACTGTGCTATGCATATATTTAGATCCCATGAAGGGGTAGGCTTCCTATGAGGGGGATGTATATGCAGTAGCCCCTTAAAAATTGTATAAATATAGGGTCAGATGCTAAAGAAGAAGATTTACCTGCTGACAAATAAGCAGAGACTGCTGCTAAGTGTACCCTCAAAGTAGAAGACTTAAGGCCTAGAGAATGTAAATGAGCCAAATAATCTAATAAAAGTGGAATGCCCGCCTCTTGTGGTTCCACACCTGACTGAGTGTACCATATGATAAACCTCTTCCATTTGGAAGAATATGTTTTCCTAGTGTTTGGTTTTCTGGAAACCTTTAGGATATCCAGAACTGAATCGGAGAGTTGTAAACCAGCATATTCTAACTCTGCAAGAGTCAGACGTTCAGCCTGAGGGACCCCAAGTTGGGGTACATGATTCTCCCCTGGGAGGAGGTCAACAGATCGTACCTCCTGAGGAGGCAGATCAGACTGGTTGATGCCAGAGCCACCAGTATCAAGCACCAAGGGTACCTGGCCCAGTCTGGGGCTATCAGGATCATCAGTGCTGACTGGCCCCTGAGTTTGGTCAGTACTCTGAGCAGCAAGGAAAAAGAGGAAAGGCACACAAGAATTTCCCTGACTAGTCCAGAAGAAGTGCATCCGCTGGGACTGTGCCCAGGACCGGAGGCCTGCAGCAATACTGAGGCAACCACTGATTGTCTGGGGCTGCAAAGTGATCTCTCTCTGGAGTGCCCCACAGCTTGAAAATGTCTTTGAGAACTAGGTGATTCAGAGACCACTCGTGGTGGTTCTGGTTGATCCTGCTGAAAGAGTCTGCCAGAACATCGTCATTCCGAGGAGGGTGAACTGCTGACAGAGTTACCTCTAGGGAGTAGGCCAGATTCCAGATCTTCATAGCTTCTGTACACAACAGAGCGGACCTTGTGCCACCCTGTTTGTTGATGTAAATCATGGTTGTGGTGTTGTCTGTCCTGACCTGCAACACCTTCCCCTGAATCATGGAAGAAAAGGACCGGAGAGCCAGCAAGACTGCTCTGAATTCCAACAAATTTATGTGCAGAACAGACTCCTGAGGAGACCATGTGCCCTGAGCTGTATGCACCCCCAGATGCGCACCCCACCCCAAGAGGGATGCATCTGTGGTGAGTACCACTGTGGCATTTTCCTGAAGGAATGGGACATCCACCCTGAGGTTGTCCTTTTCCTGCCACCACTGCAGAGCTTGAAGGAATATGGAAGTTACTGAAATAAGTTTGGACAAGGAATCTCTGCTCTGGGACGAAAAGGACTTCAGATGGATCTGAATGTCTCTCATCTGAAATCTTGCCCCTGGTACCACTGCTGTTGCAGTTACCATGTGTCCCAGCAACCGCAGAAAGTACCTGGCTAGCTTTGGGGAGTGGAGCTTGAAAGAATCTGCTAACTGCACTATGCTGTCCACCCTGTCTGGTGGAAGTCTTGCTTTTCCCAAAACTGTGTCAGTTCCACTCCTATGAACTGCAGGAGCAGGACTGGCTTCAGAACAGACTTTTTTTGTATTTATTAAGAAGCCCAGTGAGCGAAGAGTAGTCTGAATGACTGCCAGGGCCTCTACCACCTGCTGTTGAGACTGGCCTACCAACAGCCAGTCATCCAGGTAGGGAAAAACTGAAATTCCTAAATGCCTTAGGTGTGCCTCTACCACTGCCAGGCATTTTGTAAACACTGTGGAAGCTGAAGTCAGGCCAAAGGGGAGGGACCTGAATTGGTAGTGACCTGATGGCAGTCTGAACCATCGGTATTTTCTGTGTGACTGCCCAATAGGAATGTGGAAATAAGCATCCTTGAGGTCTATGGATGCTAACCAGTCTCTTTGCCTGAGAGTGGGCAATATCATAGCCAGGGTGACCATCTTGAATTTTGGCTTTGTTAGGTGTTTGTTCAGGAACCTTAAATCCAGAATGGGTTGCCAATTCCCATTTTTCTTCAAGGTCAGGAAGTACCTTGAATACAGTCCTTTATCTCTTTGGGACAGAGGGACTGGTTCCACTGCCCTGTTCTGAAGGAGGGTTGTAACTTCTGTTTCTAGTAGGGAGATTTCTGCTGGACAGGCAGGCTTGAACAGCTTTGCTCTCAATCTGGGGAATTGTTTGAAATTTTAAGCAAGGACTTTGCCCACCACCTCCAGAACCCATTTGTCTGATGTTACAGGCTGCCAATTCTAGAGTAGTGGGCAAGTATTCCCCCTACTGAAACTGGGGAGGTAACCCACGACTCTTCAGGGAGTCTGCTTAGCTGGTGCCCTGGGTTGGGAAGCTGGGCTGGAACGAGTGGCCCTCTCCTGCCCCTTCCTCCGAAGTAGCCACGATGTTGCTGGTAGACAGGAAAAGCCTGGACCTGGTATAAAGGCCTCTGGTAAGGCCTGCCCCTGCCACCCCTACCTTGCTGTTTTTGAGGTGTGGCAGCCTTTTCTTTGGCTGCAGCACTCCAATAGGAAGTCCTATATTTGTCCATTTTCCTCATGTAGGCCTCAATCTGTTCCCCAAAGAGGGAATTCTGGCCCAGAAGAAAATCCAAGGCCTCTGTCTGGGTGTCCTGTGACAGGTTTGTGGTTCTCAGCCATGAAAACCTTCTCAGGAATATAGAGGTGGCCAATACCCTGGATGCTGAATCACTGGCATCCACTGCCGTATGAAATTGCTACTTAGAAGCCTAAATTCCATTTCTAGCCATTTCTCCCAAATCTGCAGCCAAATCAGCAGGAATTTTAGCTGCCAGAGAAGATATAGTTTCCCACAATTTCTTTTGGTACCCTGCCACATAAGCCATGTAAGAGACCTGTTTGGCAATAAGAGAGGAGCCCAGGTACGACTTCTTTGCCATAGAGTCAATCCTCCTGGAGTCTTTCTCAGGAGGGTGGGAAGATAACAGGATGTTTGCCTTTTCACAGGCAGCAGCCTGAACTACCCGTTTATGACTAGGGTGACCAGACAGAACTTCAGTGCCATTTCTGGCCACTTGATAATTTCTATCTGTCCTCTTAGCCACAGGAGGAACAGAAGTAGGGGGTACCCAAGATTTTTAGTGTCTATCTTCTAAGAGACTTGTGGATGGGTATCACCAGCCTTTTAGTGGCAGGGACATCCATCATTTAAACATAATCTGGTTCCTCCTCCTCTGAGGATTCTTGAACCGGTAACTGGAGGGTTTCAGCCATCTTTTTCATAGAAGACAAATGAGTGAGGTCATCCTCCAACTGCTTGGGTGGAGAAATGCCTCCTTCATGTTCTGGAAAAACCTCCGGTTCAACAGGACTATAAAAGTCCTCCTCCTCTTCATCATCTTGTTCAGTCTCCTGGCCCCATGAATAATCACATTCTGAGGGATCCAAGGGAATTTGAACCAGTTGAGGAGTAACCGGATGTATCACCGGTTCAGCGGGACCAGACTGAAGGGATTGTATAATGCATACAGCATTAGCAATCTCCTCCGTGGTAGGAACCGCAACCGCTCATGGCTTAGGAGCCAGTTCGGTATGCTTTTCCTTCTTTTTCACGGAAGCCGGTTTAAGGGCTGTATCCATGGTTCATTTTGAAGAAGAGGTATTGC
Source organism: Neoceratodus forsteri (assembly GCA_016271365.2). Taxonomy (NCBI): domain Eukaryota; kingdom Metazoa; phylum Chordata; order Ceratodontiformes; family Ceratodontidae; genus Neoceratodus; species Neoceratodus forsteri. Next base: position 743,372,683 of record CM057451.1, read on the forward strand.
TTAGGTCAGAAGGCACCCCTTCTGGTTCTTTTGAACCTGAATCAGTTCGGCCATTCATGTTAGCGGATTTTTCAGCAGATTTCTTGTTCAGTCGGTTAAAGCGCCTGTCAAGAGTTGACTGAGGGAAATTCTTACAAATGTCACAGTCTGCATCAAGGTGTTCAAACCCTAAGCAGAAAACATAGGTTGTGTGGGGATCGGCCTTGGCAAAAGTTTCCCCACACTACACACACTGTTGAAACCCGGCTGATCTGGTTTTCTTTTTGGGTTTCTGTGACTCCATCTCCAGCTTATCCAAGTGGTGTTAAGGCCGGATAAGAATCCCAGAATAGTTCTGGTTAATAGATCGGTATTGGCAGTCCAGACAAAAACAATTTTTACCAGAACTAACAAACTTTTTCTGAGAGAAAAAGGAGAAGAGAACTTGGTACCCCAATGGTTGGACAGCAACCGCTAAAGAACAGAGACTTACCCCATTGTGGACAATAAACCAATGAAAATTGTATTTATACCGAGGGACAGTAATAAGAAACTAAAACGCTAATAAAATATTTTAATCGGTAAGGTAACCACAGTGATAAACCACTAAACTGACGAGATGCTGAGGAGAAATCTCCGTGGCATCTTCACAGTAAGGCGGAGAAAAGAATCTGACAGTTGAATAGAATGTACCAGGGGACAGTGATTTGAAACCGAGCACGTGCCTACTTAGGATGTAGGCTTAGCTCTTTCCTCTCCGGGGCAGCAGAACAGCAAGGTCTTACTGTATATGTCAGAATACATTAGGACTTCTTGTTGTTTGAAGTATGTGCAGCATAAGTCAGGACATATTTTGCTGACTGTTCATAGTACATCTCGATTTGCCACCATGTTTCTGCCTATTACCAAATGTTTTTAATTGGTGCATGATAATGTGTGGAATTCTTTTTTAACACTGTATTTTGTATTTTTGTTATATACCAGTCTATTTCTTGAAAAGAGTCATGAATCAATCAGTAAACATACTGAATATACTCTAAGTGACCTGGTAGACAGCATCTTCAGAACTCGGTCCTTAGCCTGCCTGCAGGAGACCTAGCACTCATCAGTATAGAGCTGCAGGTCCAGCTATTGGGAGAAGAATGGGGTACTATAGGATTAGCATCTTTAGGGATGTGATATATACAAGAATGAACTTTATGCAATTTATGGTGCTATAAAGGTGACACCGTGCCTTGCATAAATGGAGCTTTCTTCTAGAAGGGCAGTGCTGGTATTGCAAAGGCCCACAGGGTAACATCACACATTCTGGCAGACTTTCCAGCAATATTAATTAACAGGCTGTCTCATTGTACAGTTCCTAGGTGAACAGATGTTTACAGCTCACCCTTCTATTATGTTGAGATTCCCATATCCTGACCCACCTGTGACTACCCAACATCTATATTCTAAAGCCTGGCAACTTGCTCACTGCTACAGAAAAAAAAGGATCTTAGATGAATATTGCTATGAAGATAAATTCCTTTATTGATCCAAGGTATACAAAATTAAGGAGCAGTGGATAACAGACCTTTCCCAGCCATCCAACATGTCGTGCCACATTTTGAATGGACCTGTGGATACCTCCCTTCATCAACAATTGTCAATGGCCTTTTTACTTCATCACTGGAGGGACCTGACTTCATCTCTGGTCTCGGAGTGGGTGAAGAGTTGGTATGAAGGCTTTTTATGCAATGGCCTTGTAATGATCACATTGACAGGAACTCAGGTTTTAGGCCAAATGATCCTCCTGTTCCCTTACTTCCATGTACCACAGAGCATAGAAGAGTGGCTGCTGAGAGCATTGTAGATACTGACTGTCCCCCCTCCCTGACCCATATTTCTTGTGGGCCACCCTGTCTGGATCCCATTTGAGCAAACTCTTTGATAAGTATGCAGCAGTTATTGTTGTTAGATGATATGTTATAGTATACAGTATATGGAGTTATTAGTTGAATAGCCTCCACAGTCTACTGTACAGCATGTATATCTCTTAATGTTGGCCTCTTATCTGGCCTCTGCCAAGACGTATGTACAATGATGCAAAAAGGCTATCTTTTAGTAAGTGTTATAAAATTTAATAACCTTCTAAAGTACAAAAAAGAGAATACAAGGGATTAAAATAAAGACTGCAAAATGAGCCATAATTACAGTCACAGTTTACAATCTGAAAGAAAGTGCTTTACAATCATGATAACTGTTGGACAATATACTAGTTTAGTTTAGTACCTTACAACAGCACTATATTATCAGAATTAATCAGTAACTAGGGACAGCTGCAATGTGTGCAAACCGGTTCACACAGTTAGTTTCTAAAAGCAGGGTGAGAAGAAAAGGATTTCAAACCAGGTACACGGCAGTGCCATACTGTATATTTGGGATCCGATAGGAAAAAGGCTGCTGACCAATGCATTTCATGCAGTTGGGGGTTCAGAAATATCCTACAGGAAGCATTCTTCAAGGAGTAGAAAAAGGACGGGAAAGGAGATAAGAAAGGAACCAGGAGGGGAGATGTTTCCTTTATGGTGTCCACCTCCATGCTGGGTCAGCTAGCACAAGGTGTTATGCAGTGCATATTACAGTGGTGGATATGGGGGGGGGGTGTCAGTGTGAACTGGCAGAAGGTATACATAAGTGGGTCCAGTCTGGGCAGAGAATTTTTTTGCAGGCAGCACTATGTATGGTATCACCATTGTTAAAGATGAGGAGAAGCATTTTGCATCTGATAGCCCATCTGGCAGTGAGGGGAACACAGGATTTATTCCAATAGAGGTGCTATGTTTAGGGAGAAGTTTGGTGGAGATGGAATCAGTGTTCTTGGAGAAATCAAGGTGATGGTTAAGTCAGACTCCAAGGTATTAAAAAGAACTGCCCTGCTCAAGGTGGGAGCTGACGACAGTTGATAGGTGGGGGAGGGCAGAATATTTGGAGAGTCTAACCTTGTACTGAAGGTCACTGCAACTGACTTCAATATGTTTAGGACAAGATGGTTAGAGCAAAACCACCCCTGAATGTTATCAAAGTCTTGCAAAATGTTAACCTTCAGTACCTGCACATTAAGGTTGCAGAGAAAAGGCCCTGTGTCATCTGCATACATATGAATTTAAGAGGAGACACAGGCACTGGGGAGCTCAATTAGGAAGACAGAAAATCGGATGGGCCCTGGGACAGAGCTTTGGGGCACACCTGTGTCCATGCGGAGGTGCCAGGGATTTAGATCCACCTATAGGTACCACATTGGGGGGGTTAGATAAGTAGGCAAGATTTAACTCCACTCTCCGCTTACAGAGCTCAGTGCTGGCAAGGGTTTCCAGAGGGATGGCAAATGCGTCAAATACTTTTGTAACATTGACAAACATGACTGTGATAAGGAGGCCCTGGTCCATCCCTTTGTAGAAGGCTGTAAGCCTAAGGACAAAGATAACTGGAGTTTTATTTTCTTAAGCCAGACTGGTAGGGGCTGGAGAAACAGAAGGTTATAAAGAGGGAAGAGATTTGGGTACAGACCAAGTCTTCCTACAGTTTCACATGAGTGGGGAGGAGTCAAGTATTATGATAATTGCCAGGCATGGAGACATCACCTCCATTCTTTCACTGTGGGAACTAATGGGGATAACCAATAAGATGTAATCCCTCTGATCGTTACCGTGCACACGGCATAAAAATCTTCTTTTGGCCCCCTGGTACTTAACTCCGAGAGTGGGAGACCCAAGATGCACTGTTTACATTCCTTTATTTTTACAAAAAAAGTAGAGCACACAGTAACCTCACCAACGACCAGGGCACCAGTCTCTTGTTTTAAAAAAACATTTATTACTACATGACACAAAAAATCGAGGCATAGCCTGACGCGTTTCAGATGTAGTCCCATCCTTTATCAAAGGCTAAATACTTTAATCACTGTGACCTTTAAATACTGGTCTTAAACTACGTCATTATGATGTCACATGCCATATGCCTTCTCATTGGTTCAACATAAATGACTTCATTAATACCTATGTAAAACATGAATACTACTTCAAATGTCAAATACATCCTTTAACCTTTACTAAATCTAAATCTCTTTAAAAAACAAATCCCAGTGTAACCCCCCTACAAATGGGGGTTCCCAAAAAGTCTTCCTTGAGCTTGCCTAAATGCTCATTGTCAGGCTGGTGTCCTGCATTTTAGCAGTTTAAATGTGATTGCCAGAGAGTGCCTGTATAGCCTCTGTGTACTGTCTCTTTAAGAGCTGCCTGGATTGCAGTCATAATTAATCTGAGAGGGAGATCTGTTGAAGATGTACTTGTTTGCTGATCATCTGTTAGAGTAGTAATAACATTGCAGTTTGTTCTAACCTGCCTTCTTTGCAGCATGGACAGTTCTGTTTGTTGCCATCATCTTGGTCCTGGACTGCAGAATGGGCAAATCAGCACATTTGGGACTGTAAAATGGAGCCTGCCTACAGGGGCTTGGTGGGGCCAAAACTTGTAGGAATTGTAGTTTGGGGCTTTTGGCACCTAAAAAAACCTGGAAGGGGAGCTCTTATTGTGACTGACAGACAGATCAGCCAACCGAACCTTTTGGATCTTGGGGAAAGTCCCACACTGCTTGCAGTTTCAGTTAGATCTGAGTTGGGAAGTGAAGAAGTAACAGCTAGAGATAGTTCGAGCAGCAATCCATAGTGGATTCGTGCGGGAGAACTGTGGAAAGGCCTGAGTTTGGCCTGCATGCTGTTCCTAAGAGGGAATTTGTGTTTTTTGTCGGACTGAATCTGAACTTGGAGAGCGAGTTAAGCCACTGAATTCTGACCAGGCTTTAACTTGAAGAAGACCGAAGATTTGCTGAATACGATCAGCCTGTCAGGGCTTCCAGCTACCTCTGAACTCCCGGATTGTGCAGAGACTCTGTAATTGCGACCGGAGAGCCATTTGGCTGGTACAGTGGAATTTCCTTACATGTGAATATGCTTTGTGCTTATAGTGGGTCGTGATTTGGTTCCCCACTGTGTGTCTGAACTGTGTTTTGCTTTCTGGAGGCTGTATCCAGCTCCACGGACTGAATCCAGATCCATTTCCGTTTGCCTGAACCCTGCTACACTGGCCCAGCCAGAATACCTGCTATGCAAAGAAAGTCATCGACGAGAGACTGGCCTGGAGATCAGCCCCCTGCTCAATGCCTTGAACAGGAATGACGCCTCAGTGATTCGTGTGGGCCCTGCTTCTCTGGGCATTCCAGCTCAACAGCCTGTAGTCTCGATTTCATCCTGCCTGTGTCCAATATTGGGTATTGTGAGTAAACATTAGGGTAGCTCCCTGCAACAACAGCTAAATCTAAAAGTGTTGTCATCTGATTGTCTTGCCTTTTCTTTCATGAACTTAACCCTCCGGCTCTGGATTACAAATAGTGTGTGTTGTACATGTTGCTTTCTTCCATCACAGGGCCCCAAGCAGCAGCAACGTTCCTGACTAGCCCACCATTTTCCTACCTGGGTACCCAGAGTGTGTGACTATGTAGGGACTCTGAACTGCATGCATAACTATCTGATTAATATAGCTTTTAAGCAAATCAACCTGATTAGCCCCTCCCTTGTTCAAGTCCCCTGATTAAATCAGATTTAACTTTGTTTGCATTTAACCTGGCTGTGGTTCCAATTTGTGCCAAGAGTATTGTACTGTTGTTATTTGCTGTACTTAACCTTGTTTTACAGGGGTTCCCCAGGGTCAAGCTAGAGGAACCAGCCCTGGTGGTAGGTGCAAACAGTGTGGGTAATTGCCTGGTGAATAAGGGTCATTGTGAAAGTGATTATTGAGTACTGTTCAGGCCACTAGAAGGAGAAAAGGGGGCTACAGTGTCCCGGAGGGCTGTGCCCAGGTCAGCTTGACCACTACCAACCCTGACCTCCGGGTGGAGGCACCCATATCAGAACCTAGGCCCCTTAACCTGCAACTAGCCAAGCAGGCAGGGGTAGTAGCCCTTTGGATAGCGCCACCTAGGGGTTACACCAAAATTTAACTTACTATTTCCCTTAACCATATACACAAGAAAGAGAAGATAAAGTGCTTAAGTACAAACCTAAGGAGGAAGGGTGTTTTTTTTTGAGAGGGGAAGGAAAAAGAGAAAGGAGGAATAACAGGGAGATCAAAAAAAATCTTTAATTAAGGCATATAACAAGTCCATTTTGGTGATGTCCGCCTATTTTTCAGACTCTGGCTCGTAGACAGAAAGCTTATAATGTGGTGAAACTACTCAAACAAGCAGACCACCAGGCCCAACTAGAATATCCAGCCAGAATTAAAATACATACCTTGGAGGGATGGCAGAGGTTTCCAGACATAGAAGCAGCAGCAGGCTGGGCCAGAAAGTAAGAAGTACCTATACCAGAAGATGGCACTGGGCTAAAAGAAAGAACCCTCATGAGGAAAAGCTGGCAAGTAAAGGGACACAAAAACACATGTGCGATGAGAGCAGGGGGACCTAATGCTGTTTGGGACAGTGTGTTCTCTAAAGAGGTCCCCCAGGGAAACCACACACAAGCTGCTCCTCACGTGGAATCTCAGCACAATGAAGCTGTAAACTGAACTTGATAAATATTGTATTTTGTACAATTTTATTTCTAAAATCCCTTCAGAGGGTAATGAGACTTATGTGGATTCCACCCTGGTGTTCGCCCACAAAATACGGGTGGGGGGTGGAATAGAGGTCGGGAGTTACGCTGTTACCAAATGACTCTATTATCTCTGCTCAAAAATGAAGTCCTCTGTGTTGATCTCTGATTGAAACTTGCTCGGAGCTGTTCGGAACTTTATAAGGAACAATCTATACTATACAATTATACTCCCTTTACGGAAATTGACCCTGCTGACTTTAGTTGGTAGTGTTACAAGATTTAAGTCTCCATGGTGCATAGATAGACATCTCAACACTAAATGGTGAAGCTGGGTATGATGGTAGCAAAACATGGGGGGGGTTCCGGCTGACGGGTGCTCGTCCTTCCTCTGGGCTGAGGGGGGCTCTAATGTGGGCAGGAGAGACCATGAGAGGTTACTTCGTCCGGGGGGGGCCCCATGGCTTGGATTGATGGGGTGGATTCATTCGGTGGCCTGATGCTTGGGGGTTAGGCCTCCTTCCCATGGTTCCAGGCTCGACTCTCTAGGTTGACACACTCAAAACCACCCACGGGGGCGGGGACTATGAGGAGATGCTGCTTGAACATGGAGCACAAATAGGCGTTGCCTCAAAGACATGACTTTCTATTTCGGGCTGAATTTGCTAGACTGCAAAGGTAAGCAGGGAGGAGACCGAGCTGGGCTACTGGTAGGTTCCTCGCGATGTCTCCCCCAACCTTGACTTGGTCGGAACTACATAGGTCCGACATGACAATACTTAGTTCTGGCACAACCCAAGCAAGCTTATGAGCAGTGGCCCTCTGACTGGCACCCCCCCCGACTACAAATCCTAAATTGATATGGTAGATTACTGTTTGTGGTGAATGTTCTTGGGAGAGTGGACTGGGGACATGGCGGGGAGGGTTGGACCCTTGGGGGAGGGAGCCAGGCAGCCCTGCTTGGCGGTCTAGGAAGGGTTACCTCCTCAGTTCGAGGTACCCTACACATGAACTTGATACCAACGGTCTTTTTCCTGGGGTTTCTCCTGCCCTGTGGGGCTCGGCCTGGTAAGTGGAGGGGGATGTGTGTTTGTGGGGCAGTTTCCACCTAGCCCTAAAGTATTAAAACATTTTTCAAATAATATGAGTCAGGTCTTGGCCAAAGGCTAATACTGACTCGCTAGGCAACTCTTAACAACCCAGCTGGAACAATCCACATTTTTGTGGGAATGTTCTGTCAGGGAGGCTAGAAATATAATCTCCTACCCCACCTCGTAGAATAGATCCGGAGGTGCGGATTAGGGTATATACTCACCGTGAAGAACCAAAGAATGCTGAATCTGCTATCGCAATGGCAGAATCTAAATAGTTTTGAACTGTTTATGGTTTCTCGTTCTTATTTTCAATTGTTGAGGTTGATAACACAGGCATTTACATATCTTCTGAAAGACCTATCTATAGATAAGATGTTATTATGGGTGACTTAAAAATAGTATCTTGGAACATGAGAGGCATTAACAGCCTTGTAAAGCGGTCACGCATTATTCAAGAAGTACAACGGCAGCATGCTGCTATTGCGTTCCTACAAGAGACACATCTAGGAGCTGAAGAACATAAAAAAACTGCGTTGTTACTGGGTGGGAGAGGTATATGTTGCTGAATACCAAAAACAAGCTAACAGAAGGGGAGTAGCCAGTTTAATAAGGAGGAATGTACCCCCTCAGTCTCACACATAGACTTAGACCCAGAGGGCAGATATGTGAGACTCAGAGGTGAATACAGAGGAATAAAGTGTACTTTCTTTAACCTATATGCCCCAAATGAAGAGCAGGAAAGAGTGCCCTTTCTAAATAAAGTGATCATGGACTCTGTCCTAGGCCCGCATAGTCTCATAATTATAGGTGGGGATTTTAACTCTGGATTGGACTTACATCTTGACAGGGTTGGTTCCAAATCTACCGGTCCAGCCCGTGACAGTAGGGCTCTGTCCAGACTATGCTCTGAGCTGTCTTTAATTGACGCCTGAAGATTTTCCCACCCAAAGGAAAGAGACTACACATACTACTCCCCCAAATACAAAATGTACTCTAGAATTGATTTCTTCCTGGTGTCCTCTAATATTTTACAATATCTCAATAGAGCTGATGTGGGAAACATTTGCCTGTCAGATCACGCTCCAATTTCCCTAGATATAGAAGTAGCTCCCTGACCTCTGGAATCTTTATGACAACTAAATGTCAGTCTACTGACACACAACGACTTCAAAGACTTAATTCAGAAGACCCCAAAATCATTTTTTGCTTTTAACCCCCCAGAAGATACAGAGGCAGGTATTAGATGAGACACTCTTAAGTGCTATCATTAAATATGCTTCGTGGCATAAAAAATCCAGAATAAAAGAAAGATGTGATCTAGAACGAAAAATCATGCAGCTAGAATCAGTCCATCAATTGACCTTCGACCAAACTACCAAACTAGAGCTTGATAGACTAAAATTAAAACTTAATAAAAACCTGAACACACACATTGTTGGGCAACTTTGACGCTCCAAACAAAAATACTAAGAACAAGGCAATAGAGCTGGGAAACTGTTAGCCTGGCAGTTTCGTAAAGAAATGTCTTCTCGGGCAGTATTGAAGTTGAGGTCAACAGTTAACAATTCCATAATCACATCTCCCTTCCTCATTACCAAACAGTTTCAGAAATATTATGAAATCCTTTATCAGGCAGAAAGAGGTCCCCTCCACCGAGAATCTTCTCATATCTAGACAAACTTCGGTTTCTTAAATTAACAGAGGCACAGAAATTAGGACTAGAGTCCCATATCTCTAAAACGGAGATCATACAAAAGATCAAGCAACTAAAAAATGGGAAGGACCCGGGAATGGATGGCTATGTGACAGAGTTTTATAAACAGTTTACTGATATTATATTACTCCTATTGGAAAATATTTTCAACGAGCTGCTGTGAGGAGAGGGGGCAGCCCCCAGATCTTGGAATCAGGCACAGATCTCAGTCATTCTTAAACCCGGGCAAGGACTCGGAAGATTGTAGGTCCTATCGACCTATTTTCTTGCTCCCAGTGAACTTGAAGATTTTCACTGGGATCATGGTGGATCGTTTATAGGGGGTGGTGAGAGCTCTGGTTCATAGAGATCAGATGGGCTTTATCGTGGGCTGTTACCTATATACGTCATCTATTAGTTCAAGTTCAGGTTTATTGCAGGAAAACTCCATTGAGCAAGCTCATTCACAAAGAGGTCCTGTGACATGTACACTTATAACGAACATACATAAATAAACAATTGATAAACAATAATATTTATTTATTTATTTATTTATTGGAAACAATCGGAATTACAAACCTTTGAGTCACAGACTCTTTTGCAAAGGCTCCACGTCGGTTACAAAGGGTGGAGGGTAGACAGATACAGTAGAGAACATACTTGAAACAGACAGAATATACATAACAAAATCAAAGGAGCAGTCCAGGCAAAACTTAATGACTGGTAAGGAAGTTAGGCCGCAATCTTGAGTTACCCAGGCGGGGATTTTGGTGAGATACGTGGGGCCTTGTGAGACCCTGAGTCAAGAGTAGGGGGAGGGAGGGCGGTCATCTGGGTGAGCAGAGTTAGCCGCAGTCACATATGGCTCTTTCATGGAGGTGAGCTTTGAGGCCTGTTTTAAATTGAGAGATGCTGTGGGTCTGTGAAAGTGAGTGTGGTAACGCATTGAGCCAGAGAGGGGCTCGGTATCGGAAGGATCTTTGCCCTAGAGAGGTTCTACAATGAGGTACAAGGAAAGGGGAGCTTGCGGAGAGTCTTGTATTGCATCTGTGAGGTGCAGAACTGATTAAGGGGAAAAGTCCGACGGGGGCTAGGTGAAGGTGTATTTTTTTTGCGAGGATGCAGGTGTGGAACTGTAATCGATGTTGGAAGTTTAACCAACCAGATAACGCATAGAGATCACAGGTGTGGGTTAGCCTATCACAACCAGTGACTAGGCTGCAGGCTTTGTTCAGGACAATGTTTATCCTATTCAGGGAGGTGGGTTCAGCAGAGCCGCATATGGTGATCCCAGTATTCAACAGGGAGATGGATGGAGGTGACTGCGAGCTGCATAGCCTTGGGGGTAAGCAGTGCTTGAGCCGGTACAGGGGATGCCTACCCCAGAGCTGATAGAGGAGAAGAGAATTTGGGTATGCCTCTGTAGAGAGGGAGGTGTCTAAAGTGACACCTAGGTATTTGAAATTGGAAACTTGTTCCAGAGGGGCATCTAGCGCGTTCTTGATGAGGAGAGCAGACTGACTATAAGGACTTTGGCGGTGGGCAAAAATCATGGACTTAGTTTTATTATAGTTGATAATTAGGTGGTGTTCAGAGAACCAGGTCTCTAGTTCCCGGAATTGCCTTTGAAGGGTCTGCTGGAGGGCGGTAGGGTGGGCGTGTTTCCAGAACAGAACCGCATCATCAGCATAGAGGAGCAACTGACCGCTGCAGGCCTTAGGGAGGGAGTTTAGGAAGAGGGTGAACAGCAGTGGGCCAAGGATAGACCCCTGAGGGACCCCAGAGGAAACTGTTTTAGGGGTGGAGAGGGTGGAGCATATCCTGACTTGTTGCGAATGGCCTGAGAGGTAATCCTTGAACCAGGTCAATGTCTTGGGGACCACATTTAGTTTAGGGAGGACCTGAAGCAGAAGCTCGTGACTGACCGTGTCGAAGGCCTTGGTTAGGTCCACGTATATGGCCCCGGCAATAGAGCCATGGTCGAGGGCTTCATGTAGGAACGAGGTGAGCTCTGTGAGACCGGTGATGGTACTATGACTGAGCGGAAACCATGCTGCTCCTGGCTGAGGAGCATATGCTTAGTTAGGTGTTCAAGTTAACTGGTCAGAGACTATTCTTTCTAGGGCTTTGGAGAGGTGGAAGTATAGAGATGGGTCTGTAGTTGCTGGTGTTAGTGGGGTCACCGCCTTCAGGATGGGAGTGATTATGGCTCTTCCTCGGTAGAGGGGAACTGCCACAGCAGAGCCAGAGGTTAAGAATTTTAGTGAGGCAGTAGCGTGCATCAAGGGAGAGCCTCAGGAGTTTAAGATCAAGGGAGTCATTGCTGTAGTGGGAATTAGAGATAGCCCTGGTAATATAGCATTTTGCCTCGTGGTAGGTGATGACTCAAAAGCCGGAAGGGGGTATTGGTAGAACTCGAGTTGGGGGGGGAGGAGGAGGATGTGGAGAGATCAGAGAAGGCCGAGTTAAGGCTTCAGCGATAGTGGGATGATCATGAGTGACCTCACCATTAATAGTGAGTTAGCGTGGGGGTGGGGAGCCAGATTTGCCACTGAGCCCTTTATGTTGTCCCAAAATTTTTCCCATCACCCCAGGTAGAGGTTAGGGTGTGTTGGTCAGTAGAGGGCTTTCGCCCGCCGCAAAGCCCATGTACATTTATTAAGTAGCCTCCGTAGAATTGTCTATCCAGGGTGCTTTGGGAGTCTATGGCTTTGTGCCAGAGGTTATCTCTTTGCTGAAGCAGGCTTAGTAGTGGGGTGTGATCCAAGGGGTGGATCTGGATTTCACAACTAGCTTAGAAAAGGCTATAAGTCACAGGCTTTGTTGAAGGTGGTTATGAAGTGAGCCAGGGCGAAGTCAACTGACTGGGCAGTGTAAATGGGTAGCCAGTTGCTGTTGGTTAGGTGGGCTTTAAGGTTCTTTAAACCGCCCTTTTTGAGTCTACGTTGCCAGGAGATTTTAGGGAGTGCTGGGGGCAACTTGCACGACCACCAGCAAGTTACTGGTGAGTAACTTACATGTATGTATGTATGTGATCATATAATACAAGCAAGATATTACATACAAGGACACCATATTGGATGACAATAGGTGGTGAGCAAACAAGTGGTACAAGTGATGAACATTTCTAGGTAGTATACTAACAATGGATTTAGCAAATTGATCAGCAACAGAAAATATAGGGTAAGGGAGGTATTCATGGCTTGGTAGGGTGAGTGGAGTAGTATATACGTAGACAGAGCCAGGAGTAGGATGGGGAAGGGAAGCAGGAGTGGGATTGCTGCAGCAAAGGTAGCAGATGCAAGTCAGGAGCCGGAGAATAAAATAGTGTCTTGGATTAAATGATAGTACGAACAATAAGTACTTAACATGCACAAGGCAATTAAAGTCTTACACAGAATGCACATAGCACACATAGGGATAAGAAGGGGCTTAATGACAGTTGCAGATATCTTTTATTTTGGCTGAGCTTAGCACTTTGTAGAAGTTAAATGTAATCTCGGCCCAAAAGACTACAAAACATTTTCAATTAGCCATTGGTATGGACACCAAGAAGGCTTTTGACAGGGTTAACTGGATATTTTTAGAAGAGACCCAAAGACGATTCGGTCTGGGGAACAAATTTTTAGCAGTTATCAGAGATCTCTATAATGCTCCAGAGGCAAGAATCAAGGTGAATGGCCACCTCTTAGAAAGATTTTTCCTTTTGAGGGGGACAAGACAGGGCTGCCCCCTCTCACCACTGCTCTTCGCACTATCCCTGGAACCTTTAGCTATCAACATCAGAGCACAGCATCAAATAAAAGTGGTGAAGGTGGAGGGCTACACTCAAAAAATTGCATTATACGCAGATGACTCCTTATTCTTTGTCTCGGAACCAGAGACTTCCGTTCCAGCTCTCATACAAACGTTGGAAGAATATGGCACACTGGCGGGATATAAAATTAATCTTAATAAGTCTGAGGTCCTCATCCTGAGTGGGACCCCTTCCTGAGAATTTAAGAAAACCGTCCCCTTTGCATGGGCCCATAGAAATACCATCCGCTACCTCAGTATCAACATATCTGCTGACCTTTCCCAGCACTTCAAAAATAACTACTTAAAAGTATTCCAAAACCTCCAAGCAGACATGGCCAGATGGCAGTTATTACCTCTGACACTGTACGGTAGAACACAAACCCTGAAAATGAATGCCTTACCTAGGCTTTTCCTTTTTCAAACCCTCCCAATACAATCCCCCATAGAATTCTGGACCACCTTCCGGAAAGAGACACAGAGGTTCATCTGGAACAATAAGTGACCTAGATTAGCCAGAAATGTACTATAAGCACCCCGGGGAAAAAGGAGGCTTGGCCCTCCCACACTTCTACCTATATTTCGTGGCAGCCAGAGGGGCACAATTATGCACTTGGGCTAAACATAGGGAGGATTCAGGCTGGTACCTCCTTGAAGAGGAAGCTCATAAAGGCTGGGCACTTTGGGTCCTACCGACCAATACCAAAGCATTGGATATACAAGGTTCACTGGTGAACCCCTGGGTTACACACTCTCTCGAGGTCTTGAAAAAACTAAGAAAACCTACCCATACCCCAGAGGGTCCAGGCCCCTTATCCCTGATTAGGTTTGAACCCTCCTTCACCCCACCAAGATCAGACTCCGGATTTAGGGTTTGGACTGCTTGGCGGCTCACCACCTTTGCATAGCGTACGGACAATGGAAACTGCCTCTCATTCACCCAATTAACAAACAAATTCCTCCTTCACAAGGAAGATCATTAGAGATACCTTCAGGTACGTCATTACATATTATCATCAAATAGGATGCAACTGTTGAACAGGGATAGACCAGAGCTTGAAAACTTTTTTTCATTTTACAATCACAATTAAAGGAAACACCCACCCACTCTCACAGCTATATAAAATACTAAATAGCAATAATCCACCTGCGGTGGATAGGTTAAAATGGAGATGGGAATCAGAATTATCCATCTCTATATCTCAGACCAACTGGGACAGATGAATGACTAGAGGGTGGCCAGTAACTAGCTCTTCTCCTACTTGGCGAGAGTTCCACTGGAAAGTTTTACTACGGTATTTCCTCACCCCTACTAATGTTCAGCATTTTGGACATCACCAGTCTGATATGTGCTAGAGGGGATGCAGGGACATAGGAACTCAGACACATATTTTTCGGACTTGCCCCGAAATTCAAATGTTCTGGAGAGCCATACACACCCAGATACAAAACATCATGGGCCTACAAGTCCCTTTCATGGGAACAAACCTGGTGTTGGGCCTTCTGACCTTACTATATGGGAGCAGGCGGTTAAACAAATTAGCTCAAATGATGAGGGCTATAGCTCTAAAGTGCATCACCTCAAGATGGTTGTCTCCACTCCCTCCTACAGTGCAAGACTGGTCATCCAGAATGACACAACTAGAAGCTATGGAACACATTACCAGTACTCTGAGACTACAGAGTGAGAACTTTATACAAATCTGGGCCCCCTGACATCAGTACCTACGAGGACTGGTTGATGCCCCAAGACAGGATATGAAAACACATCCGCATAGTCTAAGTTATTATAAATAGAGGATATGAGTTATTGCCTGTATGTTACAGAGTTTTGTGTTACAGATACATTTTCCCAACGACTAAGCCAGAAATGTAAATAAAGTGCTTTGGAAAGATATAGAAGTTGGTTAAGATAACTTTAAACTGAAAATGCAGATCAGTATAGAACTACATGCATCTTTGTTTTTACTTAGAGCTGTTTGTTCATCAGTTGATAGAATTGTACTAACAGTAAACTGGAACTGTGAAACACATCTGATATCAAATAAAAATGAAGTTTTAAAAAATCACTCATTGCAGCGGTAGGTCAGAGCTTTTAGCTGATTGTTTCGTGAGGGCACAGTTTAGGCCCAAACCCTTCCCACCCCTGGAAATAGTTCCTTTATACCTGGGGTTCTGACATCATTTCCTCAAGAGGGCAAGGTGCATATCACTGTCATATCCTCTTTAGCACACTGCACTGCCAACATAAGCATACACATTATATAATATATATATATTTCTATAAAACAAACCAATCACACACACACACACACACACACACACACACACACACAAAAAAAAAACCAAAATAAAATATAAACAAGAAGGTAGACAGACATGTGGGGAGTAGTGCAATGTAATGGCTGTGAGGCAGCAGTCATCCGGGAGTCTTTCTGGAGGCTGAGATGCTGCCCTGTTTGCAGACAACCCTCTGCCCTCAGGGAGGAAGTTGCTCATCTTCAGGCCACACTGGACAGTAGTAAGGGAACCTCCCCCCAGGCCACACTGGACAGTAGTAAGGGAACCTCCCCCATCCAGGGAGCACCAGAGCTACCACCACTACCTCAGAGGTTGCGAAGAAAGCACAGCAGTTGGACCACAGTGGGCTCAGGGAGGGTAAGGGTGGTTGAACAGAGGCACACCCAGTCAGTTGTTCCACTCCACAATCCATACACCATTCTGGGGGAGCATAGTTCCCCTATGGATGCACCCACAGAGGAAACTAAGGAGGTTGCAGACAACTGTCACAAGGGAGGCCCTCAGGAAGGAGGCAGAGGACACCACAGGAAAAGGAAGCAGCTTCTGGTGGGGGGACTCAATTATTAGGGGGATAGAACTGGGGAGACCAGAGAAAACTGAAGTAAGGTGTCTGCCTGGTGCGATGGCTTGGAGGGACAGGAAGAGCATCCCTAGGATCACGAGAACAATTGCACAGGAGTCTGAGCTGGACGTCATTGTCCACCTAGGAACAAATTACTTGGGTCATCATGAGATTAGAGCAGTGCAGAAGGACCTTGTAGAGTTGGGGAGGGGCCTAGGACAAGTAGCACACACAGTATCCTTCTCAGAGGTGCTGCCTGTCCGTGGCATGGGTGAGGCGAGGGTACTTTGCACCATGTAATTTAACAAATGGTTGAAAAAATGGTGTGGAGCATAGGGGGTTTGGCTTCATTGAGGACTGGGGTTCCACCTGGAGGGACACCAGCCTATACTGGCAGGATGGTCTGCATCTGTCCAGGAAGGGAATAAGTCTTTTGGGCAATCAGTTTAAATGCTTCATTGGCAAGCTTTTAAACTAGTCAAGGGTGGGAGGCAGCAGGAAAATCCCAGCCTCCCCCTACAAAACGGTACTAAATGAGGAAAAAGACCATGGTAGAAAGGTCAGTGGGGGATGCTGCTACAGAAGGTAACCGTCTTTCGGATGAGACGTTAAACCGAGGACCATCTGCCTGGATTGGTAGTAGTTCAGGTGGATGTTAAAGATCCCATGGCACTTATCGAAAAGAGTAGGGGAATTTCCCTGGTGTCCTGGCCAAATTTCCCTCATTCACTAAAAAAAAAAAAAAAAAAACACCAACAGCTTAATCTGGTTCAAGGTCAGTTGGCATTCATCTGTATCCCCCTCCCCCGGGTCGTGCCTGAAAATAGGCAGGATTTGTCTAGTGCACTTACCCGGTCAACAAAAGCTAAATAAATAACCAAATAAGGTAAAGCCATCAAAAAATGGAGAGCAATGAGTACCAGTGCCCATAGTCTGGGTAACAAGCTTCCCGAATTAGTGGCCTTGATGGAGGAGGAACATCTGGATACCGTGGCAGTCACAGAAACACGGTACACACAGAACCATGACTGGGACATAAACATACCAGGATACACTATCTACAGGAGGGACAGGGAGGGTAAAAGAGGAGGAGGAGTAGCTCTTTACATAAGGGAAGGAATCAAAGCAACAGAACAAAAGGATAAACAGGGAGAAGAAGCACTGTGGGTCAATTTGTAGACAGACAATGGCACCACAATCCGCACAGGGGTTGTATACAGACCCCCCTCTCAGGGGAGGAAATGGACAAGGAAATGATAGAAAGTATACCTAGAATGGCAGAAAAACGGGAGATATTGCTGATGGGTGATCTGAATATGCCAGATGTTAACTGGAGGGCAGTTGCAGCAGCCACTTCAAGAGTGGGGTTATTCTAGATGCCCTACAGGGGGCATGTCTTAGACAACTAGTATTGGAACCCACTCGAGAGGGAGCAATCTTAGACCTGGTTCTCTCAAATGGAGATGGAGAGAGGATCACAGAGAAGTGTGATCCTAGAAGATGTAGAAGTGGGTAGCCATCTGGGAACTAGCGACCAGCGAACAGTATGGTTCACAATAAACACAGCGATAGAGTCAAGCCATACAAAGGCAAAAGTACTGGACTTCAGGAGGGCTGACTTTGCCAAAATGGGTGAGTGCCTAAGGAATGCACTAGCAAATGGGCAGGAAAGAGGGTTGGAAGAACAATGGGGAATAATAAAAACTGCCATCACAGAGGTAACAAGCCTTTGTGTGAAACAATTAAACAAAACAAAATGATGTAAGAAACCACTATGGTTCTCAAAGGAGGTGGCAGTGAAGGTTCAAGAGAGAAAAAGAAAGCATTCAGGAAGTACAAAGAATCACAGAAGGAGCAAGACAGAGAATTGCATCAGTTAAAGCAAAAGGAAGCTGGGAAGGCAGTCAGAACAACAAAGGCCCGAACTGAGAAAAAGATAGCCAACTCAGTTAAGAAGGGGATAAAACCTTTTTTAGGTACATCAGGGAGCGAAGGAAAACCAAGGGAGGGATAGTGAGGCTTAATAAAGGGAAGGGGGGTGGTCAGAGGGTGACTGTGAAAAGGCAGAGATACTAAACAAATATTTTTGCTCAGTAGTTACAAATGAAGAGGGGGAGGTACCTAAAACAAACAATAGAAACACTCTGGATACAGAAGTTGATACCAGCCCATTACAGAATAAAGGGTTCTGAAAAAACTCTTAAAACTGAAGGTGGACAAAACAATGGGGCCTGATGGGATTCATCCCAGAATTCTAAAAGAACTAAGGGTAGAACTAGTGGCACCACTGACTACCCTCTTGAACAAATCATGGGAGGATGGGGTGGTACCTGAGGACTGGAGGAGGGCAGATGTGATCCCCCTTCACAAAAGTGGGAGCAGGGCAGAAGCAGAGAACTACAGACCTGTTAGTTTAACCTCAGTGATAGGGAAAATGATGGAATCACTTCTGAAGGAAAGAATTGTCAATTACCTAGAGGCCAGAGGGGCACAGGACCCAAGGAAGCATGGATTCACAGCGGGAAGGTCATGCCAGATGAATCTAATAGATTTCTTTGACTGGGTGACCAAAGTAGTAGATCAGGGAGGGGCTGTGGACATGGCCTACCTAGACTTTAGCTGCAGCAAAGGTGCTCCACTTAACATCTGGCATATTAAAGTCCCCCATCAACAGAGGGACTGGAAGGAAAAGTGTGCCTCTTTGCAGATGACACAAAGATCTGCAAAAGGGGTGATACACAAGGAGGTGTGGAAAGCATGAGAAGGGACTTGGCAATGTTGGAGGAATGGTCATAAGTATGACAGCTTGGATTCAATGCAAAGAAGTGCAAAATTAATGCACCTGGGAACCAAAAACCAAGGGGAAGATTACACAATGGGGGGCGGTAGTAACAACAACAAAAATGGAAAGGGACCTGGGGATAATCACATCAGATGACCTTAAGGTTGGCAAGCAATGTGAGAAGGCAGTAGGGAGGGCTGGGGGGATACTGGGATATATAGGGAGAGGCATCACCAGCAGAAAACAGGAAGTTGTTATCCCTCTGTACAGACAGTTAGTGAGACCCCATCTGGAGTACTGCATCCAGTTGTGGAGACCCCATCTCTGCAAGGACATAGACAGGATGGAGGCAGTTCAGAGGAGGGCAACTAAAATGGTGCAGGGCCTGCAAGAGAAGCCACATAAGGAGAAACTAAAGGAGCTTAATATGCTTACCCTTGAGGAAAGGAGGGAGAAGGGGAACATGATAGAAACGTTTAAGTACCTCAGTGGAATCAACAAAGTCCAAGAGGGTAGCATCTTTCAGATAGAGATGTGCAAGAACAAAGGGACACTATTTGAAGATAGAGGGGGGACGGCTCAGGGGCAATGTGGGGAAGTATTTTTTCACAGCGAGGGTGGTGGACGCATGGAACAGCCTTCCTAAGGAGGTTGTGGGGTCTAAAACTGTAGGAGAATTCAAGAATGCATGGGACAGACATAAGACAATTTTTGTGGGGGGCAGGAAGAAATAGGATCTGTAGCTTATCCTCTTGGTAGGAAAATGGGCAGACTAGATAGGCCAAGAGGTCCTTATCTGCCATCAAAGTCTATGTTTCTGTATAATATGCATACAGAAATTACAATTTCTACAGGAAAAGCATCCAACTCTTCGGTTCTCACCATTCATAGCATTTCTAACTCTATTTTCCTCACAATGACTATGGCAAAGCTTATCGCCTAATGTTGATACTCCCTTATATGCCATGCGTGGTGGGACTCGAGCAAAGTCACCTAACCCAGGATCACTCATTAAAATATGCCAATACGACAAAGGTTAAACAATGTATTTGACACTTGAAGTAGTATTCATGTTTTACATAGGTATTAATGAAGTCAATTATGTTGAACCAATGAAGGAAGGAGGCATATGGCATGTGACATCATAATGACGTAGTTCAAGACCAGTATTTAAAGGCCACAGAGATTAAAGTATTTAGCCTTTGATAAAGGATGGGACTACATCTGAAACGCGTCAGGCTATGCCTCGATTTTTTGTGCGTCATGTAGTAATAAATGTTTTTTTTAAAACAAGAGACTGGTGCCATGGTGATTGGAGAGGCTGGTATGTGCTCTGCTTTTTTTGCAAAAATATGTTTTATAGCACAGTAGCACCACAGTCCTTGTGCATTCCCAGCTCTTTTCAAAACTGTTTACATTCCTTTGTGACCCCTTAGCTCTAAATCCTGTCCAGCGCTTTGTGATCTGGTGACAATAGCCTCCAGTTTTAGGGCACCCCCAGAACACATGGGAATGATATCCCTTAGCAGCACAACCTCTCCAGCACAGATATGACTGCCACCTCACAAAGTCAGCTGCTACAGGTGGTGTATGGACTAACTTTAGTAATATCTTCCGTCTAGATTCCCTCCAAGAGGGGGATGCTGTGACCCTCCACAACTGTGTTACAGTATTTTAAACCATTCCTGCTCAGCCACTACTCTGCCCAATTCTCCCTCCCATCTCTCTTTAATCCCTGATAATGTGTGGCCTCCTGCTTCACTCAGCATTTTATAGACCATGGAAATATATCAACATTTAGATTGTAATCTGGTCACCCAAAATAACAGGCCCTCCCACTTAGTCAGGTCCCTGGAAACATGAACTGTATTGTACCCTGACTGCAGGTAGTGTCTGACCTGTAACAACCTATGAAAATCCAATTGGGTAATCTAATTGGGTAAGTAAAGCTTATCATTATGTACCTTTGCATGTTAATTATGTTGACCGGTATGTATAGGCCCATATTGACTGGCACCTTCACAATGTTTTATCTTTTTTTTTTTTTTGCACCGTTGTCCACTGTAATTGTAATCTTATGAAGTGTACTGTATTGTATTTATGCCCAGGACCACCTTGAAAATGAGCTTGCTCAATGGTGTTTATGCCTGGTTAAATAAAGTGATTGATTGATTATTTATCGAATCTTGTTGACCTGGTAAGCCCACTGGGCCTAGAAGTCCCTTTTTCAGGAGTGACTGGGGGAAAGAGGGGATACAGATGATAAGCAACTGAAACTGAACCAGATTAAGCTGTTGGTGGTATTTTTAGTGAATGGGAGAAATTTGGCCAGGACACGGGGGCAATTCCCCTACTCTTTTTCGATAAGTGCCATGGGATCTTTAACATCCACATGAACTACCACCAATCCTAGCAGATGGGACCTGGTTTAACGTCTCATCCGAAAGATGGCACCTCAGAAGTGCAGCATCCCCTCAAGCTGCACTGCAGTGTCAGTATTGGGATATTAACCCAAGTGCCAGATGTGGGAACTGAACCCACAGCCCTCTGATCTCCCGGTCTCAGAGGCGAGTGTGCTACCTACTGAGCCACTGACACTGACAAATAATATAATGAATAAAATAATAAAAGTCAATTTTAAGGTGGTCAAAAGGCACACAGGTTCCCCCGACCATCAACTGTTTTTATCTTTGAAAGAATTGTTGATATCACTGCAGAAAGCCAGGGTCAGATGTAGGGATTCAAACTCCGGTTCCCCAATAATAGTCATTAAAGGGCAATCTCATTAGGTGTCTTGGTTATGGTCCTGATTTTGAGGACAGCTTTTAATAAGAGGCCTGTCCAGGGATTAGAGATCTGCTGCAGTATTGCTGGGGTGAGTCTGGCTTGAGAGAGGGTATA
The DNA here is from genome assembly GCA_016271365.2 of Neoceratodus forsteri. Classification (NCBI taxonomy): domain Eukaryota; kingdom Metazoa; phylum Chordata; order Ceratodontiformes; family Ceratodontidae; genus Neoceratodus; species Neoceratodus forsteri. The sequence continues at coordinate 743,394,415 of CM057451.1, forward strand.
CATTGGTGCTGGCAAATTGGCTCGGTTTTCAAGGATATACCACCCCAACACTAAAAATTGCTTTGCCATAGTTCTCACCTCTGAGGCTTAAGTGACTGAACAGTACATTTCAAAGTTGGGTAAACCCAGGCCACCCTTATATATAGGGAGGTTTAAGGTGTTCTTCCCAATTTGAATCCTGTATCTCTGCCACAAAAATGTCAACATTATTTTTTTAAGTCACTGCCAAAAAGTCTGTGGAATCACAATGGGAATGATTTGGAAAGGGAACATAAGACATGGGAGGACATTCATTTTCAAAATGTTCACTCCTCTCCCTGGGAAAGTGGGAGCAGACTCCAGGTCTACGTGTCTTGTGCAATCTCTTTTAACAGCCGAAGATGATTCAGCTTAAATAGCTTTGCTAACTCCAGTATTATTCTGATTCCCAAGTACTGGAATGTATTGTGGGGAGGCCCATCGAATGGGGAAAGATGCTTTGTATTCAAGGGTACAAGTCCATGATAACACCGCTGTCACAAACCCACTCAGCAGGTCAGGCCCTCTACTCCCAAAGTGCCAACCTCTGAGCGCAGTCTTGTGAACAGTTAACAGAACAAGGTAACCCTCTTGTCTGTTTTGTGAGTTCGGATGAACCTTTGGCCTCCAGTCTTGGAGGGATTCAAACTGTGAACCTCTTGCTAGCAAACCCAATGCCCAGGCTCAGATATTTCTGTCTTCAGGGGGCCAGATATCTTTGCCTATGGGCACCTAACCAGGTATACAGAGATGAACCCTTAAAAACTTAATAAAGACCTCAGATTTAGAACACTTCTCTTTCCAGTTCGGTATCACCATTCAAGCTTATGCCTAGTGTCTGCTATAACCATATATACTTTTCTTACAAATCAAAGAAATTCAAAGACAGACCAAGTATGTTCTAAAAAGTGTTTTACTAAAATAGATAAAAATATGTGAAACACAAAATACATTACTATTATATCACAAGACATACACATCTTATAAAATAAGGTTTTAAACAGTGCAATTCCTACTACAGTAATTAGATTTGTCTTTCTCTCTAAATACCTGCTTAAAGCACTCCAAAGATGTTTCTTTGTCAGAGTCTAGATAGAAGTGTGTCTGAAGGAAAAACAGAATTAATGTTTAAAAGCTGGTTTTCCCCACCTATTTTGCATGAGGTCACCCAGCTCCTCCCTATCAGAATATATAAAAAATATATATATCTATATAAAAACAGGATGTCTTTTTCAAGTATTATATTCTGCAACCTCAGCATGACTCATGTTCTTCAAATGACATTTCTTTGATCTCATGATAAGCTTCCTCCTTCCAGGACATGAAAGCATTTATGATTTCGCACTAATACATCACAACCTGCTTTTCTTCCTCTAAGTATTATAAAACTTTAGGATTTCCCTTCTAGCAACTACAGTTATAATTAACTTAAAAATAGGAGATCCTTGAATAAGGCCTGGTCTGTCATTAGCTTCTGGTCTTCCACGTAACACCCGGTATATAAAACCTGTGTGGGTGTGTGATCTCACATGCTGTGTCAGCATTTCTCATGGCTTTCATCTTTCAGCTGAAACCTGGGGTGAGCGAGGTCACTCCAAGAGCACCAGAGACAAAGCAGTAATACATTTTTATATAAAAAAAAAATGATACAGCACTCAGAACTGGCTGTCCACGTTACAACCGCAACTTCACATTTTGTATAATTTATCTAATCCCTAAAACTGCCACAAATGCTTCTGATTCTGTAAGCAAGGCTGGGATGGAACTTTGTGGCTCCCTTACAAAAAATAGGGCGTCATCAGCACATATACAGTAGACACCTTTTCTTCCATATGTCAAACCCAAATTCCTTTAATCTCTCTGTTGGTCCTGACTGACACTACCAGTGACTATATATAGAGTGCAAACAGTGAAAGGGAGAGAGAGAGTGCACTCCTGCCCGGTGCTCCTGCACAGGAGAGTTCTAGGCAACATTACTCCATTTACCCTTACAATGGCTTCTGGAGATGTAGAAAGTGAAGTGAGGCAATTTGAAACTTTGGCCTGAATCCCATCACCTTTAGTATATGTTGAAGGAAGGCCCAGTTCAACCAGTCAGACGCTTTCACAGCATTTACTGAAACAGTGATCTGGAAGTTCGGTTTAGACCATTGTGATTGAAGGATATTAAGGAAGTGCCAGATATTGTCATGAAGGTTCCTCCCCTAAATGAATCCTGTTTGATCTGGATGAACTAGGGCCCCACAACCTCCTGCTCCCTAGTTGCCAAAATGGAGGTGAATATTTTATGGCGTACAGAAAGGAGGGATATCAGTTATTAAGACTCACACATGGTGGGGTCCTTTTCAGGTTTTAACAGGACTGAGATTTGTGCTCTTCTCCATGTCTGGGGTGCTCTCTCCCCATCCAACAACCTTTCAAACAGCATCTGTAGTTCTGGCTTTAGTGATTCTTGGAAAATTAACAGAACTCTGAAGTGAGGCCATCAGTTCCTGGGGCCTTCCACATTTTAACATTTTTAATACTGGCTGCCAACTCCTCCCCAGACAGGAGCTTCCAATGCCTCCATTTCTTGCTGTGTCAGTGAACAAAGATGTAACTTTTGTAGGTAGTTATGTACTTGTTCCATATGTGTGGTCATATGCTTCTCACCGTAAAGGGTCTTACAATCATTTGCAAAGATTCCTGCAATTTCCCCCAGATGTGCGGTTTCTTGGTTGCCCTCTCATCTTTCACCTTCAAATTTGCTCTACTGGCTGCCTGTTTATGGATCTGCCATGCTAATATCTTCCCTGCTGTCCCTCCCCATCATAATACCTCTGAAAGGAGTACTGAAGTTGACCCTCAAGCTTGTGTTCCAGGTACTGTTATAATTTAACCTTTCATTCCATTATCTGGGGGAAGCAGTGAATCATCCAACATTACCTTATTAGCTGCCTCTCATTCAAAAAGCTGATGTTCCAACTCCAGATAATGGGCTACATCCCATTTCCTTTCTGAGAGGCAAACTGGATTATTACTCCAGTACCCGTAGCCATCAGACCATCTCACTTGTGAGCCAAAGGGGTACTGCCTACCTTACTGCCCTGGAACTATTCCGCAATTTTCTGTTGTACTAATTCTTCAAATTCATAATTATTAAGCAGTGAATTGTTCATTTTCCTAATTGAACTTTAGCATATGGGACTGATGAACAAAGCAGGGCTCCCTGGGGCATGGTCTGACAATATGACTGATCCTGTTCTGCAGTCTTGTACTGTGTGGGCCCATTCCCAGACAGAAAAAACACATCAGTCCTAAAATAGTATATCCTTGGGGAGGAGTAGTATGGAAATCTTGATCTCAGCAGCATGAGTAAAGTGCCACAGATCCTGCAATCCTAGTCCTCTTGCTAGGCATCTAAGGCATTGGTCAGCCCTGTCTCCCCAATTGTCTCTAGTATTCCTGCCTTTGTAAACCACCTCTGGATGTAGCACACTGTTAAAATCTCCTCCCACTAAGCAGAGTTTGTTGTTTTCCATAGGAGTACCAAGTAAGCCTTTTCTAAAGGAATTAGCCCTGTTTGGTTCCTCATTGGGGACATACAATTTTAAAATAGAAATTGGGGTATCACAGTACATGCCCTCTGTATGGATGTACCTCACATATGGATCAGAATAGGTGGTAGTAACTGAGTGGATCAGGTAGACTACCAGACTCCTTTGCACAGGCAAGGATCACAGTACTACCTACACCGGATAAACCACGGGATCAAGTAACATCTTATAGGACTATTCTGTTATTAAATGTGGACATTAAGATCTATGCTAAACTATTGGAGGGGTGCCTGGAGAAAATCCTATCTAAACCAACACGTGAGGACCAGGTGGGATTTGTGAAGGGGGGGCAGCAAATTTGAGAACTCTGCTGCAGTTACTTGCGTGGGACCAGAGGAACTCAGATGACTGTCCAGTGGTGGAAGACAGAGTGGGACCACCTCTTTTTTTTTTTTATTTATTTCAGTCTTGTAATTAATACCATTGAGCCAAAGGTTCTTTTACATAGGCTCCACATCATATCAAAGAAAAGAAACAAACAATATAGTGAGAAAATGCATAGTGATCCTAGGCGTAAAGGTAACAACATGGAACCGCCTTCCTGAGGAGGTCGTTGAGTCTAAAACAGTGGGGGAATTCAAACATGCATGGGACAGACATAAGGCAATTATAGTGGGGGGTTGCAGGAAGTAGGCTGTTGGTTAACTAGAATCTGCAGCTTATCCGGTAGGTAGGGAAATGGGCAGACTGGGTGGGCCAAGTGGTCCTTATCTGTTGTCAAAGTCTATGTTTCTATGTAATAAAGTAAGCACATGGATTTAAGTTACTAAAACAGGTATTTTGCAGACATACAGCAGTTAGGAGTAAGCTTAACTAGCAAGGAAGGACATTAGGGTTGGGATCCAGCTACAGGAGGAAAAAGATGCAGCCAAGTGGCATTGTCAGATACAAAATGAGGGAAAGACAACTAGGGACATGGTCTTACAGAACAGTCAGAAGCTAAGAGCTAGGGACTAACATTATTCCAGAGTACGGATACAGACAAAGGCATTGTCTGAGCAAGGGGAAGGGCCATTACCAGGAGGGGAATATTAACAGACAAACGTGGGCTGTGTCATTCAGCTTAAGAGTGCACTCCAGTGGGGCAATCAGTGCAGGAACTGATGATGCCCTCTATGGAGCAGCAAGCATAGTGTGATGCTGGGATTGGTTAATGAGGACCTCAGAAAGGCAAGTAAGCTATAGGATAGTAGCAAGGGAAGGATGGTGGGGTGGAGGAAGTGTGGGGTAGGGTGTGGGCGAAGGAGAGGAAACAGGCCCAAGTTGTTTTATACGCGGCAGTCACAGGAAACATTGGCAAGTAGTGCTTGGCGAAGTTGCTTTTTGAAGGAGCCCAGTGTTTGGTCTTTGGTAACATCACAATGGAGTGAAGTATACCATAATGGTCCAAATAGTAAATAGAATGCCCATAATTATGGATTTGTATTGACACCTGATTTTAATTAAGTATTCACTATTTAAAGAGGTGTTCTATGTAGTGATTTCTCTCTTGAAGAGGTGCAGTGTGTCTGTGTGAAATGTTGAGACTGTTGTGCTGGTGTGGCGGAGGCGTTATTAGTGCTGGATTTTTGAATAAAGGACTAAATATTTTTTTTTAATGTGCTTTGCCTTTTTCAAGCCTGAGTGAGTGCCCTGGTTATTTTGTATGTTTACCAGAGAGCACCTCGAACTGTGAGCGACTCTGCATGTTTGGAAGTTATACCACAATGGTGCTCTGTATGCAAATGAGTGTTGCCCTTGGGTGGTACAGCAGCGAGGCACTATGAACGCGTGGTTCAAGGTGCATCTAGTATGCCGGATGTGGTTTGGCGACCTAAACATTGACTGTACATCAAGAGCAAGAGACCGAGGGAGGCCTTTCTCGCTATTAGGCATGATCGATAGGATAGTCTGCCTTTGAGCTGAAGCCAGTTTGCTTGCTCATATAAGTCGCAGGTGTATCAGGCAGGTGGTCCCAGTTAGGAGATGGCAGGCCTTGTTAAGGGCAGTGGTGACACAGTGCAGGGCCATTGTCGGAGGCAGATCCATAGATCACAAGCCCATAATTGAGTACTGAGACTACTAAACTATGTGTAGCAAGCTTGAGGGCTTCCGGGGTAAGGCAGTGTCTGTATTTTGTATAGTAGCCCAGTATGGGTATTCACTGTTTTGGTAACATTGTCAATATGGCTGGAGAATGACAGAGTGCTGTCAACTGTCACTCCTAAATACTTAAAAAGGCGAGTCTGTTCTAAGATAATGCCTGAGCTATTTCCGATTTCCAGCTGGTGGGAGCAGAATCTGTTTCGTGCATTGTGAAACAACATTGTTCTTGTTTTTGTGTACTTAAGGACTGGCTTCTGTGAGAGTAACCTGGCCTCAGCATTGGTAAAGCTAGTTTGCAATTGATTAGCCGAGAGTGTGGGATCAGTATTACTTGAGTATAAGAACCACGCTGTCTGCGCAGAGTAGGATCTGACCATGATAGGAGGCTGGCAGCTGATTCAGGAATATGGTGAAAAGTAATGAGCCCAGGCTAGACCCTTGTGGGACACCTGAACGAACCAACTGTTTTGTGAAAAGTGTATCACCAATCCTGACTTGTTGAGTGCATCTGCTGAGGTAGCTGTTGAACCAATTGGCGGTGTCCATGGATAAACCTAGATCAGATAATTGTTCGATAAATAGAGAGTGATTTATAGTATCAAATGCCTTGGAAAGGTCAATGAACGTTGCTCCAACTAACTGACTTGATCCAAGGCATGATGTATGTTTGAAAATTTGAGCAGGGCAGTAGTAGTGCTGTGCCCTTTGCGAAATCCATGTTGCTGACTACAGTGAAGATTATACTTCTCCATGTATTCTACCAATTGATCAGACATGATTTGCTCTAACAATTTGGAAAGTGGCAGGAGGATTGATATGGGCCTGTAGTTCCTGTGCAATGCCCTGCCCCAGACTTGTGTACTGGTGTAACTAAGGCAGTTTTCCATTTCTGTGGGAATTGGCAAAGCATGAGGGAGCTGTTAAGGATCTTTGTCAAGGGGGACAGTACCTCATCAATGGTGAGGGCGATGAGCTTTAGGTCAAGTGAATCCCCACTTAACCTAGTTTTCCTAAGTACTTTGAGAATGTATTTCTTTGCTTCTTCTTTGCTCACTAATTTAAAGTGGAATGGTGAGTGTGACCTCGTATTTTCTGCTGACTATGAATTGCAGGAAGTGGGGGGTAGGGTAGAAGAAGTTAGGGGGTAGGACATGACGGAGATCTGCAAAAGCCTCATTGAAAGTGTCAGCTATGGTTTGAGGATTAACGGTTGTGCCATTTATGTTGAGCATGGAAAGGGTCTCTTTGGGAACCTTTCCTGTCACCTCAGAGATGTTATTCCAAAATTTCATCCATCTTTCCAGGAATTGGTTAAGGCTTCCTTATAGTATTTTGCTTTTTTGGCCAAATTGCTCTTGTGCAGGCATTCCTTGCTGTTTTATACACCTGTATATCCACTTGGTTGGCAGTGGTCCTGGCTCGGTACCAGAGGTGATCGCAGGATTTCATTTGCTTGAGTAGGTCATGTGTAATCCAGGGATTGCTGTAACCCTTGATCTTTCTTGTTTTGTGAGGGGCAGGGAGATCGCACGCTGTGTTGAAAGTAGTAATAAAGTAATTAAAGGTTGTATTGCTATCTGGGGCTGTGTCGATTTGCGACCAGTCCACCTGTCAGAGCTGTCTTTAGAGGTTCTAGGGGCCCTCTGATGAGCACCCTGCTGTTAATGATCTGAGCTGGAGGTCTGATGTACTTGTTAAACTAGGTACATAGGACGGGTGAGTGATCGTTAATTGAATCTAGTAAGACTTCAGTGTGGGTAATATGATCTGGTCTACTGGTGACTACCCAGTCCAGCAGAGTAATGGTCTCAGATTTGTAGATCATCCCAGTGGCTGACTGTACCAGCTGTGTGAAATTAGTGGTTGTTAGAGCATCCTTATAATGACTTGCACTGTTACAGAACCAGCTGATGTTGAAATCACAGAGTAGTATGGTTTCCGACTTGTAAACTAGGTCTCTGATATAATCAAAGAGGGAGGTTAGGTCCACAGTTGCTAAATTTGGTGGGATATAAATTGATGCCACTGTTAATATTTTGTTGTGTGCACCAAGCATTATTCTGGTGGCAAGGATCTGTGCATCAACCCTGGACTCAGGGAGTGTTAGGACTTGACCCATGAGAGGCTGTTTGATATATAAGGCACATCCACCTCCCCTTTTGGAGATTCTGTCCTTCCTAAAAACAGTATAGCCCTGCATTGCGATGGCAGTGTCAGGGGTATCAGGTTTCAACCAGGTCTGTTGTATTGCTATGACATCGGGGTGGTACAGATTAGTCATATGGTAAGGACATCTAATTTGTGGAGGAGGCTGCATATGTTAATGCTGGCTAGAGATAGGGCACCAGATTTGACACGGCCCAGGGAGGTTGAGGGGGCCGGGCCTGGATTCCGATGAATGTTGCCTGAGATGAGCAGAAGTAGTAATAGTAGTAGTAGTAGTAGGTATTTCAGGCAGTTTTTTAGGTATCTGCTACGAAGTAGGTCAAGTTTTTTGCTTGTGCGAGTCTGCTGATTCTTACAGTGTGCACAGTAAGGCTGAAAAAAAGAGGTGGCTGGAGATGGAGGGGGGAACTCCTCCAGGTGGTCCCAGATTTGTAGGTAGACTGCATGTTTAGGTGGCTGAAATGTGGGAATTTAGAGCGGACACTTGAAGTTGTAGTGCCATATACACAGAGCTGATTCTTGTTTATGAGAAATAGGAGGTGGTGAGTGTTAGCTTCAATGCCCATACCTATTGGGTGAGTTATAGTAAGTAAGGAGAGTAAGATGAGCACAGTGATAACTGTAGTCATTGTGCCTGAAGGGAGGGGCTAATAGTGGAGTTTATTCTAATGGTGAGGTAAAGAAATCCTGGTATTGTGGATCTAGGTATTACCCCTTCAAGAGCTTTGCTGTAGCTCTTAGGTGCTTCCCCTTTAAGAGGGAAAGTGAAGTGTAACCAAGTAGGAGGCGGGCAGGTCTCTCAGCTCTGGTAGTGTATTTAATAAAGGAACGGGGGCCAAAAAATCTCTAAGAAACCAGTTCAGGGTAGGCAAATGCTGAAAACAGTGCAGTGAAGGATTGATCAATTCAGAAAAAAATACAAGTCAGACTGAGAATCAAGTCAGGCTGTGCAGCCCTGAGGACTGAGCAGCTGACAAGAAAAACAAGCAAGTAGCAGAGCTGCACTGTGAAGCTCGAGAGAACTGCAACTGAAAGAACTGTGAAGCAAAAAAGATCAGGGCTTCACTACGCAGCTGCTAAAAGAAGTAAAATAAGATCCGTGTTTCTCTGTAGTCTTATGCCCTAGTCCAATGATTTCAGCATTAGCTGCAGTGTCAGGCAAGAAACCAATGTCAGCGCTCTGGGGCCATCTGAAACCATTCAGGTCCCACAGTGATGGGTGCCAGGTATTCAATTAGAAAAGGGAGGAAAGCTCCAAAATCTCCTTTCTCTCGTCCTAGGTCAGGGACAAGCCATTACCTTGTGAGCCAAGGAGGAGAACAGGCTGCAGGTGCCTTCTTGCCCTGTCCTGAATGGGCAGGTTGCTTGTGGAGGGGGACCATGTCTGCGGTAACAGCCTGGCGGGCTCCGATCAGCCTGAGAGAGTGGAACAGAAAAAAGGGCAATTTTAAGCCTGAGTGGTGGTCAGGGGGTGGTTTCAGAGCAGGGAGGGGTATGAAAAATTAACAGTTGAAAAGGCTTGGGAAGAAAGGGGGGCTGCTCTGAAGCATGATAAGGCACATGGGGTTTGGAGATAAATTCTTGAATTGCATGCAGGCCATTTGCATAACCCACAGCAGCACTTCAAACTAACTCCTGGCTCTTGGAGAAGTTACATTTGGGAAGAAGGACATGCCGGGGTGCCCCTCTCTCCATTATTATTAGACACATCATTAGAGCCACTGACTTAAACCCAAAGGCAACATGAAGAAATAGAGGGAGTGACTCTGGGGGAGCTACAACAAAGTATTATATGGAGATGATTTGTTGGTGTGTCTCAGTAAACTGGAGGAACCTCTCCCCATCTGGCAAATGTGCTGAGGGCCTTCAGGTCCTTTTCAGAGTACAAGGTTAACCTCACAAAAACTACAGTATTGTCCCTCTGTCAATGTGAGTATGTACCTTTCAAAGAACAGCTCCCATTTCAGTGGACCTCAGAAAGTTTGAAATATCTAGGGATGAAAATTAGGAAGCAGACTAAGAATATTTATGAGGCTAATTATCCCCCCCCCAATTATTGAACAAGGTTAAAGCCTTATGTGTCAAATCACAAACTCTGCCATTTTCACTGTGAGGTCACTCAAATACTTTAAAGACAACCAGTCTTCCTAAAGTTTTGTATTTATTCCAAGTATTACCGATCCCCATACCTTCTAACTTTTTCAAGCAGTTTACAGACCCATGCAGCTACGTGGCTGTGCAATAACAAGACCCCATAAGTTAAATGCAATCAGATGTCTGTCTCCAGGCGTGGGAGGCATCTCCACACTTTAAACACTACTACAGGTTGTCACAAACCCACTCAGCAGGTTAGCCCTCTACTCCCAAAATGCCAACCTCCGAGCGCAGTCTTGTGAACAGTTAACATAAACAGGGTAACCCTCCTGTCTGTTTTGTGGGTTTGAATCAACATTGGTCTCAAGTCTTGGAGGGATTCAAACTGTGAACCTCTTGTTAGCATACCCAATGTACAGGTTCAGATAATTCTGCTCTTCAGGGAGGGCAGATATCTTTTGCCTACGGGCACCTAACCAGGCATACAAAATGAACCCTTAAAACTCTATTAAAGACCTCAGAATAAATTCTTACCTTTTGCCAGTTTGGTAAAACCGGTAAGTTTTGTGCAGTGTCAGCTTTAACCATGTATGCTTCCCTTGTCAAGACAAAGAAATTCAAAGGCACACCAAGTAGTCTCTAGAGTAGAGGTTTACTTCAAAATAGATAAAAAAAATGTAAAATGTAAATACAGAACCATATATCATAAAGCATACAAATCACTTAAACAAAACAGGTTTAAAAGTGCAGACAAAATCTCCTACCACAGTATACTTATCTCCTAACAGTGCCTGATGTTGCTTTTTCAGAGTCCAAACATTTGTGTGTAAATGGAAAACAGAATACTGTTTAAAAACTGGCTTTGCCAACCACTTTGAGTGAGGTAACCTAGCTCCTCCCTGTCAGAATATAAAAATATATCTCCATGTGAATTTTACTGCGTTTCCTCTGAACATTATAAACGTTTATGATCTATCTTGGCAGCTAGCAAGCTGCAATTAGTCACATAAAAAGGAGATCCTAAATTTTAAGTCTCTTCTAGCCTGTAATTATCTCTTGGCCTTCCAGGTAACACCTATTAGCTAAAATCTTGGAGGGGGGTTGTCATTCCACAGACTGTCAGCATCTCTCATGAGAGACATTCAATAACACATTTTATATTACAAAAAAACATAGGTTAATCAGAACCAGCTGTCCAAGTGTCAAAATTCCTCCCCACCTAGAATGAATTTGGGGTCTCTATCCCCTGCATGGGATGAGCTTCCAAATCAGTTCACTCCTCATACACACAAGACAGACCCATTGGAGTTCTGATTTTTGGCTCCAGCCCTATGTAGAATTGTCATATCATACCCTTGCAAAGCAAGACTCCATCTTAGCAATCTACCATTGTTTTTTTTCCATCTGCATCAGCCAAACCAGGGGGTTGTGGTCAGTCTGCAGCACAAAATGCTGCCCATATAAGTATGTCTCCAACTTCTTTAGGGCCCACACTATGGCCAGACATTCTTTTTACACAGTAGAGTATGCCCGCTCCCTGGGAAGTAACTTCCTACTCAGGTACACTACTGGGTGATCTCTCCCTTGGCTGGATGTCTGACTCAGTACTGCCCCAATACCCACGTCAGAGGCGTCAGTCTGAACTATAAAGGGTTTCCTATAGTCAGGACTTGTCAAAACAAAAGCACTGCACAGTGCCTCCTTTAGTTTGGAAAAGGCTTCTTCACAGGCTGGTCCCCAGGTAATTTTCTTGGGCATCCTTTTCTTTGTCAGGTCACATAGGGGAGCAGCCAGGGCACTGTAACTGGGTACACATTTTCTATAGCACCTTGCTGTCCCTAGAAAACTCCTGACCTGCTTCTGCATTTCTGGTCTGGGCCATGCCCAGATTACCTCTATTTTTATTTGGTTAGGACGGAGCTGTCCCCAGCCTACCACATGCCCGCGGTATGCCACTTCTCCCATGGCCACCTGGCACTTCCCAGCTTTGACAGTGAGTGCGGCCCTCTGTATCCTGCCCAGAACTTCCCTAAGGTGGGATAGGTGTTCCTCCCAGCTGGTACTAAAGATGGCAGTGTCATCCAGGTACACCACGGCGTACTCCTTGGCACCACTTAACATCTGGTTCACCAACCTTTGGAAAGTGGCCAAGGCGTTCTTCATTCCAAAAGGCATTACTTTGAATTCAAATAAGCCTATCGGAGTGATGAAGGCCGACCTCTCCCTAGCTCTGTCTGTCAACTCTGCCTGCCAGTACCCCTTTGTCAGGTCAATGGTCATAAGGTAAGTCACTGCTCCCAACTTGTCCAGGAGTTCATCCGTCCGGGGCATTGGGTGGGCGTCTGACTTCGTGACTGCATTCATTCCACTATAGTCCACACAGAAATGAGTAGAGCCATATGGCTTAGGCACAAGGACTACAGAGTGAGGCCCAGGGGCTGTAGGCTCTCTGGATTACCCCTAAATCCAGTATCTCCTCCACTTCCCTCCTAATGTCCTTTTGGACAGCCTCTGACACCCGATATGCTGTCCGCCGTACTGGCATCTGTGTCTCTGTCTCCACATCATGAGTCATTAGGGGGATTAGTCCAGGCTTGGTGCTAAACAATGGGACAAAGTCTGCTAAAACCTCCCTTACTTTCTGGATCTGGTCCGGGGTCAGCTGGGGGGACAATTTAACTGCTTCCACAAAGGACTCCCGCTTACTTTCCTCCGGCAAGTCCAGAAGGGGATCTCCCTCATCTGTCCCTTCCCCAGGACGACACACTGCAAACACCATGTCCGCTCTATTTGCATATGGCTTCATCATGTTGACATGGTACATCCTTTCTGTCTGTCTTCGGTCAGGTAACTTTGTAATGTAGTTCATGTAATTTACCTTCCTAACCACTTTGTACGGTCCAGCCCACTCAGCCTGCAATTTGTCTTTCCGGACTGGAATAAGGACCATGACTTTCTGACCCACCATGTATGAGAGAGCTCTGGCTCTGCGGTCGTACCACACTTTTTGTTTCTGTTGGGCAGCTGCCAGGTTGCTCTGGGCTGTCCCCATAAGCTCCTTCAGCCTTTCCCTAAACCTAAGGATGTAATCCACAATGGGAGTTCCCGGGGTGGCGTGCTTGCCTTCCCAGTCCTCTCAGATCAAGACTAGGGGCCCAAGTACCCAGCATCTGTATAAGAGTTTGAAGGGGGAAATCCTGTCAACTCTTGGATCACCTCCCTGTATGCAAACAACAGGTGGGGAAGGTATTTCTCCCAGTCCCTCCCATGCTGTTCAGCAAACGCCCAGAGCATAGACTTCAGGATACCATTGAATCTTTCCACAAGCCAATTGGCTTGTGGGTGATATGGGGTCGTGCACCTCTGCACCACCCCACACTTCTACCATAAACATTTCATCAGGTCCAACATGAAGGAACCCATCGATTGGTGATAACCTCCAGCAGAAACCCAACACAGGAGAAAATCCCAAGTAAGGCATCTGCCATTTTGTCTGTCCTCAGTGAGGATAGGGAGACTGCCTCTGGGTACCGCGTGGCATAATCCACCACAGTCCGCATGAATCTCTTCCCCGAGGAGATGGGGGTATTTAAAGGCCCCACAATATCCATTCTCACCCTCTGGAATGGCTCTTCCACTGTGGGCAATGGAATCAGGGCAGCTTGGGTTTTCTTGCCCGCCTTCCCTATTTCTTGGCACTGGCGACAAGACCTGCAATACTCCTTCACCTGCTGGGTGAAGTTAGACCAATAGAAATTCTGGGCCAACTGCTGCGTAGTGCGTGCAATTCCCAGATAATCAGACAAGGGAATATCATGTGCAATCTTGAGCAACTGCTCACGATACCCCTGGGGAATGACAAGCTGCCTGACTAGCACCCCTCCCTCTGTATGTACTGCCTGAGTATACATAAGTCTATTTTCCCAATAAACCTTATGTTTGCCATCACCTCTCTGTGCCCCGTAAGAGTCTGCCTAAGCCCTCAGCTTCTCTAGACTAGGGTCATTTCTCTGAGCAGCTGCAAACCTCTCACACATTCCTAAGGCATGAGACAGGTCCCCCCAGTCACTAAACTAGGGTCCCTGGCACTAGCATCAGGGCACTCAGGATCACTGTCAGTCCCAACCCTCTGACAATGGGTCACCCCTCCCTCTTTGGAGTAACCCTCTGTAGCTGTGTGGTTACTTGCTACTGGGGAAATTTCTACCCCCTTTTCATTAGTCTCCCCATCTGGAAACACAGGCTGGGGAACCAGCCTCTCAGTGGTTTCCAAAATGGCTTCTGTGGGGTTCAGGGAACTACAATTTTCCCTTGCCACTTGGCTATGGGTAACTGGACACACCATCCTTTGTTTGAGATTGTTGCCCAGGATCACATCCACTGCTAAAGTTTGGGCTACAGTTACCTATTGCACAGTTCCCCTTGTTTCACCCCAGTCCAGGGGAACACTGGCCAGTGGCAATGTTTTCTGTTCACCAGTGAACCCTTGTACAGTGACGTATTTATTGGGTATAAGCTGACCAGGCTCTACTAGATCCCCTTTTACCAATGTCAAGGATGCCCCTGTGTCCCTTAACCCTTGCGTCTGTACACCATTCACCATGACTGGGTGAATGTGTTCCCTCATGTTCACAGGCATGCTTCCAGGGACACACAAACAACCCACTTCTTTTCTAGTACCATTCTGCGTATTATTGCTCATTTTTTTGGGACACTGTCTGGCAATATGCCCAGTTTCTTTACACAACCAACATTCACTTCTTTTTTCAGAGAAATCTTTTCTCTGAAACCTAGGGCTAACTGGTTTTGATGGAGGTAGTGAGGGTTTTAGCTGCCCTGGATGCATGCTTTTCCCTTTCTGCACTGCCATGCTCACCCCATTCACTCTCAAAGCAGGTCTGCTCTTGGCATAGCGGTCTGAGACTTCAGCAGCCTCTTGCACTGTTTTGGGATCTCGGTCCTCCAGCCAGGTTTTCAGCTCTGCTGGGCATGCCCAATAAAACTGTTCTAACAAAATCATATTTTCAGTTTTATCAACAGAGTTTGCCTCAATTCCTTCCCACCAATGTTTTAAAGACTGACGTTGTTTCATGGCTAGCTCCTCATAGCTCATATCAGGGCTTCTCCCGAGCTTACGGAATTCAGCTCTGTATGATTCAGTAGTTAATTCAAATATTTTTAACAGTGCAACTTTAAGTTTGCTGTAATTATCACTGTCCTCATTGTCCATTTGACTCAATGCATCCCAAGCTTTCCCGGTAAGTAGCAGGGATAGCTGGAAGCTCCAGGAACTCCCTAGGAATTTTAGCCTGAATACAAACTTTTTCAAAAGAATTTAAAACGGCATCCATATCCTCCCCCTCTTTAAATTCAGCTATCAATTTGGAATTCAATTTGTAACCCAGTCCTGTAGTGCCAGTGAAACCCAAGCCACTTACCTGCTGGTGGTTGGAGTCATAGCTTCTCCAGTTTGTGTTGCCTCTGGTGCTCATGCATCTCACAGTCTGTGTCTCGGCATTCTTGTTCCCTCTTCTCCTCTGCAGCTCACTGGTGCTCACGCTTCTCACAGTCTGCCTCTCGGCATTCTCACTGTGCCTCATTGTCCGTCTCCCGCTGTTCATGGTCCCTCTCCCTCTGGAACTCCAGCTCCATTCTGTGCAACTCAATTTGCAGCCTAAGTACTTCTGGATCCAGGATACTGGTGACCTTCCCCTGCTGCTGTGGCCCTTCACTGACAGTGGCCCTGCTGTCATCCTCACTGGATCTGGACACTGCACTGGCCACTAGAATTGTCACATTCAAGGTTTGGTACACTACAGTCACTGTCTGTGACTTGGTGCTCTGGGTATCTGCTACCATCAGGGCATCCATGAGGTTCTGTTTGCTGGCTTTCACCTTGAACGGGACTCCTCTGTCCCCACACAACTGCTTTAAGTAGTCTACCGTGTGCCTGCTGTAGTTGGAAGCCATCTTCTTCCCTAACTACAGCTACTCTGACTTGCACTTTAGAAAAAAAAAATAAAACGGGTAGGAACTTAACTGTATGCCAAGTGATATAGTTCTGTCTTCTTTTTTAAAAATAAATCACTGCCTTTTTCTTTCTTTGCAAGTGAGCTGTCTCAAGCTGACACACTGAACAATAAAAGCTTGTAATACCAACATTTATCACAGCACTGCCAACCAATCTGTCACAAACCCATTCAGCAGGTCAGCCCTCTACTCCCAAAGTGCCAACCTCTGAGTGCAGTCTTATGAACAGTTAACAGAAACAGGGTAACCCTCCTGTCTGTTTTGTGGGTTCGAATCAACCTTTGGTTTCAAGTCTTGGAGGGATTCAAACTGTGAACCTCTTGTAGTGTACCCAATGTACAGGCTCAGATAATTCTGCTCTTCGGGGGGCAGATATCTTTTGCCTATGGACACCTAACCAGGCATACAAAAAGGAACCCTTAAAACTCTATTAAAGACCTCAAAATAAATTCTTACCTTTTCCCAGTTTGGTAAAACCAGTAAGCATTGTGCAGTGTCAGCTTTAACCATGTATGCTTCCCTTGTCAAGAAAAAGAAATTCAAAGGCACACCAAGTAGTCTCTAAAGTAGAGGTTTACTTCAAAATAGATAAAAAAATGTAAAATGTAAATACAGAACCATATATCACAAAACATACAAATCACTTAAACAAAACAGATTTAAAAATGCAGACAAAATCTCCTACCACAGTATACTTATCTCCTAACTGTGCCCTCTGTTGCTTTTTCACAGTCCAAACATTTGTGTGTAAATGGAAAACAGAATACTGTTTAAAAACTGGCTTTGCCAACCTCTTTGTGTGCGGTCACCTAGCTCCTCCCTATCAGAATATAAAAAATATATGTCTATGCAAAACAGGATGTCTTATCAAAGGTAAATTCTGTGATCTCAGCACAACTAATTTTTTTTCAAATGACATTTCTTTGATTTTATGAGCAGCTTCCCCTTTCCAGAACATCAGATGACTTGTTATGTCTCTCTGCCAGATCTCACAGAGGTGCAACATGCTTTTGTATCACCATGTGAATTTTACAGCGTTTCCTCTGAATGTTATAAATGTTTATGATCTATCCTGGCAGCTAGCAAGCTGTAATTAGTCACATAAAAAGGAGATCCTAAATGTTGTCTCTTCTAGCCTGTAATTACCTCTTGGCCTTCCAGGTAACACCTATTAGCTAAAACCTGGGGGGGGGGGTTGTCATTCGACAGACTGTCAGCATCTCTCATGAGAGACATTCAATAACACATTTTTATATTACAAAAAACATAGGTTAATCAGAACCAGCTGTCCAAGTGTCACACAGGTCAGCACAACTGACTAGCCTGAAAGAATGGCACAATGCTAAATGTGGGAACTCAGGTATACTCTTTGAGAAACGAAGGTCCTCAGAGCAGAGATTGACAGACTTATTATATGGGTCATCCATAAAAGATCCCTAGTGTACAAAGTGTAAGCCAGTAATTATTCACCTGCTAAAGGTGTGGCATGTGGTACATCGATTTGAAATGGTCTGTGGTCTCCTGCATGGTTCATACCCCTCTGTGGAATAACCCTATGTTCCCATGATTCCTGCAGGATAAGTTCTTTCAAATGTGGACTGCAAATGGTATTGAATTGTTGGGACATCTATATGAAGAAAGGCCACCTACTATCCTTTGAAGAAATACACCAGAAATGTGACATCCCACAAACACACTTATTCAAATACCTTCATGTATGACACTTCCTGGGTGGGAAATTAGGACAGACTTTTAATTTTCATGATCCACCACAGGTGCCATGCATACTAGACAATGCAGGAGACATCAAAGGGTTAATAACTAACACATACCAGAACCTACAGTGCTCAGTCACAGATACATTTGAGGATAATAGAAGGTAATGTCAGGAATTATTGCCCACCTCCTGACTAAGACCACATTGGTCGAAGCATTGGTGTGCAGCAGGGCTTTCTGTGTTTGTAGGTAGAGGTAGTTTGTGCCGATTTATTGCACATTTGATGTGGCTTATATATATATATATATATATATATATATATATATATATATATATACATATTTTTTTTTTGGCAGCAGTATTTTACTGAGTGTGTGGTCCTCTGTTGTGACTCCTGAATGACGCCATAGTTAGCCACCCCACAGAGCACCCCCCCACTCTACTGGAATGCACAGGCTTATGACTGGTGGGTTAGTAGTGGCAGGAATTAGTAGGGTGTACCAATACTGAGGAGGAATGGTCAGAGATAATGGAAGAAGGCTGGAGATGGTCTATACAAAGCAAGTATAAGGTGATTCACTTTATGGCCACCGAAAGAGCATACCATATGCCAGTTAGACCGTCATAGTTCAGCAATCAGTAGGACAATAAATGCCCCAGATGTGGACAAGGCCAAGCTGATTCTCTGTACATGATGTACACATGTAACTCCTTGTCCATATAATGGAGGACAATAGAAAGGGCATGGTCAGAAATGTTGGCCACACATGCTCAGATCTCCCCCAAAACTGCCCTAGTGGGAGACTGGTCAGAGCCCAAAGGCTTACATATCAATGTTGGTTGTGAAGACTGCAAAGCTGGGGATCCTTACTAACTGGAAGGGGAAGCAGCCTCCAACTTTTACAGGATGGCTGCTAGTCATGAAGGATTGGATGGCTGTTGAAAACATAAGCTACATACCTGAGGGAGAGACAATGTGTCTGAATGTATATAGGCCTTGTTTGAGGACTTTCATAATCCAACCTTCATGTGACAGTGCCCTGGAAGAGAGTTACAGTCCCAATACGAGTACCCATGGTTAGCTGACATGTAACACAGCATTTTCAGATACCAGTGTGATAAATGCGTACACTGGTGATAAGTGGACAAATTAACAGCAAAAAGGAAAGTCTGTATCAGTTTATTTCTTCTTCTTGCATTTTCTTTTAATCAGTTCACGGTAATGTTTGCACTGTAAGTTGTCTGAACTTTATCTTATATGCAGAAACCTTCATAGTGTATAGTAGAGCATTTTTCTGTATAGAATCCCATCACTTTCAAAATGCTGTTGTACCACAGTTCAAAGGTCGTGGAATGTGACTGTACACTTCTGTGATACTGCAGCATTCTGAAACCTCTAGAGACTGCACGTCAGTTTCACTCTGAAAGTGAAAAGAACCACTGCATGCACATTTCACTTAACACTATACACTTTAAAAATACAGGATGAGCAACTTTATATACAACCAGTGTGTTCTGCCACCTCGGGTTTCTGATTTCCACGGCCCTTGACAGCAAAGAGGGAATCAGAACCCTTCTGTGGCAGAACACACTGGCTGTGCATAGTGGCCCATGCACTATTCTCTATACAGTACATATGTATACAGTAACTGTTTACTCAGATGGTATTGACATTGTATGTATGGTGCTATGAAGTCAATAAACTATATATAAAAATAAAAGTAGAAACATAGAATTTGATGGCAGATAAGGACTGCTTGGCCCACCTAGTCTGCCCATTTTCCTACCTAACAGATAAGCTGCAGATCCTAATTAACCAACAGCTTACCCCCCACTAGGATTGCCTTATGTCTGTCCCATGCATTCTTGAATTCCCCCACTGTTCTTGACTCCACAACCTCCTCAGGGAGGCTGTTCCATGCATCCACAACCTCCTGTGAAAAATACTTCCTCATTACCTCTGAGCCATCTCCCTCTATCTTCAAATTGTGCCCCCTTGTTCTTGCACATCTCTTTTCTGAAAGATGCTACCTCTTGGACTTTGTTGATTCCCTTGAGGTACTTGAACATTTCTATCATGTCCCCTCTCTCTTCTTTCCTCAAGGGTATACATATTAAACTCCTTTAGTCTTTCTTCATATAAGTCTTCCTGCAGACCTGCACCATTTTAGTTGCCTCTCTGGACAGACTCCACTCTGTCTATGTCTTCATGGAGATGGGGTCTCCAGAACTGCACACAGTACCAGATGGGGTCTCACCAACTGTCTGTACAGAGGGATAACAACTTCCTGTTTTCTACTACTGATGCCTCTTCCTATGCATCCCAGTATCCCCCAGCCTTCCTTACTGCCTTCTCACATTGTTTGCCCACCTTTAGGCCATCTGATATAATTGCCCCCAGGTCTCTTTCCATTTTTACTGTTGTCAGTATCTCACCCCCCATTGTGTACTCTTCCTTGGTTTTTGTTTCCCATGTGCATTACCTTGCACTTCTTTGCATTGAACTGAGCTGCTACACATTTGACCATTCCTCCAACCTTGCCAAGTCTCTTCTCATCCTTCCACTCCATCTTGTGTATCAACCCTGTTGCAGATCTTTGTGACATCTGCAAAGAGACATACTTTTCCTTGCAGTTCCTCTGCAATGTCACTTATAAAGACATTAAAAAGGACCGGTCCCAGTACTCAACTCTGCAGTACCCCGCTAGTAACCCTCCTTTCTTCACTGTGTACTCCATTTGCTACTACCCTTTGCATCCTGTTGTTTAGCCAGTTTTTATCGAGGCTACCACCTTGGGACCCACTCCAAGGCTGGCTAACTTGTGTATTAATCTTTTGTGTGGGACGGTATCAAATGCCTTGCTAAAATCTAGGTAGACCATGTCTACAGCCCCTTCCTGGTCTACTACTTTGGTCACCCAGTCAAAGAAATATATTAGATTCGTCTGACACGACCTTCCCATCGTGAAGCCATGCTGCCTTGGGTCCTGTGCCCCGCTGGCCTCTAGGTACTCAACAATTCTTTCCTTCAGAAGTGATTCCATCATTTTCCCTACCACTAAGGTCAAACTAACTGGTCTGTAGTTTCCTGCCTCTGTCCTGCTCCCACTTTGTGAAGAGGAATCACATCTGCCCTCCTCCAGTCCTCAGGTACCACCCCATCCTCCTATGATTTGTTAAAGAGAGTAGTCAGTGTCACTAGTTCTACCCTTAGTTCTTTTAGAATTCTTGGGTGAATCCCATCAGGCCCCATTGCTTTGTCCACCTTCAATTTTATTAGTTCTTTTCAGAACGCTTTTCTGTAAATGGACTGGTATCAACCCCCGTCTTCAGAGTGTTTCTCTTGCTTGGTTTAGATACCTCCCCCTCCTCTTCCTTTGTGAATACTGAGCAGAAATATTCGTTCAGTATTGCTGCTTTTTCACTGTCACCCTCTACCCACATTCCCTCCCCTTTATTAAGCCTCGTTATCCCTCCTTTGGTCTTTCTTCGCTCCCTAATGTACCTATAAAAGGTCTTATCCCATTCTTAACAGAACTGGCTATCCTTTCCTCAGTTTGGGCCTTTGCTATTCTGACTGCCTTCCCAGCCTCTTTCTGCTTTAACTGATAAAGTTCTCTGTCCTGCTTCTTCTGTGTTTCCTTATATTTCCTGAATGCTATCCTTTTCTCCTTAACCTTCCCTGCCACCTCTTTTGAGAACCATAGCGTTTTTTTCCTTCATTGTGTTTTATTGATTTGCTTTACATGAAGACTTGTTGCCTCTGTGATGGCTGTTTTGATTACTCCCCATTGTTCCTCCACCCCTCCTTCTTGCCTGTTTGCTAGTGCTTTTCTGAGGCACTCTCTCATTTTCCCAAAGTCAGCCCTCCTAAAGTCCAATACTCTTGCTTTTGTATGGCTTGATTGTATGGCTGTATTTATCGTGAACCACACTGTTTGGTGGTCATTTGTTCCCAGATGGCTACCCACTTCTAAATCTGAAATTCTTTCTCCATCCCCATTTGAGAGTACCAGGTCTAAGATTGCTCCCTCTCGAGTGGGTTCCAATACTAGTTGTCTGAGGCATGCCCCCTGTAGGGCATCAAGAATGACCCTGCTCTTGGATGTGCCTGCAGCAAAGGTGCTCCAGTTAACATCTGGCATATTCAGGTCCCCCATCAACAATATCTTCCCTTTTTCTGCCATTCTAAGGAAGCCTTCTATCATTTCCTTGTCCATTCCTTCCCCCTGAGATGGGGGTCTGTATACAACCCCCATGCAGATTGTGGTGCCATTTCCTGTCTCCTGGGTGACCCAGAGTGCCTCATCTGCTCCCTGTTTACTCTTTAGTTCTGTTGTTTTGATCCTTCCTTTACATAGAGAGCTACTCCTCCTCCCTTTTATCCTCCATGTCCCTCCTGCAGATTCTGTATCCTGGTATGTTGACATCCCAGTCATAGTTCTCTGTGTACCATGTTTCTGTGACTGCCACAATATCCAGGCAACCCTCCTCCATCAAGGCCACTAGTTCAGGAGCTTGTTACACAGACTACAGGCACTGGTACTCATCACCCTCCACTTTTTGATAGCCTTACCCTTTTAGCCCCATTCTGTCCTTACTGCCTTTGCCTTTTTTACATTTACCTCTGCCCTGCTCCCTAATAACTTCTCTACCTTGGTGTTTACCTCACTAATTACCATGTTTTGTGGGGAGGCTGGGACTTCCCTCTTTCAGTGCCTCCCCCCTTGGCTAGTTTAAATGCTTGCCAATGAAGCATTTAAACCTCTCACCTAGGATCCTGATTCCCCCCCGGACAGATGCAGGCCATCGCACCAGTATAGGTCTGCATCCCTCCAGGTGGCTCCCCAGTCCCCAGTGAAGCCAAAACCCTGAGCTCCACACCAGTTCTTCAATCACTCATTGAATCCCCTGGTGAGGAGTGCCCTAGCACCACCCTTGCCATAGACAGGCAGCACCTCTGAGAAGGTTACCGTATGTGCTACTTGTCTAAGGCCCCTCCCCAACTCTACAAACTCCTCTTGCACTGCTCTGATCCCATTCCTAGCCAGATCATTTGTCCCTAGGTGGACAATGACATCCAGCTCCCTCCCTCATGCAGCTCCTCCCACGATCCTGAGGATTTGCTTCCTGTCCCTCCAAGCCGTGGCGCCAGGAAGGCATCTTACCTCCCTCTCCCCTTCCTCCCCCATTTCTACCCCCTAATGATTACGTCTCCCACCAGGAGTTGTTTCCTTCCCCTGTGGGATCCCATGCCACCCTCCTGTGGGTCTCCTTTGTGAAGGTTCCCAGCATCCTCCCTGGTCTCCACTGCAGGTGCCTCCATAGAGGAACCACTATCCACCAGAAGAGCGAATGAATTTTGGAGAGGTACAGCTGGAGGGATGCAACTGTATTCCACCACCCTCTCCCTCCCTGAGCCCACCCTGGTCCAGCCTCTCCTCTTTCTTGGCAACCTCTGAGGTAGTGGCATTGGCCCTGGTGGTCCCTGAGTGGGGGAAGAGGTTTCACGAGTCCTAGCCAGGTCAGCCTGGAGACAGGCAACCTCCTGTCTCAGACCAGAGAGGTGCCTGCAAATAGGGCAGCATTGCAGCCTCCAGAATGTCTCCTGGAACACTGCCACCCCACAGCCATTGCACTGCACCACTCCTATCATGTCTTATTTTGTGTCCCCTCTCCTGTTTCTCTGTATGCTTACTCTCTCTTCTCCTTACAACTCTCACCCTTCCCGTTCTGGGACAGCAACTTGCTATCTTCTTCAGTAGCCTCCTTCTTCCTTGCTCAATGTCAGACCACCAGCAGCTGGGGGGGGGGAGAGTGAGCTATTTTTGTTTCCTTAGGGTTGACAAAACCAATGTTCCTCTATGATCCTTCCCTTCCTACTGCCAAACAGGAAGTTCCTGTTGACAGTCAAATCCAGTGGCTATAAAAGTAGAACTGGCTTAGGGTGGGTGGGATGGAGGGCAATTAGTAAGAAAAAAGGCTAACAACAGGAAGTTGTAATTTGAGTCACCTGCTTTTTTAGTGTCTAAGCCACACCCCCAATTAAGCTCTCTCTCCTCCTACTGGTTTAGCAAAGTCAGCTGATACAGTACCCTTCCCAGCACAGAACACACACTGACTTTCTTTCTTTTCTTTCTTTTTTTAACCCTAAATAAGACCCCATCTACTTCTAATAAAGTATCTGTCTACTTAATCTCAACAGACACTGACTCCTGCTGAGATACAAGTTTTAAATTAATAAGAAAATGTAGCTTCTTTTAGATAGCTGCCATCTGCACTACAAGCAAGGCTAGCAACAGGAAGTTGTAATTTGAGTCACCTGCTTTTATAGTGTCTACGCCACACCCCCAATTAAGCTCTCTCTCCTCCTACTGGTTTAGCAAAGTCAGCTGATACAGTACCCTTCCAAGCACAGAACACACACTGACTTTCTTTTTTTAACCCTAAATAAGACCCCTTCTACTTCTAATAAAGTATCTGTCTACTTAATCTCAACAGACACTGACTCCTGCTGAGATACAAGTTTTAAATTAATAAGAAAATGCAGCTTCTTTTAGTTAGCTGCTTTCTGCTCTACAAGCAAGGCTAGCAACAGCTTTGTAACTTTGAGAAGCAGATCCTTCCAGAGCAGAACTGATACACGTCTATGGTGGGAGTGTAGCTCAAAAGATCAGAAGTAACAGGAGCCCACCCAAGATCTAACCAATTTCTTGTTGTCTGCCTGGTTACGGTGAATTTCTTGAAGGACAGAAATCAAAACGTGTTGTCTGTTCAATTCTTGAAGAAGTCTATTCCTCTTTACTGGGTTCCCCAAACCCTTCACAATATAGGTAACAACCTTCAAGTCAGCAGATGCCATCATTAAATGCATGGTAAGGCACACGAGTCTGGGCAAGGCAGCCTAACCAATCATTTGGGCAAATCAAGTAGTGGATGCACCACGAGATAGAATTAGACAGGTTAAACTGCATAACATACAGCCACCAATATCAGGATTGGACTGTTATACTGCCATGTGGACTGCCTACTACAAGAGGCCCTTAGATTGGCAATCACCTTCTCTGTCCTGTCACTAAATCAACAATGGGCTGCCCATCTATGCTGCAGCTGACAACACTGTGCTTGCAAGAATCCAGCTATCTATAAACAAGGCCTACAGGCTAATACTGGGAGCACCTAGGCACACCCATACGTACTTGCTGTACTCCACCACCAACTTGCTGAACCTTGAGGAATGACTACGCTTCCAAACCTGCCTTCTTGTAAAAAAAAAGACCCTGCTAGGGCTCCCCCCCAGGGTTCACCACTTTTCTGCAGCACGCCTCCCCCTCAGTCCCACCCACAGCACTGTCAAAACCTCCCTTATTGTCCCCAGAGTAAGGACCTCTATGGCCCAGAGATCATTTTGCTATCAGGCTCCCTTATGGTTCAGTTTCCTCCCACCCAACATAACTGACTCCACTAAGCTTTGTCCTTTCAAGGTCTCCCTCAGAAGCCATCTGACAAGCACTTGCTGCTGCAACTGCACATAATCCCCCACCTGCTCCTTACCCTCATCCCTAGGCTTGGTCTGCCTTGCCTACTTTTGCTGTATATGCCTGGGGTCTCAGGCAACATCTGCTGACTAATGTAATAAAATATCTCTGGTTGCTACCTGACGTGGTACTCGTGTATATCGTGGGTAGGGGGGTTGACACCAGTCCATTTACAGAAGAAAGAGTCCTGAAAGAACTCCTAAAACTCAAGGTGGACAAAGCAATGGAGCCTGATGGGATTCACCCCAGAATCCTAAAAGAACTAAGGGAGGACCTAGTGACACCACTGACCACACTTTTTAACAAATCATGGGAGGATGGGGTGGTACCTGAGGACTGGAGGAGGGCAGATGTGATTCCCCTTCACAAAAGTGGGAGCAAGGCAGAAGCAGGAAACTACAGACCTGTAAGTTTGACCTTAGTGGTAGGGAAAATGATGGAATCACTTCTGAAAGAAAGAACTGTTGAGTACCTAGAGGCCAGCGGGGTACAGGACCCAAAGCAGCATGGATTTACAGCAGAAAGGTCATGTCAGATGAATTTAATAGATTTCTTTGACTGGGTGACCAAAGTAATAGACCAGGGAGGGGCTGTGGATATGGCCTACTTAGACTTTAGCAAGGCATTTGACACAGTCCCGCACAAAAGATTAATAATCAAGTTAGCCAGCTTGGGAGTGGTCCCAGGGTGGTAGCCTGGGTTGCAAACTGGCTGCACAACAGGACACAGAAGGTAATAGTGAATGGAACACATTCCAAAGAAAGGGGGGTCACTAGTGGAGTACCTCAGGGCTCAGTACTGGGTCTAGTCCTCTTTAACATCTTTATAGGTGACATTGCAGAGGGTCTGAAGGGAAAGGTATGCCTCTTTGCAGATGATACAAAGATCTGTAACAGAGTTGATACGCAAGGGGGGTAGAAAGGATGAGAAGGGACTTGGCAAGGTTGGAGGAATGGTCAGACATATGGCAACTTAGATTCAATGCAAAGAAGTGCAAAGTAATGCACCTGGGAAACAAAAACCCAGGAGAAGAGTACACAGTAGCAGGGGAGGTACTAACAACAACAAAAATGGAATGGGACTTGGGTGTAGTCACATCAGATGATCTAAAGGTGTGTAAGCAATGTGAGAAGTCAGCAAGGAGAGCCAGGGGGTACTGGGATGCATAGGAAGGGGCATCACAAGTAGAAAAAGGGAAGTGGTTATCCCTCTGTACAGACAGTTGGTGAGACCCCATCTGGAATACTGTGTGCAGTTTTGGAGACCTCATCTATGTAAGGACAGACAGGATGGAAGCAGTCTGGAGGAGGGCAACTAAAATGGTGCAGGGTCTGCATCAGAAATCATATGAAGAGAGACTGAGAGAGCTTAATATGTATACCCTTGATGAAAGGAGGGACGGGGGGACATGATAGAAATGTTCAAGTACCTCAAGGGAATCAACAAAGTCCAGGAGGGTAGCATCTTTCAGAAAAAGAGATGAGTAAGAACAAGGGGACACAATTTAAAGATAGAGGGGGGACGGCTCAGGGGTAATGTGAGGAAATCTTTTTTCACAGAGAGTGGTGGATGGGTGGAACTGCCTTCCTGGGGAGGTTGTTGGGGCTAAAACAGTGGGGGAATTCAAACATGCATGGGGCAGACACAAGGCAATTGTAGTGGGGGGTGGCAGGAAGTAGGCTGTTAGTTAACTAGAATCTGCAGCTTATCCAGTAGGTAGGGAAATGGGCAGACTGGGTGGGCCAAGTGGTCCTTATCTGCCATCAAAGTCTATGTTTCTATGTTTGTACCTATGTTATGACTACTGTGATCTACCTATTACCAAGCATGTAACACCAGTGAATTCCTGTAACACTGGTTGCTTTTTTTTAATCTAAGCGTTATGTACTGTACCGTTTTGCTTGCTGTGATGTATTGCTCTCTTGACGAGGTGTCTTTGTAAATGAGTCTTTGACTCAAAGGTCTGTAAACCAATGATCTAATAGATAAATATTGTCAACAGTGTCAACTGGACACATAACTGCAAAACACTGAAACCACTTGATGGTGAAACAAACAGGAATCAGCTATAGATGGTACACAGATCCCTGTGTAGGTCACAGACCAGGTGTACTCCAGTCAGAGGTACTCCTATTGATGGTGGCACTCAAATGTCACTGTTGACAAACTATTATTTATTTTATTTATTTAGTTTTTGTTAACCGGGTAGGTGCACTAGCCATAAAATGACTATTTTCAGGCACGACCCGGGAGAGTACAACAAAAGGAGAACAGTTGAACAACAGCAACATGGGTACAATAATACAAATAGAGGAACAGTACAGCAGTGCTACTTATTTGTGTGGCTTACAAGGAAGCGTGAATGTCTTACTAAATGGTGAAAGTGCACTTCCCTGGATGTGCATCTTTACACGTTTGAGGACCGCAAAACCATGCTGGGTGTCTAATATGGGGTGTAGTGGTGACTTCCAAACTCCAATTAACACCAAAGCAGTGCAAATACCACAGCCGGTAAACAATCAGGTATGGAGGAGGACTCCCCCACACTAAGTAATAGTTTCTATACATGTCAGATGTACCTCCTTATAGATTTTTGTGAAACGTATGAAGGCTGCTGTCCCCATTCCCATCAGGTACTCCATTTTGAAATCACTGAGAAAATTGGCCCTGTGCAAAAGTACAGAGAATTTAAAGGTCAGCATTTTGAAGGCTGTGGAGAAGTTACTTACCCCAGAAGCTTCATACAAGGCAAGGGGAATGGATATATCATGTTATAGTCCATGGGTGCTCCAGGGACCACCATGTCGACAGAAGCAACTATCGCCTGCACCCATTGCGGCCCTCCACTGGCCCCCACCAGAGACATGCATCATGAGGATAAACTTGCCAGCCTGTCCTCATCCTTCATTTGGGTTCAAGAAGCTACTGGAACACCAGGCATTAGTTGAAAGTAAACAAATC
Organism: Neoceratodus forsteri; assembly: GCA_016271365.2. Lineage (NCBI taxonomy): Eukaryota > Metazoa > Chordata > Ceratodontiformes > Ceratodontidae > Neoceratodus > Neoceratodus forsteri. The sequence continues at coordinate 743,422,620 of CM057451.1, forward strand.
AATCAGAGTACAAAGTGTCAGAGGTTTACTAAATGTATTTATTTAGAATTTGATTTTATTGGATGGGAGCACAGGAGCAAGGGTCCTTTCCTAGGCATGAACTTGAAGGTCCCTCCTCATACCCCAGCCCCATTAGTCCCAAGCTGCCAGGCAGTGATCAAGCTGAAAAAGGTTGTATTCAACGAGTAGGAGAGTAGCACCGGCCACCAATCCCTGGTCTTGCAAAATTCCCCCCTCCCCGAAACCCATCCTTGTATCAAATCAGTCAGGGGAATTAGATGAAAGGGCCCCTGAATAACAAAGAAAACCAAAGAAAACAGGGATGAAATGCTAGCAGACCAGCTCAATTGTGTGGTTCAGTTCACAGTAATTGAATGCTGGCCATTTTGGAAAGAAAAGTGTAATGAAACTCCCACTCAATGACACTGATGTGGCAGGGAAGCCCCAGGGCCAATCGATCTGAAAGTAAAAAGTTAGAAGATGTGAAAGTTAAGAGTCAGCCCTGTGGGGCATCCACTGCCTCTGCCAGAGCCTGGCACTAGTGTCTATGTTGCCAACATTTTCTTCAAAGCCACTCTCACTGGCTCTGCTGGAAGACGTTTCCCTCTTAAGCCAGTGTGCTGAACTGACCACACATACTACCACAATTCTTTCTCTATGTCTGAGGTCTCCAATCCCACTGGTGACACAGGTTGGATCCCAAACCTCCCTAGTTCAGTTGATGCAACTTCTAAGCAATGGAAGAATTGGGAGCCATCTTTAATGGACAGTTTTATCTGGGATGGGGCAAATAACTGGGCCTTTATTCCCCTTGTCCTTTCATGCCCAAATCACTTCCAATATATTTCTGTGTCTATCCAATGTCTTTTGGGTGAAGTTGTGATCAAAATAAAGTCTGCAGAATCCCAAAACAACTTCTTTTTTTCCCCAGGCCTTTTTTAAGACCAGCATTTTTGCTCTGTAGTCCGGAAACTTAAGCACAATGGAGTGAGGCCTGGCAGTGGCACCTTCTGGTTTCAGTGCCAAGGCCCTATCCCTCTCTACCTCCAGACTTACTTTTGCTGGGATGTAAAGAAGCTCGCAAAACAAATACACCATTAAATTAGCTATATCACCCTGCTTAGCATCTTCTGGCAGGCCATACACCCGAATATTGTTCTGACGGGAGTAGAATTCAAGATCCTCCCAACCTTTCAGCAGTTTCCTCCTTCCACTGGTAAAGATATGGTATGACCACATTACGGCTATCAACCTGGGTTGCGGTCTCTGTGCAGCATTGCTCAAAGTCTGTTGTGCAGGCCAGAAACTCCCATCCTTTTGTTTGGTCAACACCATTTTCTCCAGCTTCTGCAGTGCAGTACTTATGTTATGAAGCTCCATTACCAGGGATCAGGATGTTACAGTACAGTTTTCTTCACTCTGTTTCTGTATCCAAGCTGTATTTGGGAGAGCTGCCTGCGATGGAGGATGTCAAACTGTCACCACTCAAACAAAGCGACCACTTCAGTTTTTAATTTTCTGCAATAAATTCTTTGAGATGATTGTGAGCAGACATCTTTCTCTGTCCTCCAGACTTTGAGAGGGGTTTCAAGGAGGATTATTAAAGAAGTGCTCAAGAGATGAAGCTCACGCTTTACGATACTGCACAGGCGGTGACATCACAGGAAGTCCTCAAACCCCATGTTTTTAGAAACCCAAATGCGTAACTGAAAAATAACTAAACTGGCATATAAAACTGTTGGCAAGGGAAAGACTACAACCCAAGTAGCATTTTATAACTGATTAATGTATGGGACTTTTTGAAATGTAAATGGTCTGTGGAGGAGCACTGTAAACTGATCAACAGCTGACTCTGCAGTAGGGTCACACTTCAGGAAAGTGACAGCCATGTGTCATTTTAAAGGATCATTTAGTCATTCTGTTACTTTTAATTGGAACTTTTTATACCCTGATTTCAGAATATATCTGTGAAGCAGCTATATGGTGAAGTAGGACAACCCTCCTCCACTCCATCCCAACTGATCTGATTAGCAATCTCTGTTTACTCAAGCCAAGTTCAAGTTCAAGTTTATTGCAGGAAAACTCCATTGAGCAAGCTCATTCACAAGGAGGCCCTGTGACATAAACACTTAAAGTACAAACATAGATAGGTAATAACAGTATATACATGAAATGCACATTACATGATACAGGCTGGATATACATACAAGGGTACCACATAGGGTGACCGCAGGTGGTAAACATTAATATGGCACAGGGAAGCGACTTACAGGTTGCATACTGATAAATGAAACATGATGACTGGTGTGTGCAATACATATATTTTGGCAGCTAGAACAAACAACAGACTACAACTGATATGGGGGGGAGGAGTGATTTGATAGAGTAGCAGTGGAGTATAAGCATAGATAAAGCCAGGAGTAGAAGGGGAAGGGAAAGCAGTTAATATGACAAAGCAATTATACCTTGCCAGTGGATAAGAGATAGAGATATGGTATCTGTCAGGATCTGATAACTACAGTACTCATCGACCTTGGTTACAGTCGCTTTCCCTCTACTGAGATTGTGAGCAATACTCGATTCCTAAAGCAAAAGTGTAATGAAAAAGGTTTCCCTCCAGCCCTGTGGCACTCAGGGTTGAGGTGCTTGACACCACACCTCACGCTATGCCGGCGACCCGGGTTCGGGAATGGACTTGGGTCGGCGGGGGTCGGTTGTGGGAGGGAGGATGGAGCGTCCCAACGGATGCTCTCCTCCTTCGAGGTGGGATGTCAGGGGTGCTGTGGAGCGCCCGACATCCTGAGAGGTTCGATAGAAGCACCAACTCTCGAGGGGCTCAGTGGCTTCATCTATCGGAGCCGGGAAGGGGGGACATCGTTAGCTGCTTGAGAGGAGCGTGTGTCAGCACGCAGACTCTCTGCACTGGCATCTCAGGGGGTGGGGTTAAGGGGGGGATGAACATAACTTGGAGGAAAAATGCCCTCTAGTTGCCTAGATGAAGTCCTCTGAAGGCAGTCTCACCATCCACCGACCAGGGGCAGACCCCAATGTGCAGCTCACCGCAGGGAAAAGAGGGGGGTAAAGGGGGTTCTCTCCTCACCCTGCCCAGGGGGTAATCCAGGCCATCAAGGGCCCCAATGGCAGTATGGCACTCTAGGGCAGACCCTGCTGGTCGGTAGAGGTTGCGAGGTTGTCACTCCATGTGGGACGGAAGGAGTGGTGGTTGGAAGGAATAGTATGAGTGGAAAAAAGAATAAGTAAAAAAAAAAAAATTTCCCAAAAAGTTAGTTTCCAGCTACAGTTACTAAAAATGTTAGTATACCTGTTAAATCTGATTTGCAAGGTGCTTCCAGTGCTCAGCACTATATATGTTTTTAGTTTCTCGAGGCTTACCCATGTTAGGTCCATATGACAGGGTGGAATAGGACCCTGTCCCAGTTGTTAGAGAAAGTGTTTAAAATGCAAGGATCTTTCCTTTTCTGTTTCTTTGTCTGGTTACGCAACCCAATTTTTCTGTGAGACTTCGGACTTGATCAACCCGACACGCTCGCAATTCTTTGGATCTTACTGTCTCTCAGTTTTCCCTTGCTGTCTGTTTTTCTTCCCTTGCATATCTGCTAATATAAAAGTATGTGCAAATCAATGTATGAAAATGTAACTGATATTGGGATCCTTTTGTTTGGAAAATATATAGTGTTACTGTTAAGATGGATATAATTGTATTTTGACATGACTGACAAAAGATATTGGGAACTTCAGAGGTTACCCAAGTTCAAATTTTAGACCTTTTTGCAAAAGCTGTGGAAATGGGGCCTCTCAGCTCAGGCACAATGTGTTGTAGCAGCTCCTGCCTGATATTTACAAAAACAGGACACTTGGTAAGAGTGGGGGATGGAAGGACATATAAGAGAGCTGAGCTGCAACTGCTGGTAAAGAGAAAGGGACACAGAGACTGAAAGAAAACTTGATATTATTTTGCCTTTGTACATAGTTATACTGAACAAGTTTATTTTTTTAATGTTACCGCTACTGTAAATAAATATTTTTGGTGAATTCTACAACTGCTCCTGGTTTTCCCTATGCTTCCTGACCTGTGCCTCGATGACAGATGGTGTCAGCTTAAGTGGGATTTATGCTGTGCATACTCTAAGCCAGGAGTTTTGTGCATGGGTACTGGACCTGGTACCAGGGAAGCACAGAAGAAGGTATGGATTCTGCAGCAGCAAGTCCAGGAGTGGTTACCAGGAGAAAGGCAGCCAAACTAACAGAGACAGAAGTCCAGTCTGAGATTGTACAGTCAGCACAAGTTATGGAAAAAGAACAGGCAGTAACAGAACCTAAAAGCCTGATGGACTTTTTCAAATAGTGGGCTATACAACAAAAAGAGACTAAGAAGCAGACAGAAAAAGAGATGCAATGTTTAGAAGTGCAGAGAAGAGATGCAACGACAGGAGCAGCAGAGAAGAGATGCAACAACAGGAGCAGCAATGGCTGGATGCCTTGCAAGCTATCAATGGCAGAGGATCCGGCAGAGACCCAGATGAGCAACAAAATGCAAGCAATTTAAAAGCCATTAAACTTACAAAGTTGTGCCCCTTAGAAGATATCGAGGCATGCCTGACAACTTTTGAAAGAATTGCCACAGCCTGCCAATGGCCAAAACAGCAATTGACAATCAGACTGGTACCCTACCTGACAGAGAAAGCCCAACCTGCCTATAGCAGTATGGACACTGCACAGTTAGAAAACTATGACCTGGTGAAAAGCAAAATCCTAAAAATGTATAACATTTCCAGAGAGACACACAGGCAGAGATTTCAATCTCTGAGGTACAACTCAGTCGACAATCCTCGAGAAGCCTTCACCCGACTCAGAGAACTCCTGATAAAATGGCTCCAACCAGAGAGCAAAACAGTTCCACAGATCGACACATCTGCCATGGAGCAATTCATCAACATCTTGTCTACAGATGTGCAGCTGTGGGTAAAGGAACACCAACCAGAGAGTGGGGAAAAGGCTGTTTCTTTGGCCAAGGACTACCAAATGGCCAGACGCCACAGCAACGACATAACAGCCAAGCACCAGTAAGACAATCTTTTTCCCATTTAAACTCCAAGCCTGATAAGAACTCTGGTGGGGGTAATAAATCTGGGCCCAAAGATGTTATTTGCTATAACTGTAATGAGCCAGGCCATTTTGCAAGAAACTGCCGTAGTAAGGAGAGTGGCACTGGAGCAGATTTGTCCTTGGAAAATTGGGGCAAGTACTTAACAGATGTGAAGGTGGGGGATAAGACTGTAAAGGGACTCATTGATTCAGGAAGCAGACAGAGTCAAGTGCATGTTAAAGTACTGGGAAAACACTGTACAAAGGAACCAGGTGCTGGTGTCACCTGCACCCACGGAGACACTTGATACTATCCCACCACCCAAGTGACTCTGACCATTAAGGGTGTGTCGCACCAAATGAAAGTGGGGGTAGTACCTAAATTATCTGTACCTGTGATTATTGGAAATGACTTTCCAGCATTTACTGTGTTGGTAAAAGAAGGGGTAAATCCTGGTGTTTCAGTAGCTGTGGTGACAAGAGCTCAGGCAAAGAAAATTTCAGACGGTAGGGACACTTTTCCTTTCAGTGATTTTGATTCGGACTTGTTTGAGCACAGCTCCAAGATCGGAAATCCAGGAAAGAAAGACGATGCCTGTAGAAACTGTGGCAGCAAATGATTGATGGACATAAAGGGTTAAAATATGAAAATGCTGAAACTAAATTGTTAACTGATTGTGATTTTCTTTCAGAGTAAACTAACAATGTTTCTCTCCAGGGTTATTTTAAGCAGCTGGGGTGAAACCAAAACAGGGTGGACCAATGTTTAAAAAAGGTAATGGGTTACTGTGCAGAGTTTGGGCTAACCTTCAGACACAGGAATAGACATAACAATTGGTTATACCACAGAAGTATAGAACAGAGTTGTTACAGATAGCACATGATAGTTCTGTAGCTGGTCACTCAGAGAGGGATCATACCCTTGCCAGATTGCTGTATAGATCTTACTGGCCTGGAATTCATGAAGATGTTGCTACCTATTGTAATTCCTGTGCTGAGTGTCAGAAAGTAGCCTCAGTCACTAGAAAAGACAAGGTGCCCCTTGTGCCCCTACCCTTGATAGATGTGCCTTTTGAGAGAATTGCAAAATATGTGGTTGGTCCTTTAGACAAAAGTAAAAAGGGTAATAGATTTATCCTGGTAGTATGCAACTATGCTACTCGATACCCAGAAGCAGTTCCAATGCATACTGTTACAGCCCCAAAAGTTACAGCAGAGCGTGCCAAACTTTTCAGCAAAGTGGGCATACCTAAAGAAATTATTACTGATCAGGGTAGTAATTTTGGTGCGGCATTGTTTACGGAGCTGTACAGACTGCTAGGTATCACTGCCATAAGAACCTCCCACGATCACCCTCAGACAGATGGTCTTGTTGAGCGTTTTAACCAAACCCTAAAACACATGTTAAAAAGGTTTGTAAAAGGGAAAGGGAAAGACTGAGACCAATACTTGCCTTACCTACTTTTTTGCCTACAGAGAAGTGCCACAGGCATCAACAGGGTCTTCACCATTTGAAATGCTGTATGGTAGGTTGCCAAGAAGGTCACTGGATGTGATAAAAGAAAAGTGGGATGATAACTCCACTCAGAAACAATCTATATCATCTTATATGTGTGCCCTAAGAAAGAGGCTGGCAAAATATGTTGAAATTGCCCATAGTAATCAGGAAGAGGCCCAAAATCAGCAGAAGGTATATTATGACCATGGGGTAAAAGAAAAAGTTTTCGAGCCAGGTGAAAAGGTTTTGCTACTGTTGCCCACAACAGAAAATAAGCTGTTAATGAAGTGGCAAGGGCCTTATAAAGTCTGATGACATACTGGCACTGTTAACTGCGAGACTGAGACCCCTGACAGGAAAAATCCTATTGAGATATACCATTCTAACCTCCTCAAGAAATGGGTTGAAAAAATGCCAAAAGCTGCTTTGCTGGTTTTACCAGAAACTGATAAGGAAGATACTGATGTAGTTTATGATAGACTGGAACAAACTGTAAATGCTGATGCTGTAAAGGTGAATGTTTCCTTAACCTCAGAACAAACTGCAGACATTCGTAATGTGCTAAAGACATTTAACAGTATGTTTACCATGGTACCAGGCCGAGCAAAAGGGGTTGAGCACTTAATAGTGCCAAGGAATGCTCACCCTATTAGACAAAAGACATACAGATTACCAGAGCGGTTAAGAGCTGATGTGGTTAAGGAAATACAAAAAAATGAAAGAATTGGGTATGATAGAAGAGTCAAGGAGTGCTTGGTCATCTCCAATGGTAACTGTAAACAAAAAAGAAGGGTGTGTTAGAATCTGCCTTGATTTTAGGAAACAATCAAGTGCCAGAATTTAACAGTTATCTTCTGCCCAGAACAGATGATTTTGTGGACAGACTGGGGAGTGCAAAGTATATCAGTACCCTGAATCTCACCAAGGGTTACTGGCAAATCCCTTTAGCTAAAGAATCCAGAGACAAAACTGCATTTGCCACTCCTGTTGGATTCTATCAGTTCACCACCATGCCATTTGGTTTACATGATGCGCCAGCTACATTCCAGCTGTACATGGATGTAATTTTATCACCTCACACTGGTTATTGTGCTGCATACCTAGATGATGTTGTGGTGTACAGTCTAGGCTGGAAAAGCCAACTGGAACACCTACAAGCAGTTATCCAAGTTATCAAAAATGCAGGTCTGACTATTAATCCTACCAAATGTGCATTGGGCATGCAGGAAACCAGACATTTGGGCTACGTGTTGGGAAATGGAGAAGTTAAGCCAGAGGTTTCTGAAATAGAAGCTGTTGCTAAGAGCCCTGTACCTAAAACAAAGAAACATGTCAGATCATTTTTAGGGCTGGCTGGTTATTATCAGAGATTTGTTCCCAACTTTGCTGAGTTAGCTACTCCCCTCACTGAGCTCATGAAACACCAGTACCCAAATAATGTGAAATGGACCTCAGAGTGTGATGAAGCTTTTCAAGCCACAAAGGCTGCATTATGTTCAGCCCCTGTTTTAAGAAGCCCAGACTTTGAGAAACCATTTTTGCTTCAAACAGATGCATCAGAGGTGGGCCTAGGTGCAGTACTGAGTCAAAATATAGATGGGACAGAACATCCTATTCTGTACATAAGTAGGAAACTGCATGACAGAGAGAAAAGGTACTCCACTATTGAAATGGAATGTCTAGCAGCAAAGTGGGCCATGGAGTCCATTACATTTTATTTGCTAGGGACTGATTTTGTTTTTGTAACTGATCACAATCCTCTCTGTTGGCTTAACCAGATGAAAGATAAAAATTCCAGAATCACAAGGTGGTACCTGGCACTACAGCCATTTAACTTCACAGTGATACACAAATCTGGTAAAGAGAATAGCAGTGTTGATTTTCTGTCAAGATATGGCTCAGGAATTCAGGATTCTGGAGGTTGAAAAACAAATGTATGGGTTTGAACTTTATTGTTTGCTGTACTGTTATATAAAAACTGTTAATGTACAGGTGCTTAACTGCTGAAAGCAACAAATGTTAGAAGAGAATTAATAAAAAGTTTTGGAAAACCTGTTTAATAAAACATGTTCCCTCTTAAGGAGGGTGTGTGTATTTGACAGGGTGGAATAGGACCCTGTCCCAGTTGTTAGAGAAAGTGTTTAAAATATAAGGCTCTTTCCTTTTCTGTCTCTTCTCTGTCTGGTTGCGCAACCAAATTTTTCTGTGAGACTTCAGACTTGATCAACTTGACAGGTTCGCAATTCTTTGGATCTCACTATCTCTCAGTTTTCTCTTGCTGTTTGTTTTTCCTCCCTTGCATATCTGCTAATATAAAAGTATGTGCAAATCATTGTATGAAAATGTAACTGATATTGGGATCCTTTTGTTTGGAAAGTATTTATTTATTCATTTGCTTTTGGTAACCAGGTAAGTGCACTAGGCATAGCAATGCCTATTTTCAGGCACGACCCAGGAGGGTACAAATAACAAACAGTTTGGAGCAGTACAACAATTGATAATACAGAGGGTACATGTACAAATACAATTACCAGTGAGATAGAAATACAGCTGGGACAAAAGCAAGAGAGATGCAAGTGCGAGTTCAACAATATTCAGGATACAATATATGAGAGATATCATTACAAACATTTTACAAAACACAGTAAAAGTGCATTTAAACATTGCCTTAAGTAGGAACACAATAGAGTCAAATTGTGAGCAACCACAGGACTAAAGGTCCTCAGAAGTACAAGAGTGCTAGTTTAGAGAAAAGATCCATGATCGAGACCAGGGTATATGTGCGATACTGTTGACTGGAAAGGCATGGATATAGAGGAGGGAGAAGTAGGAAATTAAGAGAGAGGGGAGTGGAGATGGGAGGGGGTGTGAGCCTAGGAAAATCAAGGGCAAGGCTAGAAAGAAAGCAGGCAGGAAGCCAGGTTGAGAGGAGAGGAGAGATGGAGGAGAGAAGGGTAGCAGTAGGTAGAGACAGGATGGCCAGGAGTTAGACGCTGGAGGGTCTAAGGTGGGCAAAAGCATGTGCAGAGGGTTGAGACAAGTAGATGACTGTAGTGCAGCCTCTTAAAACAGGCATGGGTTGGAGCAAAACAAATGTCTTGGGGAAGGGAGTTCCAATATTTAGGTGCCACACATGAAAAAGCCCATGCACCCATGGTGGTTTTACATCTTGGAATGTGGAGGAAAGCTAGGTCAGTGGATCTAAGCCCATAGGAGATGGTTTGAGTGCCCAGAAGGCAGGCAAGGGATTGAGGGAGACCAGATCTGGCAATACCATCAATGAGAGCTCCAAGGGACTTGAACAGATAGGCCGTAGGGGACAGCCATTTTAGATCAGCATAAAGTTGGCAGTGGTGCTTGTAATGAGGGGATGCAGAGGCATAGCAGCAGATATTGTTATAGGTGGTATCCCACTTGTGAAGAATAGTTTTTGATGCTCCTAAGTAGGTGACTGTGCCATAGGCTAGTGCTGGGAGCAGAATGCCTTGAGCAATAGCAAGTCTAGCTGATGTGGTGAGGGCATAACTGGTCTGGTGTGCACTTCCTAGCTTGGCATTAGCAGACTTACAGGTAGCAGTAACATGTTGATCAAAGTCCAGAGATTGGTCAAGCAAAATGCCAAGGTACTTCAAAGAGTTAGTGCTGGCCAATGGTGAGCCATCAGTGCATAAGATACTGAGAGGGTTCTGGTTTGTTTTGAGTCTGGCATGGGAGCCAAAAAGCATGGTTTGTGTTTTGCCCACATTAAGAACCAGGTTGTTTTCAATCATCCAGGACTGAGTGTGGAGGAAGTCTGAGGACAGAGAATGATTTATGTCCAAGATGTTCCTAGCACTGGAATAAAGAACTAGGTCATCTGTATATAGCAGTGATGAACAATCTGGAGAGAGCAAGGGGAGGTCATTAACGAAGATGGAAAAAAGTAGGGGGCTCAGGATGGATCCTTGTGGAACACCAATGTGTATGGTGGAGGGATCAGACAGGACAGAATTGTAATACATGGCCTGCTTCCTGTTTGACAAGTAGCTATTAAACCAGGCTACAGCATCTGTAGAGAAGCCTTGAGAATGGAGTTTGGTGAGGAGAAAGGAGTGGTTTGCAAGGTCAAATGCTTTGGTTAGGTTGTTGAAGATTGCACCAGTCAGGAGGCCTTTATCCATTGCAGAATATATATCATTTGTGAATTTCAGGAGGGCCGTAGTAGTGCTGTGGCCTTTGTGGAAGCTATGATGGGAGACAGAGAGGAGGTTGTGGTCCTGTAGAAAAGAGATGGCTTGCTTGGCAACTAGTTTTTTGAGTATTTTGCTAAGAACAGACAGAATGTCTATAGGCCGGTAGTTGGCAATTTCCTTGGGTTCCCCTTTTCTAAATATTGGAGTAACTCTTGCTATCTTCCAGATACTAGGGACAGAGCTGTGACATGGTGACAAGTTAAAGATTTGAGATAAGGGTGAGGCAATAATGGGGGCAGCGAGTTTCAGGAGCCTAGGTTCAAGACCATCAGAGCCAGTACCAGTGCTATCAGGGATGGCTTGTAGCATTTTTTGGACTTCCAGTCTGGTAATGGTTCGAAATCTAAAAGGTGGGTGGTTGTGCAGTGGCTCATTGTCCATGGGAGGGAGGGCTGCACTGGGGGGAAAAGAGACGAGTATTTGGATAAATCTGAGAAATGGAGATTAAAGGGGTTTGCAGTGGTGGCCAGATTATTGCAGTGCACACCATTTAAGATCATATAATTTGTATTTCTGGTGTGTTTGGCTCTAAGGAGTGTTTTTTACATGAGACCAGAATCTCCTTGAATCACCTGCAACATTTATTAATAGACCCTTGCAGAACAAACTCTTAGCTAAACAAATGTTCCTTTTGCAAGAGTTTCTCCACATTCTGTAGTCATTGTAGTAAGACAGAAGACCAGAGACATTGAAACGCTGCCAACTTTTGTCCCTAGCCCGGATCCGAGCAAGTAGGTCTTTATTTAGCCATTTGGTTTGCGTTCTACGTACACAATGTGTGAAGTGGAGTGCATGGATATTCTGTAGAGATGCAAACAGGGTTAGGAAATGGTCAAGGACTGCCTGAACATCAATGGCAGAGTAGACTCAAGTCTAGTCAATCATGGATAGATCATTCAGGAACTGGGCTTGGTCAAAGCTGGCTAGATTCCAGAAAGTGATGGGTTTTGGGGGAGGGGAGGGTTGACCAATTAAGTGCCAGATACAATATATTGGAGAGTGGTCACTAATTGCATCAGCGAGTGTACCTGAGGAGACTATATAATCAATGTGATTTGTCAGTGCTCAGTGAATTAAGATACTGGACCTGGGGGGAGACATGCCCATGGTAGGGTCGGCGATAAGCTGGTGGAGGCTGTGACCTTGTACCACAGTATGGAGTGATTTGTTCACCTTGCCAATCCAATTTAGGTTTAGGTCTCCTAGAATTAGGACTTTTCTTCCAACAACTAAGACAACATGTGAGAGGAGCTTCTCAAGGTTAGCGGTGCCACCTAGAAGGGGTTATAAGCACACACTATATGTAATTTCTTGGAGCCAAGTTGAAAGGTAGTGTGAATAGATTCACAGTGGGAGAGGACAGGCATGGTAGGGTTTGAGAGGATTAAGTGTGATTTATAAAAAATGGCTACACCACCACCTTGTTTGGAGGTGGGCCTGTTATGTCTAATGAGGTTGTAGTTGGGTAACGAGCAGGTAGAGTCAGGGGTAGAGGGTTTAAGCCAAGTTTCAGACAGGCAAATGATATCCGGATGATATAGTATGACCCATGCCTCAAGTTCAGATAGACTACGGAGGAGGCTCCTAATGTTCAAGTGAACAATGCAAAGTCCCTCTGTGTTCTTCCACGGTGCATCCAAGCAGAAGAGGTGAGCAGGAGGACCAGGGTTAAGTTCAATATCACCTGCAAGTATTAGAGTAAGGAGGAGAAGATACCATAGTTTGGCGATGGATGATTGGGGAGGGCAGGATAGAGTAGCAGAGAAGGCACTTCTTAAAAGTGTAAGCTACATGGTAGAGATAACTATGAGGGATAAGTAATGGTGTGATATCATGGAGTTTCTTGGAGAGTATAAGCATATTTGAGAAAGTAAAGTCATTTGGATCAGTGATGGAGACCTGGGGGGGGGGGAGCAACCTGCCAGAGAGAACCACAGGATAAATCCTAGCATAATGCCTGTCAGCAAAAATGTGAGTGATCAGGGAGCCATTCGGTAGGAGGTGAGCTAGTAAGGGTGTGTCATAAAAAAAAAGCCCTGTTATGTAGTAGAAAACATACTTTGGGAGGTAAACTGTTATTAAGCTTGAAAGAAATGGGTGCACAAAAATACGTAATAAGAGCTTGAGTTGCTGTGTGATTTCATTTCCAAAACCAGCAATTTAAAAATGAAAAGTATTTGAAAGAAGAAAAAAATCTGGCACCCTCTATGTATGTTTTCTTATTGGCTGTTAATGGAAAAGTGTAAGAATTAAAAGGGTATAAGTAGAATTAGGATGAGATCCCTTACAATAGGGCAGGTTACAGCAGAATTGAGAGGAGTTAACTGGAATGGGTAATTTAGGTTTCATAACTTTAGGAAGGGAAGGGAAGGTGTGGTTTCAGGGGATAGAAAACCAGCTGACTGTGGGATTCCAGTGGGAGGAGTTCCTAGACAGAGTCTATATAATAAACTGTCAAAGAAAGGGAGGCCGGGTGGGCCAAAAAATCAAGTGAGAGCAGGCTCTGGCACAAAGGTCCCTCAGTGAGCAACTAGCTTGATTTAGAAAGCTGCTTAAGGAGGGGGAATAAAAACTAATTCTTAAGTATTTAGTTGGCAAGCTAGGAATTGCAGGTGACCCCACAGCTCCTAGGTTCAAGGATGGAGTCAATGACCAGGCTCAAAGATCTGAGAAATGATGCCAAATTTTAACTTTACAGCTGGAATGGAGCACTCTATCAATTGAGCAGGTGTACCTGTTTTCGGCCCTTGAGAGGGCAGGGGGCAGCTCCTGTGGCTAAAGCCACGGGTGGAGGAATGCCCAAGGGGCTTTGGCATAGTCTGTAAATAAAGGGAGAAGAGATTAGCAGGAGGAAGGCGAAGGACTGTCTGAGTAGACAGGGCAGAGGGGAAGGGGAAGGATAGGATGGCTAAGGTAGGATTCACTGAGAAAAAAAGGAGAGAAGGGGGATGGGATCAAGAGAAGAGAAGGTTAGCAATACAGAAAAAAAAGCTGAAGTTCAAGGCAAGGTAGATGCAGACTTTAGTTAACAGGAGCAAGAAAGGTGAAATCAGGGGCCCAAGCAGAAGATTTTAAGCATTAATGTTCCATTTCAATATATGCAAACTTTGGTTAACTCACTAGTTGAGGAAATTTTGTTCAGTAAGACCTTGCTAATTCGTTAGCTAAGGAGATGCAGTGCATAGAGGAATAAATGCAGACTTTGGAAAACCCACTTACTGTAATACTACTGTGTGTCACAAACCCACTCAGCAGGTCAGCCCTCTGCTTCCAAAGTGCCAACCTCCAAGCGCAGTCTTGTGAACAGTTAACAGAAACAGGGCAACCCTCCTATCTGCTTTGTGGGTTTGAATCAACCTTTGGTCTCAGTTCTGGAGGGATTCAAACTGTGAACCTCTTGCTAGCATACCCAATGCAAATGCTCAGATAATTCTGTATTCGGGGGGCCAGATATCTTTTCCTACAGGCACCTAACCAAGTGTACAAAATGAACCCTTAAAAACTCTAATAAAGACCTCAGATTACTCTTACCTTTTTCCAGTTTGGTATCACCATTCAAGCTTATGCACAGTGTCTGCTTTAACCATATATACTTCACTTGTTAAAGAAAAGAAATTCAAAGACAGACCAAGTAGGCTCTAAAATAGAGTTTTACTAAAATAGATAAAAGTATGTAAAACATAAAATACAAAACCATATATCACAAGAACCATACAATCTTTTAAAAGAACAAGGTTTTAACAGTACAATTCCTACTACAGTACTTAGATGTTGTCTCTCTCTCTCTACCTGTATACTTGCTTAAAGTGCTCAAAGATGTTTCTTTGTCAGAGTGTAGATAAAAGTGTCTCTGAAGGAAAAGAGAACACTTTAAAAAAACTGTCTTCACCAACCCCTTTGTGTGACATCACCTAGCTCCTCCTCTGTTTATTAAAAATCATACACCTAGGGTGTTTTATCATTTTAGAAGGGAAGTTAATTAAGGTTACATCAGCAGAAACTCCTTTCCCCATGTGACTTCCCCAATCAAGTCTGTGAATTTCCTTTCATCTATGAGCAGTATCCCCTCTCACACAGACATCAAAGCATTTATGATTTCGTACAAGTGTGCCAAACCTGGTTTCCTCCTCGAAATGTCATAAAATGGATACTGATTTCCCTCTTAGCAGCTAAAGCTATATTTAACTTGGATAAACAGGAGATTCTTGATTAAGGTCTGTTCTAGTCAGTAATTAGCTTCTGGCCTTCCAGGTAACACCTTATATCTAAAACCTGTGTGTGTGTGATCTCACATGCTGTCTCAGCACCTCTCATGAGAGACAGTCCATAACACATTTTTATATTACAAAAAAGCATAGTGTACTCAGAATTGGCTGTCCACATGTCACACTATGCAGTGAGACCTTGCTACACAAATTACAAGTACAATGTAATAAAACTAATGAAGCTGCCTAGAAGTAGCAGTGCTAGAAAAAAACACAGGTCTGCTAGAGACTTACTGGATTGCAGGTCATGCCCTGTTACAGTCACTTAGCTAACAGTACAGAAGAAGTAGTTCTATAAAAATCTCACTTGCTAGAGAAAATCTTACAGATACAAGATAATCTACTGTACTAATAGAAAATCATACTGGTCTGCAGTTCATGCAACATTACAGTCGCTTAACAAACAGTACATATTGAAAATTATGTAGGCAGGTGAAAAATCAAGTGAGAGCAGGCTCTGGCACAAAGGTCCCTCAGTGAGCAACTAGCTTGATTTAGAAAGCTGCTTAAGGAGGGGGAATAAAAACTAATTCTTAAATATTTAGTTACTAAGCTATGGATTGCAGGTGACCCCACCGCTCCTAGGTTCAAGGATGGAGCCAATGGCCAGGCTCACACAAAGATCAGAGAAATGGTGCCAAATTTAAACTTTACAGCTGGAATGGGGCACTCTATCAGTTGAGTAGGTGTACCTGTTTTTGGCCCTTGAGAGGGCAGGGAGCAACTCCTGTGGCTATAGCCATGGGTGGAGGAATGCCTAGGGGGCTTTGGCACCATCTGTTTTTGGCCCTCAAGAGGGCAGGGAGCAGCTCCTGTGGCTGCAGCCATGGGTGGAGGAATGCCCAGTGGGCTTTGGCACAGTCTGTTTTTGGCCCTTGAGAGGGCAGGGAGCAGCTCCTGTGGCTATTGCCAAGGGTGGAATAATGCTCAGGGGCCTTTGGCACCATCTGTTTTTGGCCCTCGAGAGGGCAGGGAGCAGCTCCTGTGGCTATGGCCATGGGTGGAGGAATGTCCAGGGGGCTTTGGCACAGTCTGTTTTTGGCCCTTGAGAGGGCAGGGAGCAGCTCCTGTGGCTATTGCCAAGGGTGGAATAATGCTCAGGGGGCTTTGGCACAGTCTGTTTTCAGCCCTTGAGAGTACAGGGAGCAGCTCCTGTGGCTACGGCCACAGGTGCAGTATAGTATTACTGTTAAGATGTATATAATTGTATTTTGACATGACTGAAAAAAGCTTTTGGGAACATCAGAGGTTACTCAAGTTCAAATTTTAGACCTTTTTGCAAAAGCTGTGGAAATGGGGCCTTTCAGCTCAGGCACAATGTGTTCTAGCAGCTGCTGCCTGATATTTACAAAAACAGGATGTCTGGTCAGAGTGGGGGATGGAAGGACATATAAGAGAGCTGAGCTTCAACTGCTGGGAAACAGAAAGGGACACACAGACTGAAAGAAAATGTTATATTATTTTGCCTTTGTACATGGTTATACTGAACAAGTTTTTTTTTTTATTTTACTCCTACTGTAAATAAATATTTTTGGTGAATTCTACAACTGCTCCTGGTTTTCCCTATGCTTCCTGACCTGTTCCTCGATGACAGTCCACTATGCTATTTCTAAGACAAATGACGTGGCTATCTTCCTTTCTTGAAAATAAACTAATTTAAAATATTTTAAAATACCAAAACTCTGGTGGCCATGGACATTATACCAGCAAGATAAACTGAAGTATGTCTGAAATCTTTTACAGTAACAAAAAAAAAAGGAGTAGGGTCACATTTGTTTGTCCAACTTTGCTGCTTTAAATAGTACATAAACAACAGTCAAAAAGGTGACGTGTCCTGAAATGAACTAGAAGTCAACAGTGACAATAAAATTCAAGCCTTTTATTACCAGCAATTACCACCATGTGAGAAAAAGGGTGTGTGCATTGCTTTCTTCACGTAACTGGTAAATAAACCACTTGAGTTTGTCCCTTGCAGGATAATTATTAATCTGCACATAGATATATTAGCATGGAGCGGGTACTTCACCAGAGGAAAGTGCCAGGCTGAAAGATGAGGGAAAGTTGCCCTGACAATGCACCACAATGGATTTCATCAAGCTCTTTTCTGTTATGGTACAGGTGATCCCTCGGTTCTGCCTCACAGCACTTAAACTGTACTTTCTTGATTTCTTGTGCCTCAGAAAGCTGATGCTAAAGCTCCTTAACTCTCGTGAGACGAACAGAGAGTTGGACCCTCCAATGCAAATTTCTGACTCCGCCCACATGTTTACAATGGAATCATTAAAATGCATCTGGAGATGGATTCTAGCAGATATCTGCAAGAAGGTAGCACTTGGAGGCACAGCACCCAACACGGCCATTTACAGACTGGATGGAACTTCCTGCCTCCTGCTCGACCTTGCCTACCCTAATCGCCCATTAATCTTAGCGTTTGGAAGTGCCACCTGACCACCATTCACTGCCAGGCTGGCGGCACTGAGGCAGATGGCCAACGGCTTTGCTAACCTGGCAGATTTTGTGCTTGTCTATACAGAGGAGGCCCACCCGCTGGACGGCTGGAGCACAGAAGATGCACAGTGGCAAATTTCCCAGCACCAAAACCTGGCAGATCGTCTGAAGGCTGCAGTCATTCTGAAATCTCAACTTGGGCCTTGCTGGACCATCACAGCTGACAGCCTGTCAAATCCTTCCAGTAATCTTTATGGTGCCCGGCCTCACAGAATGTTTGTTATCACACAAGGCAAAGTGTCTCTGTTGGGGGGACGGGAGCCAACAGACTTTAAACTCTGCAAAATTCAACACTGGCTTCAGAATTACAAACAATCACTCTCTGGTGGCATCCAAAGCCCTATCATCTAAGGTAGTGGATGGGAACCCAAAAACCACAAGTGAGTTTCAAAAGGAGCTACAAACTTCCACGTAAGGTGAAGATGTATAAACAGGCATCATGAAATTCAAGAATGTATTTTACTTGCAGATTAATGTCTGAGACCATATGTTAAGAGAATCAAGAAAGTGACCATTCTTGTTTTTTCATCCAATCATGAAAATTCTGTAACTGCATTGGACTGCTATACCAGGCAGGGACATTGCCTGCAGCAGCCAGCTGTATCACTGATCGTTTGGTTGAAGCTCTTTTTACAGCACGGTGCATTTCTTTACGATGTGAACCAATAATTTAGCACTGGCCAGCAGTATGGAATAATGGCAGCTGTGGTTGTGTTGAACTCAAGGAGTGCAACTGTGCTGGAATGAATGGGCGAGCACTAAGGATAGCCATAGTAGACAACAGCTAACGAAAATCAAATTAGGCAAATAAAACCTACAGTATGGATACAGTATTGAAAATGGAAATTACTGCAATTTACTGTAGTTTAATCACAAATACTGCAATCTACGGTATGTGGTTAAACTTTTTTTTTTTCTAGTGCTCATGCTGTTTGGCCATGGATACACATTAACACAGACCACCATACGTTTCCTCAGTCCATGTACTGGCTACTACAAACCCCTCAACACCCTGTCTGGATCTGAAATTGAAGTTTAACCTCTGTGCAAATTCTTGGCCAGAATAAAACTTTTCCTGTGTACTAGATGATAATCCTTTTATGTACCCCAACCTGGCTACCCATACAGAATCAAGTAAGGATTTGTACAGCATGCAAACAATTTATCTACCCCCAGATTAAGCTTTACTGCCTGCTTCATCCCTTCCTACATTAGGAGACAGGCCACTCCTGGCAACTGCATGACAGGAAAACTCCAAGGATCCCCTGTCAGTCATTCAGAGAAGCAGCCTGAAGTCTGGACAGCATGATCAACGTTTCCTTTCTTGAAGTTCTTAACTGTACTCCACAACAGACAGCCAACGCTGTGGCAGAAGGAATAGGATTTGGTTCTGCGCTTGTTTCCCTTCTGCACCAAAGTAATTAAAGAGCAGGTATCTACTAACATTAAATGTTTAATCATTCTGTTTATAGCTGTTTACAGTGAAATTGAATGGTTTCAATGTGTTTGGCTTTGCTCTATAGTATGTCTGTAATATTTCAGATTAACAAGCACTTATTCCACCACCTGTCTCAAAAACATTAGAATGTCCTCAACTGACCTCCAGACTGCTGTGTCTAATGCAGCAGTCTGTTGTCATGACGAGCACTATTATGTCATAACAATCGCAGACACTTCTTGGATAAGCTGATAAAAACTATACTGCAAAGCCTGTGAAAGTAACATTTTAAACAGTGTTCTCAAATAAATTGTGTTACAAAATTGGTAGATATACCAGCCAGGTGGCGCTGAGGGTTGATGCACTGGACACCACACCTCACACTACACTGGCGACCCAGGTTCGGGAATGAGCCCAGGATGCCGGGGGTTGGCTGGGGGGGAGGGAGGAGCTGGACTGAGTCGCCGATTGGCAACTCTCCTCACCTGGGGTGGGTTGGGCACCATGCCAACTAGTGGACGGTGTCAGAAGGGGAGGGCATCGTTAGGTGAGTGGCGGAAGCTGTGCCTCACCACGGCTTACCACTTGGACTTTGGTCCTGTTCACTGGTGTCCTCAGGGGCAGGGATGGGACAACATAGCTACTTTCCACAACCACAAAAATCCCACCCCACTGCCGTGCAGGGTGATCCCCAATCGGGGGGAGAAGGAGCCCTGGGTAAGCAGTATGCAACCACCAAGCCCTAGCTGGAGTGGGCAGAAAAAAGATAATATAAAAAAAAAAAAATTGGTAGATTAAAAAAAAGAGCTATGATTGGCCAAAACCCATCAAATGACCATGCAGCAGCATTATTTACTGTACAGTCACAGGATTTGGTCTCCTTCTGCAGAATTTGTTTTTTAAATATCCATTTTTGGAAGTGCAATAACATACTCCAGAGTATGCATTTGGCTATAACACTGCACTCCACGCACTAGTCCAGTGGTCTCATAATGCATCCTGAGTGTGCAGTGATATTGTTTAAAGGGGAGCAGTCAACACTAAGAATCCTATACCAAAGTGTGGAACTGCTTCCAGTTTGCCCTTTGTGTCCACAAATTATTACTATTTTTTTTTTTTACTTACTGTTCACTGCAGTATAGTAGAAACACAGAATTTGTCATCAGAAAATAATTGCTTGGCCCACCCGGTCTGCCAG
This sequence comes from Neoceratodus forsteri, assembly GCA_016271365.2. Taxonomy (NCBI): domain Eukaryota; kingdom Metazoa; phylum Chordata; order Ceratodontiformes; family Ceratodontidae; genus Neoceratodus; species Neoceratodus forsteri. Next base: position 743,442,865 of record CM057451.1, read on the forward strand.
GCTGTTCCCTGCCTAATCTGCCATTACAGACCATAACTGGTTTCTGGTGACCCAACCTCCTCCCTGCCTATTTTCTAGTGTAGCTCTATGGTTATCCAATGCATGCTTGAAGCCCCCCGGTTTTTGCCTCCACCACTTCTGCTTGGAGTCTGTTCCAGGCATCTACCACATTTTCAGTGAAGTATTTCCTCTCATCTCTTCTCCCCCCCCACCCCCAGCATTATCGCATACCTTCTGGTCTTGGTGCTCTTCCTCATTTAAAAGAGACTCCCTTCCTGTACCCTGCTCACACCTATGAAGTACTTGAAGGTCTCTATCTTATTACCTATCGCTCTCCTCTTTTCCAGGGTGTACATGTCAAGATCCCTCAGTCTCTCTTCATAGGGCTTCTCATGAAACCCCTGCAATCATTTTAGTTGCCCTCATCAGGACTGCCTCCATTCTATGTCCTTTATGGGCTGCAGCCTCTAAAACTGGACACTTTACTCCAGGTGGGGTCTCACCAGTGAGTAATACAGTGGCCTCCTTCTGCTGGAGATACCCTTCCCTATGCACCATAGCATCCTACTACCTCTACCCACTGCACTGTTACACTGCCCTGATATTTTGAGGTAATCAGATACGATAACTCCAGGGTCCCTTTTCTTGACCACCAATACCTCCCTCCCCATCCCATACTCAGCTCCTGGGTTCCTATGCTCGACATGCATGATTTGCACTTTTTAGCACTGAACCCCAACTGCCACACTCTTCACCACTCCCCGAGTTTCCCAAGATTCAACAGCCTACAGTACACGTTACAGTTTTTATAAGTTCTGATCTTTTGTTTGCTGGTCCCACTGTCCTCCCTGGGCTAAGTACAGTCACAGAGAACATCTGATCTGAGCTTATAAAAGATCTAACATGTACTGCAGGCTACTGAATCTCCTACTGCTGCAGCCCTAATCTGATGTCAGCTGCAGGGGATGCTGGGATTTGTAGTACAGAAAATGTTAGCTTGCAAGTCAGCGGCATCAGTCTGATACAATCTACTATAGTGCAATAAACAGTAAGGAAAAAAATGTTTTTGCCCACGAAGTGCAAATTGGCATCAGCCTCATACCTGGATGTGGAGCTTTTAGTACTGACTGTTCCCCTTTAATGCAGAGCCTGTCATATATTATTACTTACATAGCTGAGCAGATAGTAGAGCAAGTTTATGAGTGTGCACTGAAGTACAGTAGATACCAGTGCTTTAATGACCTAAGCAGGAATGCATCATTTCCCATATGAAAGCTATAAACTCCAATGTATTCACTGAAGTGATAAGTGGTGGCATGCCTCTAGTTTGTTTACCATGAAGTGATCTTAAATATTCTAACATTCTATTATGAGCAGTTTTAATATGCAGCATTAGCAAGATTTACTTTTTACAATTTTTTTTAAAAAAAGGGTTAAATATGAAGAGAAGTGAAACCCATTTGCCGTACAAATGAAACAGTCGGCACCTGCAGTATTTGGGAATGGGCTTTAGTGAGCAGACTCATTTCTCATCACAGTTCCTGACTATACACACATTTTCCACTTTATTTACTTGCGAATATTGCCAGACACAGATGTTTATTCTGTAGTGTATGACCAGCAGTGTCGAAGTGGGATGACAGAAGAACCTGTTGGGGTTTAACAGAACTTATTTTCCAGTGTCACATCCTCCAACTCACACACACTATTTGTTAAATATATTTAGACACAGTGCAACTTCTGTTTCACATTTCCTTTTATCTTCCTGCTTTTTCAGTGCTAAAGCCGTAACCCTCCGCTTGTGAGAACACAGTCGATGCTAAGTCATCAGACTGTGATCTTACATGGAATTATGACTTCAGCAGAGGCCACCTGCAAGAGGATGGGCTGAAATATCTGACACACTCAGATGTAGTGTTCCTGCAGATACCCTCAATAATACAGAATGAGGAAATATAAATACAGAAACTTGTTATACCAACTGATCTGTGTCTAAATATTATATTACAAAATGTTTTCCTGGATTTTTGGAAAACAGCTCTAAAGAGCCAGCATGGATTGGTGCAGTGGAGAGGTGGCAGTGCATAATGCTGCCACCTGGGAGACTGAGTCCACATGTGAGCCCAGGAATCCCAAGATGCAGCTGGCTGGGGGTCCAGGACATCATGGAGGTAAGGAACTCTGCTTCCAGGGAAGGATTACCCAAGCAGTTCAAAATCCCCTTCCCTCTGCCAGCCAATCACAGATCTGCATTGCTGGTGGCAGCGAAGGCAGCTGCTGCCCTGGCTGGCAGGATGCAGTTGTGGTGACCCTGAATATCAAGGTAGGGGAAAGGGGGATCCCTAAGGGGATAAATAAGAAAAGAGGCTAACATACTCAGGCCCATAGCTACAGGGGGGCATGATAGAGTACTGCCCCACGGTAAACTTCTTTGCCCCCCCATAGCCGGGAGATCAGAGGGCTGTGGGTTCAGTTCCCACATCTGGCACTTGGGTTAATATCCCAGTACTGATACTGTAGTGCAGCATGACAGGGGTGCTGCACTTCTGAGGTGTCGTCTTTCAGATGAGATGTGAAACTGAGGTCCCATCTGCCTGTATTGGTGGTAGTTCAGGTGGATGTTAAAGATCCCATGGCACTTATCGAAAAGAGTAGGGGAATTTCCCCGGTGTCCTGGCCAAATTTCCCTCATTCACTTAAAAATACCACCAACAGTTTAATCTAGTTCAAGGTCAGTTGGCATTCATCTGTATCCCCCTCCCCCGGGTCATGCCTGAAAATAGGCAGGATCTGTCTAGTGCACTTACCTGGTCAACAAAAACTAAATAAATAAAATAGTGTTCTGCAATGTTATTAATTTATTTCGGCAGTCTCAGCATGCGCTGCATTTTCCAGCCTGATGCATGCTCGACTGCTGTACCGAAAAGGACCTTTTTTCCCACCTTTCCTGAGAGGCCCACAGAATGGCACATGCATAGGGAACGGAAACAGAGCCGCGCAGTCACCTGACACCACTCTGATCAGTCACAGGTGACTCTGTGGCAGTGATATGGACAGTCAAAAAGAGCAAGTGGGAGAGAGGTGAGGGGTGGAGATGGAAGACTCCTAAATCAGGCACCAATTTTTTATTTATTGAAATGTTTCACCATTGCGGGTTGTACTTCAGTGTTACTCCTGCCTCCCACTGAGCCCTGCTGCAACTGTTACATTAATTCAGTGCGTGCTGTGTGCCATTTAGTAGCATCTGCTGTCTGAGGTGTGATTTAGCCTGAGCACAGAGACAGAGTCAGCAGAATTTTCTTTGTGTTGTGATTGCGAACACCTGCTGCAGCCGAATCCTCATCGTCCGACCCTCCACTGACCAGTGCAGTTTTTTGGGAGTCGGACGGGGTCGGGGAGAAAGAATAAATACAATTCAAAAACTGTAAGCAGAACACTTGCTGTTTATCTTGTAGTTGCCCCAACTTGCCTGCTTTCACTGTGTGTGGCATGCCCGAGAGGGTTGGGGATGGGAGTCCAGGAACAGAGTAAAAGCGGAGATAAAAAAAAAAAAACAGGCGGGCCACAGGTGGCTGAGGGAGGGGAGTGGGCTGAGGACTCAGAGGAGGGGGAGAGTCAGAGGTGCTCAACAACAAAATGGAGCAGGGTGATGGGGTCTAAGCCACAGAGCCATTCCAGACAGTTATAGCAAACACAACAAACAACACAAAGCTGTAAGAGTGTATTCAGTTGTCTGCAACTGCTGCTGTGCTGCAGTGCCTGAAAACTGTACTGAGTGAGGGGGATTGTCACGCAGTCACTCCTTTTGGGGGGAGGAGTAGGACTAGTCTGCTGGTAGCAATAGCAAGGCAACTAAGGCAAGGCTGACTGGTGTTGGCTACAATCCTACTTGGGCAGTCCAGTGAAAGACTAAAGTAAAAAAAAAAAAAACAAGCATCTAGGTTTAAAAAAATACAGCAGTGCTCTCATCTGCTAAACTGATTGACTGACCTGAGTGGGACTGTCTCAGGGGAAAAAAAAGAACAAGCATTTGTCAATGCCGAATGTTGCTTGCTTGTATGTGCTGTATGTGCTGTTTAGGTATTTGGAAGTGATAGTTCCATGCCTTCCTCCCAAGACATCCACTGTGTCTTTCCGTTCAGTATTCAGAGAAGAGTGGGAGGGGCAAGGGCCACAGCAGTACAGCAGTTGCCAAGGAGGTGAAGAGGTGGACAATAGCCCATTCAAAGGCAAGAGAGTCCTGCAGGAGCTCACTAAATTGAAGGTGGACAAAGCGATGGAACCAGATGGCATAAGCCCAAGGATATTAACAGAACTGCAAAGGGAGATAGCAGTACCTCTGGCAGCCATGTTCACTGAATCATTCAACATGAGTGAACTGGAGGAGGGCACATGTGGTCCTTCTACACAAGTCCAGCAGCAGGGAGGAGGCAGGGAACAATAGGCAGTTCAGCCTCACCTCAGTAGTGGGGAAGATCATGGAGACATTGCTTAAAGAAAGGATAGTGGGGCAGCTAGATGCCATCGGAGCCCAGGACCATAGACAACATGGATTCACAGTGGGGACATCATGTCAGATAAATCTGGTTGATTTCTTTGGGTGACAAAGGAAGTGAATCAGGGTGGGGCAGTGGACAACGCCTACCTTCATTTCAGCAAAGCCTTTGACACCATCCCATATAGGAAGCTGATAAACTAGCTGGGTAGGCTGGGCATGGGGGAAAGGGTGGTAAACTGTGTTAGAAACTGGCTAACAGACAGGAGGCCGAGAGTGGTGGTAAATGGTGTGCAGTCTAGGGAGAGGGGGCGACCAGTGGGGTGCTGCAGGAATCGGTCCTGGGGCCAGGTCTGTTCAATGTCTTCATTAGTAATATTGCAGAACGTCTGAAGGGAATTTTTTCACCAAATTTTCAACATAGCCATTTTAAGATCTCTGCTCATGAACAGTGTCACTGTGATTTTCTTAATCTGTCCCAAACATTGATTGCACACACTGAATGCGCCATTGTGCATTACATGCACGGAAACACATTTTGGGCAACATGTGAAAAATGACAGCTGTACTGCTCATAAGGAGGTGTGGTAAAATGGCAATGTTGAAAATCTGGAGTGCAAATATTAAAAATTCGTGAACTTACGAGCATACGTAGGAACTGCGCAACGCATGCTCATGAAACAGTCATTTTTAGGAATTTTTTCACCAAATTTTTAACATTGCCATTTTCAGTGTGACAAGGCAGCAGGTAAAGCAAATAGGATGCTGGGATGTATAGGCAGGGGCATCACCAGCAGGAAAATGGAGGTCATAATTCTGCTATACAAGACACTAGTGAGGCCCCACCTGGAGTACAGTGTACAGTTCTGGAGATCATACCTACGTAAGGACATAGACAGGGTAGAGAAGGTTCAGAGGAGGGCAACAAAGATGGTGCATGGATTGCATCACAAGTCCTATGAAGACAGGTTGAAGGAACTGAACATGTACTCCCTGGAGGAGAGGAGGGAGAGAGGGGATATGATAGAGACATACAAGTATCTTACAGGGAGGAACAGGGTGCAGGAATACACTATTTTTAAATGAAAAGATGTTCCAGGACTAGAGGGCATGGGATGAAGATGGAGGGAGGAGATTCAGAGGAAACATGAGGAAGAATTTCTTCACAGAACGGTGGTGGACAAGTGGAACACTCTGCCAGAGGAAGTGGTGGGGGCTGAAACAATCACGGGATTTAAGAATGCATGGGATAGACATAAAGGAATTCTGGAGGTCAGGGGTAAGGGGCAACAGACTTCTAGAAAAACATAAACTGAACTTACAAGCTCAAATGGGCAAACTGGGTGGGCCATAGGCCCTTATCTGCCGACACTGTCTATGTATCTATGTAAGAACTCTGCTCATGAACACTGTCACTGTGATTTTCATATGTCCCATACATTGATTTCACACACCGACTGCGCCATTGTGCGCTACATGGGCGGAAACACGTTTTGGGTGAGATGTGAAAAATGACAGCTGCACTGCTCATAAGGAGGTGTGGTAAAATGGCAATTTTGAAAATCTGGAGTGAAAATATTGAAAATTTGTGAACTTACGAGCGTACGTAGGAACTGCACAACGCACGCTTGTAAAACAGTCATTTTAAGGAATTTTTTCACCAAATTTTCAACATTGCCATTTTAAGACCTCTGCTCATGAACAGTATCACTGTGAATTTCATAATATGTCCCATACATTGATTTCGCATACCGACTGCGCCATTGTGCACTACATGGGCGGAAACACGTTTTGGGTGAGATGTGAAAAATGACAGCTGTACTGCTCATAAGGAGGTGTGGTAAAATGGCAATGTTGAAAATCTGGAGTGAAAATATTGAAAATTTGCGAACTTACGAGCGTGCGTAGGAACTGCGCAACACACGCCCGTAAAACAGTCATTTTTAGGAATTTTTTCATTAAATTTTCAACATAGCCATTTTAAGACCTCTGCTCATGAACAGTGTCACTGTGATTTTCTTAATGTGTCCCATACATTGATTTCGCACACCGACTGCGCCATTGTGCACTACATGGGCAGAAACATGTTTTGGATGAGATGTGGAAAATGACAGCTATACTGCTCAAAAGGAGGTATGGTAAAATGATAATGATGAAAATCTGGAGTGAAAATATTGAAAATTTGTGAACTTACGAGCGTATGTAGGAACTGCGCAACGCACGCTCATAAAACAGTCATTTTTAGGAATTTTTTCACCAAATTTTCAACATAGACTTTTTGAGAGCCCACCTTATGAACACTGGCAGTGTCATTTCATTACTCAGTACTGAAAGGTGATTTCACACAGTGACCACGAAATCACCCTTCGGGCCCAATTAACGCCATGACAGTGCAAGAATTCATGAGGAGGAGTCCCAAAAACCCCATGTTGAAAATTTAGGCCCAAAATTCCCAAAAATGCCTGAGATATGCAATAAAGTTGAAAAAACCCTATCTATCCCATTATACAGCTTACCGGCATTTCCTCAGTTCACAGTCAGCTTTGAAGAGTGCAGACATGTTTCCGGTCCGCCAAAGATCATTGCGCCAAGCTCCGGAGGTAAGTATGGGGTGAGGGGGGGTGTGGGGAGGCAGGGTGCGCAGTGGGTGGGTGCGGGTTGCGGAAGGGGGGCAGGGAGAAGCGCAGAGGGACAGTTTTTGTATTTGCAGGGATTTTTATTTCATAAGACTACGAGGGATGTTTGCCATGCTGGGGTGGGCTCCCAGCGTGGCAGCTGGAAGGATGTTGGTGGGGGCCGGAGCCAATGGGGGACTGGGCACCTCCGTCGGCCATAACATCATTTTGCCATGCTGGGGTGGGCTCCCAGCGTGGCACCTGAATCTTTGGAGGCGTGGCGTGCAGCCGACGGGGATTAGGCACCGCGCCATAAACATTTGCCACGCTGGGTGGGCCTCAGCATGGCACACCTGGATGCTTTGGGGTGTGTGGAGCTGATGGGATTGGGCACCCCGCCGGGCCGCACAGTGGGGGGAGGGGACGGCATGAGCACGCAGTGTGCGTGTGTGTATGTGTGGAGGGGGAGCTCTGCTCACTGAAGCGAGCCTCTTTCAACTGTATGCCACTGCATTTTCAGCAGTCATAGACAGCTGCAGCAGTGATTGGGGAACTGGGGCCGCGCCTGCAAACACACTGACTGCATTGGAAGATGGGTGTCACACCTCCGAAAACTCGGATAATGGCACTATGTTTCTTGCACATGCGTGCAAGCAACATAAAAATTAGTAAACCAGCAGCTGAGTGAGCAAGCTGAGCTCAAAGAGCTTAGTCAAGTCTGCTGCAGGCTGAAAACTAACTGTAGGATTTTTCATGTTGTCACACTGACACTTTAATCTGGAAGGAGTTTGTTTGTGCTAGTAGGCAAGGAGGTAGGCTAAGTGTGGTGGATGGTATTGGCCACTTGGCCAGTGAAAGAAAGACTACAAAAAAAGTAAGACCTCTATATGCATTCCAGAGCTGGGGGAAGTGAGATGACATATAGGCTTTCCAAGTTTTGTCCCTGATTGTCATCTGGGCCAGTAGTAGTTCCTTGGATAGCCAGCGGGTGCTGTCACCTCTGACCCTTCTGGTGGCGATTGGGAAATGTTTGTCCTGAGGTTTCCGTAGGATGTCGTCGGTAAAGTATGTGACTGCAGACAACTGCACAATTTCTGCAAGCACACTGTTGAGTTACTAAAGCGTAAATACTATACCAACTTGCAAAAAGACATGCTCGGTAACCTGCTCAGTTTCTGGGCCTCAATAGGGTCCCTCCTAAATCCTAAGTCTAACAAGCAGACAACACAACTAAATTCACCCTTCCCCCCATCACTGAACCTGGTGCAATTACGGACCTCTCTCCCTATCTTAGCAAGCTCCCTACTCAGTCTCCCTCTGACCGATATGGCAATGCTCCCAGCCCTCCCCAAGTACTGCACGTGCTCCTCCATTTTATTTTAGGGTCACTGGCGTAAAAACCACTGCCAAACTCTTAAAGACACTTTCTACTCGAGGTAGCCCAAGTAGTGATGGGCTATACCCCACCTTCCTGAAACAGCTCTCCCCAGTTATTGTAAAGGCCCTAACTTAATTTTCAACATCACCCTTTCATCTGCAACAGTTCCTGACTCTTGGAAGCATGCTCATGTTGTACCCATATTTAAGGCTGGGGATCCCATCACCTCCAAATATTATAGGTCCATCTCCCTACTTCCTCACCTGAGTAAATTACTTGAGAAAATCATTCACCACCAACTATCTGATCATATAGAAAAATACCGCCTCCTGTGTCCTCTCCAGCATGGCTTCCACAAACACCATAGTACCTCCTTCGCCTTGGCACTTTTTTCAAACCATATCCTTAGAGATATGGACAAGGGCAGGCCCACAGGTGCAGTGTTTGTGGATCTGTCGAAGGCTTTCAACCTCGTAGGCCACCATCTCCTCTATTCCACCCTGCTAAACTTCAGCTGCTCACCAGACACAGTCACATGGTTCTGTAGTTACCTCTCAGGCAGGTGCCAGTCCATCTTGATTGGTAAACATTTCTTTGTTCCACTACCTACCCACACCAGTGTACCTCAGGGCTCAATACTGGGGACTCTAGTTTTTTCTGTGTTTATTAATGACCTCCCTGCTGAAGGCATCACTGCAAGGCCGTCCTCTATGCAGATGACAGTCATATACCACAGTGATAATTCCAAAGAGTCCTTGTCCACCACCCTCACAGCAAACTCTGGGGCCGAACAGAGCTGGTTCCTCTCCAGAAAACTTCTCGTTAATGAGAAAAAGACAAAGGCCATGCTCTAAGCCATTCCTAGCAAAGGTAGCCAGGTCAAAAACCCTACTCTTGAGCACTACCCTTTGGTGGTCCTCCACTCAAGACTGTCCTTGCCTTTAAATATCTTGGTGTCACCCTAGACCCCTCCCTTACTTTCAATGAACACATCAGCAACACTGTGATAAAAATCCACCAAAAATGAGGTGCTGCCTACCGCCACAATCAATTTCTGTCCCCTGAAGCTCACCTAGCCATTGCTCAAGGAATCCTTCTGCCCCTCCTTGACTACTGTTCCCTTGTGTACTCTACTGCATCCTCTTCCATATGGACCAGCTTACATACCACATACAGAACCACTTTGGTTCTCAAGAACAGTAGCAGAAAAGGTTAGAGCCAAAAGGCTGGCCTTCAGGAAATATAAGGACACATAGCAGGACAAAGATAGGGAGGCATACCAAACTTCCTAAGGGAAGCAGGGAAGGTAGTAAGGCAGGCAAAGGCCCAAACCGAGGAAACACTAGCACAAACAGTAAAAGAAGGTGAAAAGACTTTCTATAGATACATTAGTGAAAGGAGAAAGTCCAGAGGGAGTATTGCTAAGATCAAAGGGGATAAGGGGGAGTGACACGAGGAGGACCAAGGAACTGCATCTATCCTAAATAGATATTTCTGCTCAGTATTTACTGAGGGAAAGGTAGGGTAGGTCCCACAGCTCAGCACCATTGACACAGGGGGAAAGGAGGTGTGCACTAGTCCCTTCACAAAAGAAAGGGTCCTAGAAGAGCTCGCTAAGCTCAAGTTGGACAAGGTAATGGGACCTGATGGCATACATCCCAGGGTACCAAAGGAGCTAAGGGTGGAACTAGCAGAGCCATTATCAGAACTGTTTAGCGAGTCTCTCAGCACAGGAGAGGTCCCAGAAGACTGGAGAAGGGCTCATGTGATCTCGCTCCACAAGAGTGGTAGCAGGGAGGAAGCAGGGAACTACAGACCAGTCAGTCTTACCTCAGTAGTGGGCAAGATTATGGAGGCACTCCTTAAGGAAAGGATAGTGCAACATCTGAAATCCATAGGGGCACAGGATCCAAGACAGCGTGAGTTTACAACAGGAAGGTCCTGTCAAACTAATCTCATAGATTTCTTTGACTGGGTAACCAGAGTGGTGGACCAAGGGGGAGCAGTTGATGTCGCCTACCTTGACTTCAGCAAAGCTTTCGATACTGTTCCACATAGAAGATTGATAAATAAGCTGGGTAGGCTTGGGGTGGGTCAGAAGTTGGTCAACTGGGTGGCAAACTAGTTGACGGGCAGAAAACAGAGAGTGGTAGTAAATGGTATACAGTCAGAAGAGATGCAAGTCACAAGTGGGGTACCTCAGGGATCAGTCCTGGGTCCAGTCCTCTTCAATATCTTCATTAGTGACATTGCAGATAGACTAGAGGGTAAGGCTTGTCTGTTTGCAGATTACACCAAGATCTGCAACAGAGTAGATGATCCAGATGGGGTGGGCAGAATAAGAAGAGATCTGGATAAACTAGCAAAATGGTCAGAAGAGTGGCAACTGGGATTTAATGCAAAGAAGTGCAAGATCATGCACATATGGAAGAGAAATCCTGAAGCCACCTATAGGCTGGGAGGGGAGTTGCTGACAGTCACAAAGGAAGAGAGAGACTTGGGCATCATCATCACCAATGACCTGAAATCATCCAAGCAGACCTCTAAAGTAGTAGGTAAGGTTAGGGGAACGTTAGGGTGTATTAGTAGGGGTATCACAAGTCGTAAGAGAGAGGTCATAATCCCTCTTTACAAGACACTGGTTAGGCCCCATCTGGAGTACTGTGTGCAGTACTGGAGGCCACACCTTCACAAGAACATTAACCAAATTGAGGCAGTCCAGAGAAGGGCAAACAAAATGGTGCAGGGATTGCATCAGAAAACATATGAGGACAGATTAACAGAGCTCAATATGTATACCCTTGAGCAAAGGAGGGAGAGAGGTGATGTATTCGAAACATTCAAACATCTTAAGGGCATTAACAAGGTGAAAGAGTCTAACATGTTTAAATATAAGAAAAATAGCAGGACAAGAGGACACAGCATGAGACTAGAGGGAGGCCGATTAAGGGGGAATGTGAGGAAATTCTTTATCACAGAAGGGGTGGTGGATGCATGGAACGGCCTACCTCAGGAAGTGGTGGCTATGAATACAGCGCAGGGCTTCAAACAGGCAGGGGATAGGCATAAGGGAGCAATACAGATCAGTATGAATAGATAGGCCACTGACAGAGCAAAGGCCGATGGCACATTTATATGGTAGAAAAAGAAACGGGCAGACTGGATGGGGCTTGCAGTCCTTATCTGCCGTCAACGTCTATGTTTCTATGTTGGACTGGGTTGTCTCTGGATGGGGGGGGAAGGTACTCCTGACCCAATTTACTTCCACTCTGAGTCTGGCTGTGTTGTCCTGCAGTCTAGAGAGATGCCTCTAGATAGGGCAGCACATCAGCATCCAGAAGGTCAGCCTGAATATGGCTGCCCCTTGTCCACTGCACTGCACCACTCCCCACATTATACTGCACTTATACTGCTATTCCAGTAGCTGTCTGTTACTGAAGCTCTCCTAATTCCATGTATTAATTTACTTTCCTGAAAATCCTGCCACCAATCCTCAGACACTTTTTTTTTAAAGAAGGAAATAACAACAAAAAACGAGTCACAACACTTGTTGTGCCGAGGGCAGGATTCCTCCCCTGTATATGACAGAAACCTACAAATATATACCTACAAAAATGGGCAGACTAGATGGGCCTAGCAGGCCTCATCTGTGTCAATTTCAATGTTTCTGTGTGTTAATAATTTTCATATACTGAAATTAAAGTTGTATCATCTATTCATATGTGTTTTACGTAAAATAAAAACACTTATTTGCAGTAACAGATGTTAAATGTCTAGTGAGATTTCAAAAATGGACGAATTTGTTATTTGTGCATCTCAAAGAGACTCGATTAAGCTCCGCATCTACTTCAACGGGTACTACAGAACATAGTGAGGTTACAAACAAGAATGATTCATTAATACCGTCAGATCTTGGACCTCATAAACCGCCTCAACCAAAAATTAATTTTCCTAAAACAATCATTGGAGGAGTGCTGCGCAGTTTTAGTGAAAAGTAATATGTGAACCGGCCATGGTTGGAATACTTTGTTACGGCTGATAAGGCCGTTTGTTTTTCTTGTTGGATGTATGCATGCCATGGCAATGCTGATGGAATGGGATCTGATATGGTTTTTATCAATTGTGGATTTTGCAATTGGAAAAATGCACTTTCTCAAGGCAAAGGTTTCAACAAACATGAACAGAGCTTAGTCCACCTGAATACAATGGCTGACTGGACTGCAGCAAGGAAAAGAGAGGCTGCATGTGACACATTTGTTGCTTTGGTATCATCTTCACAAATAGAAGAAAGTAGGTACTACTTTAAAACCTTGGGAAAATTATCCAGTTCACTGTTCTAAATGAGCTGCCTCTGAGAGGAGATCAGGATATCATCAACTTCAATGACTTGGATCTTGCCTTGAACACTTCATCAGAAATTTTCATCAGCCTAAGTAAGTTTACTGCAGGGTAAGAGCAAATATTCAAGGATGTTCTGAAAACAATTCCAAGAAATGCAAAGTACACTTCTGCTGAAATTCAGAATGAAACTGATATGAAGAAGATGGTTTTGCAAGACATTGTTAAAGATATTCAAATAAATGGTGATGTCAAGTTCTTCTGCCTGAAATGTGACACTACAAGGGATGCTGTGAATGTAGAAAACTTGTCCACTGTTTTACGCTACTCTGTTGATGGCGAACCCAAGGAGAGAGTTACTGGACTAGTCCAACTGCATGGCCTCGCTGCTGAAGATATTACACAACAAATGTTGAAAGACCTCCAAGAACTGGGTGTTGACCCTCAAAATACTTTATGTTCTTGCTTTGATGGTGCCACAGTTATGTCAGGGTGCAAAGGAGGTGTACAAAAGCTTATACAAGAGAAATTAAACAAGGAAATTCCTTACACACACTGCTTGAATCACCATTTACATTGGTTGGTTACTCATGTGTGAAGAACTCAGCAGTGGCAGATATGTTACATACGAACATACGAGATTGCCAGCAGATACAGGCCTTGTGGTCTATCAAGTCTGCTCGAGTGTGCAGCACTTCAGTCTATTAGACTGCAGCTACCCCCCTACCACTTTTTCCTTCATGCATACCCCCATCCCCCTCATGGTTTGCACCCTCCCTTTGAAACTGTCCCACCCCCTCTTGAAGCTCTCCACTGTCCTTAATGATACAACTTCCTCTGGCAATGCATTCCACCCTGCAACCACCCTTTCTGTGAAATAGTGTCTCCTCAATTCCCTCCTGAATCTGCCCCCTTCCAGCTTCAGAGAGTATCCTTTGGTTTCCCTTCCACCTTTTAGACTGAACAAAGTCCTGGTGCCTACTCTGTTTATGCCCTTCGGGCACTTGAAGGTCTCAGTCATTTCCCCTTCTCTCTCTCTCTCCTATCCTCCAGGCTATACATATTGAGCTCCCTCAGTCTCTCCTCAGAGTTTATCCCCCGACCCCAGGATCATTTTTGTTGCCCTGCGCTGTACCCACTTCAGTAGTTTGTTATCCCTCTTTAAGTAGGGATGCCAGAACTGCACGCAGTACTCCAAGTGCGGCCTCACCAGGGACTTGTACAGGGGCAGGATGACTTCCCGACACCTAGAAGTACTTCCCTTTGCTATGCATCTCAGCATCCTGTTGACCTTTGCCGCTGCCTTCCTGCACTGGGCTGAGTAGTTCATTCTCCGATTACCAGATCGTTCTCCTCTTTGGTCTTGGTTAACTGCAACCCCCCTCAACCAGTACCTGTATTCTTAGTTCCTGACTCCTAAATGCATCACTTTGCACTTCTTGGCATTGAATCCAAGCTGCCAAGTGTGAGAATTCTTCCAGTCGTGCCAAATCCTCCTGAAGTTCTTTACCACACCCCCACCCATCCACCTTCACACAGATCTTGGTGTCATCTGCGAAGAAATTGATCTTGTTCTTGATCCTTACTGCAGTGTTAGCAATGAAGATGTTAAACAGAACTGGTCCAGCACCGAGCCCTGTGGGACACCACTTGTAACTGCCCTGGGTTACGATGCCTCATCCCCCACTACTACGTTTTGCTGTCTATCTTACAGCCAGCTCTCGACCCATCTGACCAGTTTTCTCCCTGCTCCCAGACAGCTCAACTTGCTGGTCAACCTACCGTGTGACACTGAATCAAAGGCCTTGCTGAAATCCAGGTAGAGGACAACCACCACATGAACCCCTGTCCAGTGCCTGTGTCACCCAATCAAAAAAGTCTACCAAGTTTGTCTGGCAGGGCCTGCCAGACACAAACCCAAGCTGTCTACCGTCCTGGAGATCATTATCCTCAATAAATTTTACCAGCCTTTCCTTGAGGATAGTCTCCATCAGTTTTCCTACAATTGCTGTTACACTCACCAGTCTGTAGTTCCCCGGTTTGTCCTTGCGCCCACTTTTATGGAGAGGCACCACATGCACCACCCTCCAATCCCTGCACACGCACCGTTTCCAGACAGGTGTTGAACAGGTCAGCCAAGGCCCTGCCAGAACTGCTGCCAACTCTCTCAGCACTCTGTGATTAACTCCATCTGGCCCAGGTGCCTTGTCTACCCTCAGAGCCTTAAGGCCCTCCATCACCCTTTCCACCATTATTTCCCCATCCATCCACCCACTCCACCCTTCCTCTCAGGTATAGGCCCATCTCTCTCTGGTGTATACTGAACAGAAGTACTCATTGAGCACTTCTGCCTGCTTAGCCCCCTTTTCTTCCCAACCACTGCTTTTCTTGATCCCAACAGTCTGATCCTTGCACTTCCTTTTCTCCCATATATATTAGAAGAAATCCTTTTCTCCTTCTTTGATCCTCTGTGCTAGCCTCAGTTGTCTAACTGCCTTGGCTGTCCTTATTGTTCTGCTCACTTTCCCTAGATTTCCTCACATATTCTTCTGTCCTCTGCTCTGCTGGATCTCTTGTAGGTTCTAAATGCATCTCTCTTATCCCTCACCTTCTTCACTACCTCCTTACTCATCCAGCTTGGCTTCTTGGTCCTGGATTTCTTGCTCTGGCTCTTGACACAGGTGTTAGTGGCCTCGGTCAGTCCTTGCTTGATGACTGCCGATTTTTTTTTCAGTGTCCATGTCCAGATGGAGGCTAGCTATGTGTCTTTCCAGTATGCTATCCATCCTGCCAAAGTCTTCCCTTTTGAAATCCAGGACCTTTGTTTTAGTAGTGGCAACCTCCTTCCCCAGATTGATTGAGAATCACACTGTGTGGTGATCACTACCAGCCAGTGGTTCCTCCACCCCAACATCTCTGACGTGCTTCCTGTTCTCCAGCACCAAGTCTAGAAATGGTTCCCCTCCCTCATTGGCTCCATTACCTTCTGGGTCAGGAAATCATCCTGGAAGGCTTCCAGGAGGATGTGCTCCCTGCTGCTTGAGGTAACTAGGATGCTGTAATCCAACCCTGGTAGATTAAAGTCCCCCACCACCACAGTGCTCTCTCTGTCACTAAGTCTTCTTAACTGCTTTGCCAGCTCCCTATCAATCTCTTTCTTCTGTGTTGGAAGCCTGTATACAACTCCCAATCTGACCTTAGTCCCTCTTGGGTTCTGTAGTTGCAACCAAATTACTTCTGATATGCCTTCCACCCCCTCCTCCATATTACATCTGATCCCTTCCCTAACATATATGGCCACTCCCCCCATCCCTGTCCCTCCAGAATAATTTGAAACCTGGGATGGCTAGGTCCTAGTCATGGTGTTGGGATGCTCATGTTTTGGTAATGGCAGCTATGTCCACCTCCTCCCTCTGCCATTAATGTCTGTAACTCAGTCATCTCGTTCCCCAGGCTCCTAGCATTTAGCGATACTACCCTCCACCCTGATCCTATCCTTGTTTTACCCTTACCCCCACCATCCTCTGTCCTTCTTAAGCTTGTCTCCATCCTTGCTATGGGGGGAGGTCCAATGGACCCCCTCTCCTGGTGATTTCCACCTCCAGTGCCCCCCCCCGCCTAGTTTAAATTATACCTCTCTCTAATAAAGTCTCCCAGCTTCTGCTTCAAAACCTATGAACCTTCCTTACTAAGGTGAAGCCTATCATCAGCATACAGAGCTGTTATCCCACTTGCTGTCTCACTTCCCCCCCCAATCCATACCCATTTGTCCCACATCATTCACTCATCAATTATTGAAGTCTATGAATCTCTGCTTCCTGGCTGAATTCACTCTTGGTACTGGAAGGACTTTCGAGAAGGCCACTGACCTTCCCCATTCACTGCATACTTTCATTATTTCCCTGAAGTAGTCCTGTACCTCCTCTATCCTTCTCCCTTATAGGTCGTTTGTTCCCAGGTGCACCACAGTGTTTGGTTTTACCCCTACCTTCCTCACACATCTGCCAATATGATGACCCACATTTTCTCATGTTCTCAAATTGTAACTCTCGATACAAATTTTTTCATAGGCATGAAGTTAGTGTGCTCTACAAAGGCCAGCATCTGCAATGGCTCATAGAAACAAGATGGACAGGTCACCTGAAAACCTTGGAAATAATCCTCAATAATTGGGAAGAGATTCAGAATATTCTATCACAGTTTGCAAATGGATATGGTGATCTGTCCATTGAAGCAAGAGGGCTGCTGGAAGTTACAAAATCATCTCAATTCTTGTTCTTGGCTGAGGTTATGATAATGATTTTGAATGG